>CM053774.1:40268835-40290824 GCA_028658325.1 Potorous gilbertii
GAGCTTATCTGCTGGTGCTCAGGTGGGGGCAGGGCCACCTCCCAGGCTCAGTTCCCTCAGGGGGTTTATGCAGAGACCTTCTGTAATGGAGCTCCTGCTGAGCTCCTGCCTGCTTTGGGAGCCTCTGGCCACCTGCTGCCTATGCCGCTGCTTCCCGAGGGGGCCTGAGTCCCGGAGACACCCACTCCCCTCTCAGCCCGTCTCTCAATGACCTGTGCGTCTGTGGGTGGAGGGACCTTCGCAGCCACTGGAGATTCCTTCTGTGCCTGAAGCCTGTTCGGATCTGCTCGCTCCTCTCAGTGCTGAGGGGCCGGGGCAGGGCAGGGGAGGGTTCCGCTCCTGTCTGGTGTGCGATGGACCACCAGGGTTGGTTTTTCAGGGCCCTCTGGAACAGAAATCTCCTTCACTGTGTTGCTGTGCAGCTTCCACTGTTCCAGAATTTGTTGGGAGTTCTTTTTAGAGGAAATCCATGGGCTGTGGGTTCCTGAGCTACCAAATGTGTGTCTTTCTACTCCGCCATCTTGGCTCCACCCCCCCACAAATTTTCTATTCAGCTCTAGTCTTTTCAGCAGAAATACTTGGAAATCTTCTCTTTCGTTGAAATTCTATTTTTTTTCTGAACTATTATGCTCAGTTTTTCTGGGTAAGTGATTCTTGGTTTGAATCCTAGCCCCTCTGACCTCTGGAATATCATTTCAATCCTTTTTTATATTATCTTGATTGTATTTCCACAATACTTGAATTACTTCTTTGTGGCTCTTGCAATGTTTTCTCCTTTACCTGGGAACTCTGGAATTTGACTGCAATATTCCTAACAGTTTTCCTTTTGGGATCTCTTTCAGGAAGTGATTAGTGGATTCTTTCAACTTGTGTTTTAGAATATCAGGGCAATTTTTGTTGATAATTTCTTGAAAGATGATGTCTAGACTCTTTTTTTTAATCACGGCTTTCAGGTATTCCCATAATTTTTAAATTGTCTCTCCTGTATCTGTTTTCCAAGTCAGTTGTTTCTCCAGTGTGATACTTCACATTATCTTCTATTTTTTCATTTTTTTGGTTTGGTTTTGTAATTACTTGGTTTCTCATAAGGTCATTAGCTTCCATCTATTCCATTCTAAGTTTTAAGGAATTATTTTCTTCAGTGAGCTTTTGGATCTCCTTTTCCATTGGCCCAATCCTGCTTTTTAAGGTATTATTCTCCTCATTGGCTTTTTGGACCTCTCTTGCCATTTTGGTTAGTCTTTTTTTTAAAGTGTTATTTTCTTCAGTACTTTTTTGTGTCTGTTGACTTATTTTACATGATTTTCTTTCATCACTCTTATTTCTCTTCCCAGTCTTTCCTCTACTTCTCTTACTTGATTTTCACAATCCTTTTTGAGCTCTTCCATGGCCTGAGACCAATTCATATTCCTTTTGGAGGCTTTGGATGGAGGAACTTTGGCTTTGTTGTCTTCTTCTGGTGTTATATTTTGATCTTCTTTGTCACCAAAGTAAGATTCTATAGTCTGACTCTTTGTCCTCTGTTTTCATCTTCCCAGCCAAATGCTTGACTTTCTTTTTGTCAAGATAAAACTTTGCTTCTCTTGGGAATGGGGGTGGGTATATTGTCCCAGGCTTCAGGGATTTTGTATCAGCTGCTCAATCCCCTATAGTCTGTGGGCCCAGAGCTCTGGAAGCTTCTCCTGCTGACTCTGATGTTCCAAAGTCTCTTCCTCTACCTCAGGGCCAAGGCTTGGTCACAGCTGGAATATGTTCCTATCCCACTCAAGTCTGACAGAGCCTTTGCACCAACCTTCTATGCTCTCGTTGGTGTTTGTGGGTTGAAAAGTTTGCAAACCACCACAGCTGCCAGCGATTCAGTCTCCCAAGGCTTGCTCTTGCCCACCTGTGCTGGCATGCAGGACTGTTCGGTGTGCTCTGCTCCCAGCCTGCTGACCTTCCCGGCTGTCTTGGGCTGGAGATTTGTTTCACTCTGTCATTTTGTGGGTTCTGCAGCTCTAGAATTTGTTTAGAGTAATTTTTTACAGGTATTTGCAGGGGTTTTGTGAGGATAGCTCAAGCAGGTCCTGGCTTTTAACCCACCATCTTGACTCTACCCTCCATGACCAATCCTTCTTTGCTGGATTGTTATTCGTATTTCACTCCCTAGATATGGGTATAGTCCAAAGTCTTATCTTTTGCCTCCTCTTCTCCCTCTACACTGTTTCTTAGTGACCCTGTCAGCTCATAGGAATTTATTGTCACCTATATGAAGATAACTCACAGATATGTATATTGAAGCCTGTATCACTAATTGCCTCTGTGACATTATGAACACAGGGCATAGGCTTCTTAAACTCCATAGAATTCCTTATATTTTCCCCTAGCCTCACTCCTTTTAAGAAGTTCCATATTTCTTCTAAGGATACAGCCAGTTTTCCAGTTACACAGGTTCTACCCACAGAGCCTCTCACCTCACATATACGGTTGATGGCCACATTTTGTCAATCTCACCTTCACAGCTTCTCTCCCATCTTTCCCTTCTGTCTGTCAGTTGTTTCCTACTCATTCTTCCCTCAAGTCTCTTTCTTCTCTAATTCATCTTTCACACAGCTATCAATGTAATCTTTCCAAAGCACCAGTCAGACCATTTCATTTCCCTGGTCAAAAAACCCTATGCTCTATTATCTGTAAGATCCAATAAACATTCCTTTATTTGTCATTTAAGGACCATCACAAGTTGACTGTAACCTGTCTTTCCAGTCTTATTCTACCTTATCCCCCTTCTTGTGGCTGTAGTTCAGTCAAACTGCCCTTCTTTTCTTCTTCATATGGGTCACTCTATCGCCCATCTCTGTTTCTTGTCACAGGCTGTCTTCCGTTCTGGAATGCATTCCTCTTTGTTCCACCTCTTACAATCCCTATTTTTATCAAAACTCTGCTCAGATACCTCTCTCTAGGTATGGCCTTTCCTGAACTTCACAGCTGCTAATGTGTTCCCTACCAAAATTACCTTGTATTTATTTTGTATAGTGACTTTCCTGGATTTTGTCTCCATGCCTTCTTTGACCTTGCCACCTTGACCTCATGAATTTTACCATCATGTCCCTGTGTGGACACCTTTTCTCCCCCACTCTACCTTTTCAACTTCCTTTTATGTTTTGCTGCCCCTTTTATGTGTTACCTTCCCCTTAGTGACTCTTTCACCCCCAATTAGAATGTAAGCTCTTTGTACATAGAGGCTCTCTTTTCCTTTTATTTGTGTTCTTGATGCTTAGCATAGCACTTGGAACAGAATAAACATTTGTTAAATGCTTATTGCCTTGTTTCCTAGCTAGAGAGGTGGCCTCAAAGCCAGGAAGGCCCATGTTCAAGTCCTGCCTCTGACATATAAAGGCTCACAAGTCGTTTAACTTCTCGTACCCTGGGTATAGTAATATTTGTACTACTTACTCACTGAATTATTGTTGCTGTTTTGGATGTGAGGAGGGGGGAAAAGGAAGTGAGTCTGTGATTTCATTAGTGTAGGAAACTCTCAATGAGGAAATTCCAATGTAGATTGGCATCTACTCTGCAGTTTATACTTTTAGAGAGTTTCTGAGGTCCCTGATAAATTAAATGACCTACCCAGGGTAAGTGTAGAAAGCTTTAAAACCAGACCTAGACTCACTGTGGGCTGTGACCTTGGGGAGAGTGTGTTTCACTTTAACCTTAAAGGACTTTGTAACCCAGCCAATGCCCAACTGGGTCACCGCCAGGGGGCTTCATAGTCACTCTTGTCTCCTCCCCCCTGAAGAGAGATGAGGGGAAAGGTGGCAGTGGAGAATGACTGAGGGTAAGGGAGAGAACAGATCTAAATCTGAAGCCTTAAGTTCTGAGTTGATTTGCTACTTTTTAGATGTTTGATTATAATCAACTCACTTTTCCTATAAACCTCAGTTTCTTCATATGTGGAAGAAGGGGTTTGACAGCAACATTCAAGGTGTCTTTCCATTAGGTGTTACTACATTACATTCATATTTTTCCATTATTACATATTACATGATTCAGTTAGATACTATAACATTAGATACCATTCTTACTATTATTCCTGCCTTATCCTTCTTACCTGTATTTTATCTTTTTTATTTGGAATTGTTATGGGAAACTCAATGGTATTCAAACTCTTAACGTTTGAATTTTACCTGTTCAAAGTAATATTCCTTTACAGATTTGGGCCTGGGTCTAGCCCATTGAACAATGATTTGGAAAGGAAAGGAGGCTGCTATCATTGTTGTTTAATCTGGAGAGGTCATGAGTGAACTGCCGGTATCTTTAGGACTAAATCCACAGGTACAGATCTGGATATTCTAGAGCTATTGCCAGTGAGAATTGATGCCATATGGCTGAATCCATATGTGAACTTGGTAGTGACAGATGGACCTGAATTAGCTTTAAGAACAGAACAAGTGAAATAATTGTGTCCGTTACCAGTTTTCCTTGGTCTTACCATTTTGAAACTATTTTTTACCCTTGTGTTATTCCTCTTTTCAACCACATGTACATCATGTAAATTAAAAGTAGTATGACTGATTTTTTAAACAAACATATTCAGACATACGTATTAAGATTATTGACCCTTTCAAAGTAATTGCTATGGGAAGCTCTCAGCCTCTTCCACAGTGCTGCCATTTTCAGAATTGCTTTTTAAAAATTGCTTTTATATACTCTGGCTAAGTAGACATATATAGGCAGTTCCCTTTTTTCTTTTCTGTTTGGTTTTTGAGTTTTGGCTCTCATCTCTAACACTTGCACTGTCTGTATCACAGAGATGTTATGAGGAAAATGCTTCATGAGCCTTAAAGGTGTTATGTTAGATGAAGCTTGTAATTGTTGCTATCATTATTACATTAAACAAAATTCATGCGGCACAAGTCTGGGGGATGTGGTTGGGGATTAGGCTGGGAAAGGCTCATTTTGCTGTCAAAACAAATTTGACTTTAATGAAAGTGATTGGAGGGGGAAGGGTGTGGCTTGTAAATCAGCCTTGAAGGCAATTTTCCAAGAGAACTTAATACATAAACTCCTGGAAGAGACTGCCCTGCAAGGGATGACACTCATTTGGAGATAATGAGCTCTACCACGTTCCTTTAATATTTAAAGGATCTGTGATTTTGTTATGGGCACTATGTATGTTAAGATTGCAGTCCTCCTATTACATAATAGAGAATTTTCTTTAGTTGATGTGGCCACAAAAAATTAATCAGTGGGTTACCTTCTGGTAATGAGCATCCAGATTTAGCTGGGCAGGTCTTCAGATAACTGACATATCATCTGTCACCAGACCTGTACTCAGAGCTATTCCAACTTGATGAGAACTTAGCTCAAGCTTTCATTGCACTGGCATGACCTACATGAGCCCAGCATCAGTCTTGGGTTCTATCTCCTCACCCCGCTTGAGAGTTTCTACTGTTCCAAACTCTGTGGAAGGTGTTGAGGAGACAAAAGTGAACACAGAATGGGCCCTGCCCTCATGGAACCCCTCCTGGAGCCCATTTTATTCTACTACTTCTTATATTCTACTGATATAGTGAGGAATTGCAGCAGGACTTTAGTGGAGGATTTATTAAAAAGAACATATCAATTACTTTACATTGACACCCTACCTCTACCCATTTTGTTACACAGTTTGTATGAAATTGTGTCCTTGTGTTGTGTCCATTGTCTAGAAGCAGAACTTTGAGGCGTACTTAAATATTACTTTGAAGCAAGGCTGAGGCTGCTCAGCATAATGTTCATGGCCCCCAATTATGCACTCTGAGTACCCAGATAAAAATGATTAGGTATATGTTTAAGCTAAGCATTCTCTACCCACAATTCACCAAGTGACTTTTCTAGCCGAGACACCAGCGCCTCCATAAGCTCCATCTGGAAAGGTTCTAATTTTGCAATACTTTATCAGTTATGCAACAATATGTCCTATTTGGACAGTAACTTTCGAAGAGAAATTGAAAAGATTTCATGTTAAAATTCTCTTGTGTTTGAATGCTAATTCCTCTTCAGATTCCTCTGTGTTCTTCTTTCATCATGTATCATTTCTCACTCCTGTAACTGACACCAAATTATTTTATCTCTTGGGTTTGTGTTAATCAAGATATCCTTCAACTCCATATTGTTTGAGTTAGTTACTGATGAAATATTTATTTCGTGCCTGCAATATACTAGTCTACCACATCATCCTCTTAACCACATTTGCCTGTGTCACCCACTGATGTGATTCAGACCATTAATGACCCCTTCAGTAGTTCTGTGATTGCTGCTCTACATGGATTGACCTTCCTTTATTTTTTCCTGGAATTTGTTAAAGAGAATCAATAACCTTTCCTTGCTTGTTGTTTTATTCTTTCTCTTTTTGAAGTCTTAGCTTTTCCATCTCCAAACAATTTAACACATTCTTCCTGCCCTTTGACTCCCTTTCTCTTTTTACTTAAAGCTTGTGAAAACGGCCACAGGCCTCACGTGGCAGTAGCAGCTGTTAGTTTGCCTTGCTGCCTTTCCAATGATACTTTCTTTCTTCACATCGGCCTCATTTGGCTGGCAGTTTTGGATGTCATCATCTAGAAGTGTATTATGTATTTAAGAGTAGTGCATCCACTCTCTTATAGAAACTATTGTTTTTCCCTTTCTGCCATCCATTGTGCCGAGATTCATAATGGTGAGTTCTTACTCCATTAGAGGATTGGCTGCATTTTCCTGTTGCCCACATAGGACCAGTTGCTGGACAAGTATGATAATGTTGAGGAAACACCAACTGAATGCTTGTCACATCTGTCTTCTGACAGTTTTATGCATAACATATAATATTTATCATATTGCCAAAACTATGACTTTTCATGTTTTAAGGACTAATCTTGAGCCATGCTGAAAGGCTTGTGTAGGAAGAAGAAAGCTGCATTTTTTTCCTCCTTCAATTTAAGTAGCAGCTCTAGTTGGCATGACAACCTAAGCTATTAAAAGTAAAGCATCAAGCACTGTCTCCTCATTTTTAGAATGAACTAAAGCTGCTAAAGAGATTGAATTTTTGCCATTGACTTTTAATGGCTCAGTGGTACTAAGCTGTAAAGCCTTTTTTGAAGGGCATATGTATGTCTACTATATATAGCACTTTAGATACAAAGACTGAAATATTATTTTTATTCTTTCTATTTAAAATAATATACATATATCCATTTATATAAAATCTCAGTAATATTTGACCTATATACAATTCCTATACTAAAGGAATGTTTGTATATCACTGGATTTAAAGATGTCAAGCAGCATTGAGAATTACATAGAATATTTTTATGGCCTCCTAGGATCATAGTATCAGACTATTTAGAGGTGAGAGGGGCTTTAGAAATCATCAAGTCAAACAACCTCAAGTCAGGAAGAGCTAAGGTCTGAAGGGGTTAAAGGACTATGCCTAACATGTTCCATGTAGTGTGGAACAGTCAGGTTTTAAACCGGGGGTCTCTGACTCCAAATCTGCTGTCATTTTACCTTCCATAGTCTCTTTTGGCTTTTCTTTGAGTTACTAAAGGTTATTTGATTTGGACAGGCATCTAGTTCAGTTACTCACTAACCTGTATATGTTCCGGGTTTAAACAAAATTAAAGTTGGCCATTGCAATTCAGTTGTTGAATAGTAGATACATTCTTCTTGGTTATCTTTCTTTGGTTTTTAGAGAAAATTCTATTTCTCAATAAATTCTGAATAAATTCAGATGGTAAATAGAAGGATATAGAGATATAGCAGAGATAGAAAGGCATTTCCAAATAGGAACAGGGCAGCTGCACAATACGAAGACCTCACTTACTATCCTATTTCCTTGTGTTTTAAACTGAGCCATGATTGCTCTTCTTTATGCAGTCCTTTTAAAACACACACATTATCCAGGAGAAGAGATCTTGTTAGATTGAGTCAGAGAATTTGAATAGACATAAGTATGAAGTACAAGGTAGCACAGTGGGAGGGGGAGGGGGCCATGTTACACAGAGATAGCTTTATATTTGTTCTAATAAAGGGCTCCCTGACAATGAAAGGTGGCCACAAATGGAGATAAAGGAAGGAAGAATTGGAGCCCAGCACACCTGACTCTTAATCTATGGTTTTAGTGATATAGATCAGTTACTGCTATCACTTTATGTATTGCTGTCCCCCTTCTCCATTTTGTCCCATATGACAGATGTTGGAAGGGATTTTTTTTTTTAAGTACTGTTTTGACTGGATAAACTCTAAGGTCCTCTTACACTCTACATTCTGTGATTTTTGAAAGGGTGAATGAGTCCTAGTTTAATAGCAATTGAAAATTTGGGACTTTTAGTCTGCTTTTGAGTTCAATGTGAGGTAACATGTTATAAAAACTAATGTTGTCTTAGGCTTAAATATAAATTAATATAAATATAAAGTCTGGATACTCATGTTTTGCCCTTGGTAGACCCCATTTTGGTATGTTGCTTGTCGCTGTCAGAATACAGTGAAAGGAATACAAACAGGAAGACTGACAGACTTGGGGAAAGTGATAGCTCTTATAAATATCAGAAAGACTATCATGTAAAAGATTAGACCTTTTCTCTGTGGTTCCAGAGGGAAGAATTGGGACTAATAGGTGAAAGTTAAATCAAGATATATCTTGGCTCAATATAAAGAACATTCTGGCAGAGTTGTCCAAAATGGAACCTTCTCTGAAAATATTCAGACAGAGGCTCCATGACCACTGGTCAGAAATGTTATATGAGAAATTCCTGTATATAGCATAAAGGGTTCAACTGGATGACTAGTAACTTTGATCTAACTCATAGTATTTTGTTATTCTTTTAATAACATATTTACACTAGAACCTTAGAGTGAATTAGTATCACAGAGTTTTAATCAGAGGTACCTTGAGACCATCTGGTTTTACCTCATACTCTTGTTTCTTGGTACGTGGTTGTCTCATCTCTGTCCAGACATTTCTAATGGAGCTTTTACTGTCATCATCAGGAACTTGTTTCCTTTCTCTGTGATAATGCTGTCCTAGCAACTAGATGGTTTTGCTATGGATAGATTACTGGGTCAGGGAGAGGCAAGTTCAAATCTGGCCTCAGGCGCTTACTGGCTGTGTGACCCCGGGCTTAACCATGTTTTGCCTCATTCCCTCACCTGTAAAATGAGGTTAATAACAGCACTCACAGAGTTGTGAAAATCAAATTAAATAGTACTTGTAAAGCATTTAACACAGAGCCTGGCATATATGTATATATGTGTATACATACATACATACATAAATATATGGCGCTACAAAAGTGCTTATTCCTTTCCCTCTCTTCATTTGTTAGAACTTCGTTAAATTGGACCTGAAGTTTGTTTCGTTTAACTTTTAGTCATTGGTCCTAGTTCTGCACCCTTAGAGCAACACAGAACTTTGTGTAGTCCCTCAGATATTTTGAAAACATTTGTCAAGTCTTCCCTTGATCTTGTTTTTTTCTGGGTTAAACACATCTAACATCTAGTTCCTTTAGCGTTTCCTCATGGGATATAGCTTCTATCACTTCACCCTCTTTTGGGCTGTTTCTCTTTGAAAGTGTGTCCAAAACTGAATAGTATTATCCCAGTTGTGTTCTAAAGAAACAAGAGTATATGCGATTGAATGGAATGACCTTTTCCTTTCTCTGATTAATTTTTAAAATATAACCTTAACATAACAAAAATGAACAGTCCAAACAAAATTAAGAGTAAAATCATATGTAGAACCATAAATTGCCCCCCAAAACTCTAGTGCATTAGAAAATATTATAATCTCCCCTTCTATTCTTTTTTATCTGTGTACTTATCAAATTTTATTAGCTTATTTTATGTAATCTTTGTATATATGTTGTTGTTTCTATTGTTGTTTCTGCCTTTGTCCTCAAACATTCCCCTCCCCTCCAATCTTTTGTTAATGGTGAATAAAATGTTTAAGTGTACTAATGGATCACACTCTTTCAAGGAAATTCTTTGTGAGGTGAATTGTAATACAAATAATCACCTTTGTGATTTTTCTGTTTCATTAGCTTAACTTTTGATATAGACAAAGAAATAATAACTTTAAAATGTATTTGAATATCTTTAGTTTTCATTAATTCTACTTCTGTCAAATTGCATCATTTTTCATAACTTTTCTCTGTATATCTTTGTATTTTTCATATTTGTCATTTTATGAGTTACATTTAATTGTATTACCATACTGATGGGGATGCAATCTGAACCCCTAAAAGGAAAAGATCATATCTTTGGAATCTGGACCCCAGAAAGGAAAAGCCCTTGGCCTTTCCCCACATAATCCAGATTTCCTGGCATTCACCTGGGGCATCTGGCCTGCTCTGGTCCACTTGGATTACTTGACACTCCTTAATCCCATCCAGATCTTCCCACAGGCTTTCTGCAGAGAAGTGGCCATCTAGCCCCCATGAAATTGCTCAGATTCTTAAAATCTGGCTGGCTTTTATATTGGTGCCACAGATAGTGCAGACTCACTAGGATTCTCACCCACACCAACTGTTGTTTTAATAAACTCACTACTTGGACTGAAAGAAGGCTTGAATGGTCAAATTCTTTCGAAGCAGGCCTGTGCTTTTTAGCCTTGTATTTCAGTGTTCCCTAGGCCCCTTTCCCTAGGTACTGGGTGTTTTTTGTTTTTGTTTTTTAGCTGTTTACCCCTATACATCAACCAACTATGAATATTTCTGTACAAAAAGTTCTTTTATTCTCTTTTAATAGCAGCCTTAGGATTAGTAGCTATTGGGATCAGGGTTAAAAGGCATAATCAATTTTGTAATTTATTGTATGTTAACAAATGACTTTCTACAAATTCTTACTTCTAGCATCAGTGAGATAATGTGTCTGTTTCCTCAAAGTCCTGAGAGCAGTGCCTTTTAACAGTTTTGAAACTGTCTTTATTAATTTGATGAGCACAAGGTTATATTTAAAGTTGTTTTAGTTTGTTTTCTCTAACAATTGAAGAGAATGAACAATTACTTTACTTAGAATTTATGTTTCCTCCTTCAGGAACTGATCCAAACCACCATTTTTTTCCTCCTAAGAAATGGGACATAATCCTGTAAATTTTTGCCACTTTTCTATACACTTTGAATGTCAGTTTTTTCTCAGATACGAATATGGTGGTTCTCCCTCCTCCCTCCCCTACAACCGTTCCTTTTCTTTTTATATTTTGAATACGTTATGCAAAATCTACCTACTTTGTCTACATTCATTTCTTGTACTGTTTGGTAAGAATTTTTATTCCCTCTGCCCCAGAGAGAAGCTTATTATTTCTCTTTTTGACAATTTAAGATGTAGATAATTTATTCAGGGATAGGGACTAGATCTGTGATGTAACAACACAGGGACTGCAAGGTTAGATGACTCCTTCTGCCAGTGCAGGTTGACACTTTCTTTGCAGCTTAGAGTTAGAGAGTTGCCTAGAGCTCTGAGAGATTTGGTGACTTACCCTAGGTCATCCAGCATTTTATGTCAGAAGTTGGACTTGAACTTCGTGGTCTTCTTGGCTTTGAGGCCAGTTCTTGAACCATACTTAATTCCATACTTCCTCTCATATTTTATGTATATAGATATGGTTAATCGCTATATATTATGCATATTAATATATGGAAAGAAATCTTTAAATAAAATGGTTGGAAAAATCAGAAAACTGTATGATGATAGGAGCGATACATATGCATATGTGCGTGTATTTACATACACTCTTAACAGAACAGTCGGTATTTATGAAACTTTGTGCTTCTAAGCATGGGTCCCATTACCATCATGTAGTTACCCCATTGGCCCAACACTTTTTTATTGAGTAAAGAGTCTTTTCCATATTGTTTCGTGGTTTGGGGTTTGTACAGTAATTTAATTTTAAGTTTTCTCCTTGTGTGCCATTGATACATTTTTCTTTCTCCAACACCTCCTCCCAGCCCCACCCCGCCATCCAAGGCAAGATAGCTTTGATATTTGGCTGTTCTCCCTTGTCAGTTTTTCCCTGTAGTGCCCCTTAATATTCTTTTCTATTTCCTTTTTCTTGTTAATTTTTTTATTTTTTGCATAATTTTAAGAAGCAGGCCATTTATACTTTGATATCCACCAACTATAAATTAGTTTGGGAAGTGTTGAATTTTTTTGCCTTCTCATCTTAATGTAGTCATTTGAATGGGGTATCACTCCTCTCATTTATTCCTTTTTTCTCATGATTTTTTCGTATTTGAATTTATTTAGGTCTCATGTGTGTCATACCCACACATTGACGAGACTTAAAATATAATGATGATGATGATGATTGTGATAATACCAATTGCTAACATTTATATTGTACCCACCATGTGCCAGGCACTGTGCTAAGCATTTTACAGATAGCTGATTTGAGCCATTCAAGAAATATGTAAAACAATACCAGTCTTTTCACTAGTTTTTTTTGGAGATTATAGGTATTTTTCATAAAAATGGTATTTATGTTAATATGTAATGGGCTCATTTTATAACTCCTAAGGAAATGAACTGTTACTTCATGTAGTTACATAATGAAGATAGTTTGTACTTGATAGTGATAGGATTTAAACTCAGTCAATCTCTGTACTAAACTCAAAATACCTTTGGTGAATTTTTGCCCTGGTGTATTTGAGGATGCTATCTTATTCTTGAATTCAGAAAAGAGAGTTTGACCTTTCCTAGTTCATATAATTGGATTTTGTATGGCAGGAAGGTAATTACTAAATCAGAGGGTTATTTTTTTTTAAACATCAAAACAGCTTCTCATTCTTAGATCCCCTGAAACTGACATGGTTTATACAAACCAAAATAATAAATTTCAAGTGTGTTAGCTTCTTGTTTTTTCAAAGTAACATTTTGACCACTACTCAAGTGATTAAGTACTAATTAAAGTCTTAATTATTGCTTTTTGAGGACTCTACTAAATAATTATGGTATTAATGTTAATGTTTGCTTTAAAGATATGACAGTGGTCTAATTGCAGATAATAGATTTCTCTTTTGTGTTAGAAATAATCCTGGTTTCCTCTTGTTACCTAATTTATTATCTATTCATTGATCATTCTTTACTTCTGATTCAGACCCTTCACTTCTACTCTTCTGTTTTCATTTCTTCCCTTTTTTTTTTTTTTTGGTGAGGCCTTCAGGGGTTAAGTGACTTGCCCAGGGTTTCACAGCTAGTAAGTATCAAGTATTGGAGGCCATATTTGAACTCAGGTCTTCCTAACTCCAGGGCAGGTGCTCTATCCATTGCGCCACCTACCTACCCCCTTTCTGTTTCCATTTCAGTGGCAACACCTGAAACTAAAATGTCTTAAATAACTGAAATTATTTTGTTCCTCCCTAAACAAATACTCTTTAGTTTACCTTTATCACCAATAGAACCACCAATTTCCTGTTTCCCTAAATTTATCAAGTTAAAATCATTTGATTCTTCCTCATTACCCTCCCATATCTAATCTATCATGTACTGCTGATTCTTCCTCCAGTATTCATCAGGTCTCCCAGTTCTTTTCCATTCCTGTAGCTGATGACTTCTCTTAGGTCTCTTTATCCATCCCTAACCCAGATTATTGAAATAACTTCACACGGAGTACTAGGTTGGTGACAGAATTCTGAGATAGTGAAGAATTGGTCAGATTCCAGAAGTTAAAGGACAGATGTTTTGAGTTCCCAAAGTTTTCAGCCTTATTTGCATTCACATTGTTTTATCATAGTGTTATATTTTAAATAACCTGCCACCCTGTCCTGACTAACTCTTCAGTTTTAAGTCTTCATTTTCTGTGCCTATGAACTCTTCTTATAAGTACATGTCAGACCAGAAAGAAAGGGTTTCCTGCCCATCCTATGGGAAATAGGAGCTTAGAAACTAGCTTATTTCTTATCAAAATTATAATACCTACTGATGAAAAGTAAAATACTAAATAAAAGCTAAAAACAATTAAAAAATTATAATTGCTGACATTTATGTAACATCTTAAAAGTTGCAAAGCACTTTATGTACATTGTTTGATTTGAACCTCCCAACATCTTGAATGGTATATTATTTCCATTTGCATAATGAAGTGATTTTCAGGGTTCTCGCAGCTTAAGTGGCCAAGCTAAGATTCAAACCTATTTCTTCAGGTTTTAGTTTACTGTTATTTCCAGTACTCTCCTCCTACAGAGTAGGAACAGCCTACTTTTCACACTCACCCCACTTTCCTTATTTTTCAGAGTCAGCAACAAAACAACTAGGGGGAAAAATCCAATCCCACATATAAGAGTTTAGCCTAAAGGTCAAAATGGGAAATTGGAAAGCCCAGGGTCTTATCATAAAACACAAATGGGTAATCAAATGAATTGAACTAAAAAATTATCAAATGCCAAATTCATTTCTTACCTATTTACTTTCTGATTATTTATTTTGAGTTACTTTATTAAATAAAAAGGGTTTTATATAAAGTTCTATTTCTTATTTTATATATTTATTTGATTACCTACCTATGCTGATCCCAATGTGTAAGCTTTCCTTGCTCTGAATTGTCCTATATAAACTTCTTAATTGTTGCTATGGCTGAAGAATCTGCCACTGGGAAGTTAGCCTCCTGGTGAGAAGCCTTTCCATACTTAACTGAGCTTATTTTTAGGCAGAAGACTCAATCTCTTGGACTTTACTCGAAGCCTTTCCAGAACAATAGGAGATGGCAGAATTTAAGCCTGTTGGCTAGCATAGCCAACAGGTGAGCCAGGATGACCTCTCTGTCATAACAAGGCATTACTAGGATTTTGTGGAGTAGTGCAAAAAAACCCTCTCCTGTAATCATTTTAAAAGTCTACTTTTATTAATAATTAATGTATAAATAATAAAATTGTAAATAATAAATTTATAAATAATAATAATTTATAAATAAATATTTCTTAAATACCAGCTATGTGCCCTAACACTGTGCACTAAGTTCTGGGAATAAATTTATATCCTTATAAGAAAATACTTTCTATTTTCTTTCATGCCCAACCATCACAACTTCACTTTACTCCCAAGCTCACAAATTTCATTCTTTTGACACCCCAGGAAACCCTTTTTTAACCTGTATAGTTTATTGATATGCTGAATTGAGTTTTCCTTGATTATTTTATATTTAATACTTTCACTCACTAAATATTAATTGTCCTGTCCTTTTTTGCATCTCTGTATTTTTTATCACAGTGGCCCTTTGCTTAGAATAGATTCCTGTAACTTACCATTAAAACTCTTCCCTTTCTTCAGGTCCATTTGGGGTGCTGTTCCCTTGCTTATGATTGTGTACTGAGAGAGAGAGAGAGAGAGAGAGAGAGAGAGAGAGAGAGAGAGAGAGAGAGAAATATCAGGTTGATACTTTTATGTCATCCTGTGAGTCACCCTGTCGTGGAACTACTATTCATCACAGGCAAAGACTAGGCTGGATCATCAGCTTTGTCCTACCATCTATGGACAGATGAGACTGACTGACATAGTTGCTTCCTCTAGGGAACAAGAACATGGATAGATGGGACAGACTTCTTGGATGCTGGATGCTGTGGGCAGAGACCACAGGTTTAAAGTGACACAGAAGGATGCCTTACTTTGTAGATAAGATGCCTTAGAATCAGTAGCACTAGACTCAGAATCCCTAACATTAGGAGAGAAATAGGCCTGGCTTGTCTTCACTCCCTCCTACCAAAGGATACCTGAGTTCAGATCTAGTATCAGATCCTTATTAATTGAGTGACCCTAGGCAAGTCATTTAACCTCAAGATGCCTCAGTTTATTCATCTGTATCGGGGGGTTAACAGTAGCACCAACCCCTAGGGTTATCATGAGGATAGGAGGTGCTCATGAATGTCAGACGTTTTATAAAACCTTACAGTGCTATGTAACTTTCAGTATTATCATTGTTAATCATGATGACAGTAACAACATTAATAACACCAGCTTCCCATTTCCTGTCCCCTGTTGTATTAGCATAAGGCGTGGCTGCCTCCTCCAGCTATACTTGTGGCAGGAGATTTTGAGCTGGGCACAGATGACTTCTATGAGCCTGCATCTCTTGATATCTGGGACCTTGGTTCATGGTGCCTTGGTCATTCTACCCCTACTCCCCTAGGCTGTGCCTAGAGCAACTTTGTCACTGCCCCTATGATTGGACCAAATGTGTCTCCCTGCCACTGATGATAAAGTCCTGAGTTTCTCCCTCTTCTGCTGCTGCTCATTCAGGGCTACTGGCATCATCTCCTGATCTCCCTCAGCTAGAAGGTATTTTTTTCTTTTTGACTCTTTCATACTTTTTTTTTTTAGGGACTTTGCTTTAGGGACTTTTTTAGGGACTTTGTATTTATAGTTTATATTTGAATTTATATAAATTTATGATATATATACATATATAATATAAATTTATAATTGAATATATTGTTTTCTTGCCCCCCCAATCAGCTCCCCTAATTATAAAAGCCTTGAATGTAGGATTACACCCTATTAATTTTGCCTAGCGCAGTGTCCAGTGTATGATAGGCACTAAATAGGCTTGGATTCTCCTAAGGATTTGTACTTGGCCTTGTGCTGTTTAACCAGTGACTTGGATAAAAGTTTAGATGCTGGGTTCATTAGATTTGCAGATGACACAAAGGTGGGAAAGATAGCTGTCATTCAGCAAGCACACTGGATGAGAGTCAGGATCCAAAGGGATCTTTGGTAGCCTAGAGCATTAGGCTCAGTCTAATAATATGAAATTCAATAAGGATAAATGTAAAGGCTTTCACTTGAGCATAAAAATTAAATTCCTCAAATGAAATGGGCAGGCATGGATAGGCAGAAGTCATCCTGAATAGGGTCTAGGTGGGATTGCAAACTCTAGAAGAATTATCAGAGTAATGGGGCAGTTAGGAACATAATTGTAACAGGGACCAATCCTCCCTTGTCAGACTTCATGTGAAGTTTTATACTCAGTTTGCGGCACAATAGTTAAAGAAGGGTGTTGGCAAGCTGATGCTTCCCTAGAGAGGGAAACCAAGATGATCCATGACCTTGAGTTTATGACATAGGATTGTTTGAAGGATCTGGACATGTTCAGGTGGGAGAAAAGACACTCGGTTGGGGAGGGGAATCCTAATTGCTGTGTTCCAAGTGTTTGAAGAAGGGATTTGACTTGTTCAGTTTGATCCTAGAAGGCAGAACCAGGAACAGTGGGTAGAAATTGCAAAGAAGCCTATTTAGGCTGAATGTTGGGAAAAAACTTTTTAACAATTAGAGCTGTCCAAAAGTAGAAAGACTTGTCTCAAGGCGGGGTGATTTCCCTTCCTTGGAGGTTTCCAGGCAGAAGGTAGACAGCCACATGTCATGGATGTCACATAATGGGTTTCCTTTGTGTATATGGGTTGGAATGTCTGCCTTCTGAAGTCCCTTTAGCTATTAAATTTTGTGGTTCTTTGATTTATTGGATAGGGAAATCCTAGGTCTGAGGACTCCCTATACCAAAATAAATAGGCACCTCTGTTGCAAGGGAGAATCTTAGAGAGTTTCCTAGAGAAACATTGAAAAGTTGTGACTCGCTTAGGGTTGTGTAGCCACTCTGTGTTAGAGACAGGACTTAATGTATGCTTTAAATCAATTTTATTTATGTGGAATCCTGTGCTAAGTGTTTATATGTGTCTGTGTTCTTTTTCCCCAACCAACTGATACATTTCTTTGCAGGATGTGGTGTGTGGAACAAGGCTTGTCTCTGGTCCTTTCTTTGCTGGGCCTAAATTCAGTGCTTGGTAAATTTTGTTTTATACTAACTTTTAGCTCTTAGAATAAAAGGAAATATGTGTGCACACTTATTTTTAGCATGTATTTTTTTTTCATAACAGACTGTTTCCATGACTGCTTTCCTTTTGTTTATAAGGAAAACAGTTGATATATATTGCTCAAAGTAGTGAAAAGAGGAAGAAAAAACATAAAGCATATTTCCATTAACATATATGCACATATATTTAAATCATTTAATGGTTATATAATATTGAATTATTTTAGGGTTATTGTTAGATTAAGACTGATTTATATTTATTTTCCCGCTCCAAAATGGCTCTCCTTTCCAGTCTCCAGTTTATCAGGGGTTCTACCATTTTTGAGTCCTTTCTACTATTCATATCCATAGTTAACTTGCAAGTTGTTTTTTTTCTTTATCACTTTTGGCCCTTCTTTTCTGATTTTACTGTCATTATCCAAGTCCAAATTCTTATCACTTGAAACCCTGCTCATGTTCACCTATTTTCTACATGTTGCTGTTTAAGAACCTGTAATAATAGCTACATGTTGTTTATCAGACCCAGTGGGAACCCCTGAGCCTAGCTAGTCAAAGGTTTTCATTGTCTATCTCTTCCTTATCTATCCACATGTGTTCTCACTTCTTCCCAATGTGCACCCTCTGCTTGGGGTTGACTCAGTTATAGTTTTTTGCCAAGATTATTCCTGCCTCTGTGCATTTTGTTTGTTCATTCTCTTTTCCTATCCCTGTTTTCCCTGTTCCCATGCTAATAGAAATAAATGTGAAAGTTTTACACATGGTTTCAAAAAATCCACTTCATAGGTACAAGATGGAACTAGAAATCAGTTTTTTTTGGTTTTGTTTTTCATATAAATTTATTTTAAGTTTTCAACATTCACTTCCACAAAATTTTGAATTTCAGGTTTTTCCCCATCTCCCCCCTACCCCCACCCCAGAACAGTGTGTATTCTGATTGCCTTATCCTCCAGTGTGCCCTCCCTTCTATCACTTCTTCCCCGCCCTCATCCCCTTCCCTTCTGTTTTCCTGTAGGGTAAGATAGATTTCTGTAGCCCATTGCTTATATATCTTATTTCCTAGTTGTATGTAGAAACAACCTCTGACATTCATTTTTAAAGCCTTGAGTTCCACATTCTCTCCCTTCCCCCCTCCCCACCCACCTTCATTGAGAAGGCAAGCAATTTGATAAAGGTTATACATGTGGTCATGCAAAATACCTCCATAACAGTGATGTTGTGAAAGACTAGCTGTATTTCCCACTATCCCGTCCCACTCTCCATTTTCTTAAATTCTTTCCTTTGAACTGCCCCTCTACCAATGTGTTTTGCTTCTGATTACCCCTTCCCTCAATTTGCCATCTCTTCTATTAGTCCCCCTCTTTTATTCCTCCCTCCCCCCCCCGCTTTCCTGTAGGATAAGATAAACTTCCATACCCAATTGAATGTTTGTTATTCCCTTCTGAAGTCAAATCTGACAATAGGAAGGCTCACTTATTCCCTCTCACCTTCCCCTTCTTTGCTTCCGTTGTAAAAGCTTTTTCTTGTCTCTTTTATGTGAAATGATTTACTATATTTTACCTCTCCCTTTCTCTTTCTCCTAGTACTTTCCTCTCAATCCTTAATTATCTTTTTAGATATCATCCCTTCATATTCAGCTCACACTGTACCTGCTCCCTCCCTCCTTCCTTCTCTCTCTCTCTCCCTCTCTTTGTGTGTGTATATATATATATATATATATTACACACATGCACACATATATAAGTATGTACATATATAACATATATGTATATATGTGTGTGAGTATATATATATATATATATATATATATGTATATATGCATACATACACACATATGTATATGTATTCCCTCCAGTTATCCTAATACTGAGAAAGGTCTCATGAATTACAAATATCTTCTTTCCATGTAGAAATATAAACAGTTCAACTTTAATAAGTCCCTTATGGTTTTTCTTTCCTGTTTACCTTTTAATGCTTCTCTTGATTCTTGTATTTGAATCATATTTTCTGTTAGCTCTGGTCTTTTCAACAAGAATACTTGGAAGTTGTCTATTTCACTGAAGTTCCATTTTACCCTGGAAGTATTATATTCAATTTTGCTGGGTAGGTGATTCTTGGTTTTAATCCTATCTCTTTTGACCTCTGGAATACCATATTCCATTCCCTTCGATCCCTTAATGTAGAAGTTGCTAGATCTTGTGTTATTCTGATTGTATTTCCACAATACTTGAATTGTTTCTTTTGGGCTACTTGTAATATTTTCTCCTTGATCTGAGAATTCTGGGATTTGGCTACAATATTCCTAAGAGTTTTGCTTTTGAGATCTCTTTCAGGAGGTGATTGGTGGATTCTTTCCATTTCTATTTTATCCACTGATTGTAGAATATCAAGATAGTTTTTGTTGATAATTTCTTGGAAGTTGATATCTAGGTTCTTTTTTTTTTAATCCTGATTTTCAGGTAGTCCAATCATTTTTAAATTGTCTCTCCTTGTTTCTTTTCCAGGTTAGTTGTTTTTCCAGTGAAATATTTCACATTGTCTTCTATTTTTCATTCTTTTGGTTTTGTTTTATAATTTCTTGATTTCTCGTAAAGTCCTTAGCTTCCATTTGCTCCATTCTAATTTTTAAAGAATTCTTTTTTCTTTGGAATTTTAAGGATTCTCTTTTTATTCTACCAGTAGGCAAGTCATATAGTCTATAAGCTGTTTCTATATGATAAATTGGTTTCCCTGAATTCAGTTTGGGTTTTTAGCTTTTTAAAAAACTTTAATTTAGGTAAGAAAAGTGTCCATTCTTTTAGCTAATGCCACACAACCAGGTTAATTTTTCATTTTCCAGGGAATTGTCTTGGCTTGTAAAGATGTAACTGTGCCTACCTATAATGCTGGTTTTTTTAAAAAAAATTTATTTATTTAGTTTTAGTTTTCAACATTCATTTTCACAAGATTTTGAGTTCCAAATTTTCTCCCAGTCTCTCCCCTCCTCCCACCCCAAGACACTGTGCATTCTGATTACCCTGTCTCCCAATCTGCCCTCCCTTCTGTCACACCTCTCCCTTCGCTTATCCCCATCTTCTCTCTTTTCTTGTAGGGCAAGGTAGATTTCTATACCCCATTACCTGTGTTTCTTATTTCCCAGCTGCATGCAAAAACAATTCTCAACATTTGTTCCTAAGTTCCAGCTTCTCTCCCTTCCTTCCTCTCAACCCATCCCCACTGAGAAGGCAAGCAATTCAATATAGGCTCTATATGTGTAGTTAGGCTAAAGACTTCCATAATATTCATGTTGTGAAAGACTAACTGTATTTCCCTCCATCCTATCCTGCCCTACATTTATCCTATTCTCTCTTTTGACCTTGTCTCTCCCAAAAGTGTTTACTTCTAATTACTCCCTCCTCCCATTTGTCCTCCCTTCTATCACTCCCCTCCTCACCACACTTACTCCCTTCTGCCCTACTTTCCTGTAATGTAAGATAGATTTTTATACTAAATTGAGTGTGCATATTATTGTCTCCTTAAGTCAAATGTGATGAGAGTAAGCTTTACTTTTTCCCTCTCATCTTTCCCCTTTTTCCCCTCCATTGAAAAAGCTTTTTCTTGCCTCTTTTATGAGGGATAATTTTCCCATTCCATTTTTCCCTTTCTCTTCCCAATATATTCCTTTCTCATCCCTTTATTTTATTTATTTAGATAGTATCCCTTCCTATTCAACTCACCCTGTGTCCTCTGTTTATATATGTATATACTAATCCCTCCAACTACCCAAATACTGAGAAAAGTTTCAAGAGTTACAAGTATCTTTCCCTGAAGGAATGTAAACACTTCAACTTTAGTAAGTCCCTTATGATTTCTCTTTCCTGTTTTCCTTTTCATGCTTCTTTTGATTCTTGTGTTTGAACGTCAGATTTTCTGTTCAGCTCTGGGTCTTTTCATCAAGAATGCTTGAAAGTCTTCTCTTTCATTAAATGACCGTTTTTTCCCCTGAAGTATTATACTTAGTTTTGCCTTGGGAACTCTGGAATTTGACTGCAATATTCCTGGAAGTTTTTCTTTTCAGATCACTTTCAGGTGGTGATTGGTGGATTCTTTGAATATTTATGGTATCCTCTGGTTCTAGACTATCAGGGCAGTTTTCCTTGATGATTTCATGAAAGATGATGTCTAGGCTTTTTTTCTTTTTTTTTTTTTTTTTTTTTTTTTTTTTTTT
>CM053774.1:40291324-40377319 GCA_028658325.1 Potorous gilbertii
GACAGGACTCCGCTCGCGTCCCCGGGTACCTTTGTGGTCGGTTTTTCAGGGCTCTCTGCAACGGAAATCTCCTTCACTGTGTTGCTGCGCGGCTTCCACTGTTCCAGAATTTGTCAGGAGTTCTTTTTACAGGAAATCTATGGGCTGTGGGTTCGGACCTAGCATAGGTGAGTCTTTCTACTCCGCCATCTTGGCTCCGCCTCTAGGCTTTTTTTCAATCGTGACTTTCAGGTAGTCCCACAATTTTTAAATTGTCTCTCCTGGATCTATTTTCCAGGTCAGTTGTTTTTCCAGTGAGATACTTCACATTGTCTTCAATTTTTATATTCTTTAGCTTTGGTTTTGTAATTTCTTGGTTTTTCATAAAGTCATTAGCATCCATCTGCTCCATTCTAATTTTTAAAGAACTATTTTCTTCAGTGAGCTTTTGAACCTCCCTTTTCATTTGGCTAATTTTCCTTTTCAAAGTATTCTTCTCCTCATTGGCTTTTTGGACCTCTTTTTCCATTTGGGTTAGTCTGTTTTTAAAAGTGTTATTTTCTTCAGCATTTTTTGGGTTTCTTTTAGCAAACTGTTGACTTGCTTTTCATGATTTTCTTTCATTGCTGTCATTTCTCTTCCCAAGTTTTCCTCCATCTCTCTTAGTTGATTTTCAAAATCCTTTTTGAGCTCTTCCATGACCTGAGACCATTGCATATTTTTTTTGGAGGTCTTAGATGCAGAAGCCTTTACTTTAAGTCTTCCTCTGATGGTATGCTTTGTTCTTCCTCATCAGAAAGAATGGAAGAAAATACTTCTTCACCAAGAAAGTGACCTACTATAGTTTTATATTTTTCCTCTTTTGTGGCCATTTTCCCAGTAAGTTACTTGAGTTCTGAGTCCTTTGTCAAGAGTAGGGTATACTCCAGGGACCTGTAAGTTCTCAGTTCCTCCAAGGTGGCACAATCAAGGGAGAGGAGTTTACTCCTGTCCTGGCCTATGCTGGGCTCTGGAAGCAACCACAAGCTTTTCTGCCCATGATCTGCAAGTAGGGTTCCCTCTTCAGAGCCTCCACCAACTCTCCACCACATCAGTGCTCTTCCTCTCTCCAGGGCTGCCACTCAGAACTGAGACCCAGATCAGCTGCATGTTTACCCCAGGGGTCTTTCAGCTGAGGTCTCCAAAAATGAACCACTGTGCTGCTTGTGTGGCAGTGGCTGCCACCTGCTCCCTTTTCACCCAGGTGAAAGAGCTTTTGTACTGAACTTTTAAGCAGTCTTTGGGATTTGTGGGTTGAGAAATCTGAAAACTGCAGCTCCTGCCCATGATTCCACACCATGCAGCCTGCTCCAGTCCTGTCTGAGCTGCACTGTGTGGCCAAGGTTGGGCTGCGCTCCACTCTGAGCCTGGTGCGGTCGACCTTTCATGTCGACCTTCCAGGCTGCCTTGGACTGGAAATCTCTTTTACTCTGTCCTTTTGTGGCTTCTGCTGCTCTAGAATTTGTTTAGAGTCATTTTTTACAGGTATTTTACGAGCTATGGGGGAAGAGCTGCAGCAGGTCTGATCTTCTACACCAACTTAACTATGCTCCCAAGAATTATTTTTCTTCAGGGAGTTTTTGGACCTCTTTTTCTGCTTTTTAAGGCATTCTTCTTCTCGTTGGTTTTTTGGACCTCTTTTGACATTTGTATTAGTCTAATTTTAAAGGTGTTACTTTCTTCAGTATTTTTTTGGGTTTACTTTAGCAAGCTGTTGACTGGTTAGTTATGATTTTCTTGCATCACTCTCATTTCTCTTCTCAATTTTCCTCTACTTCTCTTACTTGATTTTCAAAAACCTTTTTGAGCTCTTCCATGGCCTGAGACCAATTCATATTTTGCTTACAGGCTTTGGATGCTGGCTGTTTGGCTTTCTTATATTTTTTTGGCTGTATGTTTTGTTCTTCCTTGTCAACAATGACCTGAGAAAATACCTCTTCACTGAGAAAGTAAACATCTGTAGTTTTTTCTTCTTCTTCTATTTAGTTATTTTCCCAGCCAATTACTTGCCTTTTGAACTTTGTTATGTAGAGGGCTCCAGTAACAGCCTTCCCTTCAACAGTTACTGCAGCCACCCTGGGGCTATAACTGGGGCCAGACCACACTCCCCTCTCCACCAGGTGAGAGACTGTTCCCACTTTGAAGCTGTTTTTAGTGTTTGTGGGTTGAGAAATCTGGAATCCTCAGCACCCTGCAGCAATTCAGTCCTCTAAGGCTTGCTCCTGGTCAGTCCATGCTGGTATGGCCCAAGCTGAACTGTGCTCAGCTCCCAACCTGTTGGGACCTGTCCTGTCAACCTTCCAGATTGTCTTGAGCTGGAAATGTACTTTATTCTGTCATTTTATGCCTTGAGGTATTCTAGAATTTGTTTAGAGTCATTTTTTTACAGGTTTTTTTGAGGAGTTTGTGGAGAGAGCTATAGCAGGTCCCTACTTCTACTCCACCATCTTGACTTCAAGAAATCAGTTTATCTGAAAAAAGAGGTGATTGTCTTCATAAATTGCAGCATTAAAGACAAGAAAACTAATTTCATCTTACCCTGCATTGAGTGGCAGAGCATCTCAGTAAGCTGATGCTAGCCCTGCCTTTGTCTGACCATGTCTGGGGCCTAGCACATATCAGGATAGACATTGGTAAGCTGGGGAAGTCTGGAGGAAGGCAAGCCTCTTAGTAAAGAAACTTGAGTTCATGCCAGGAGGAACCGAGCATATTTATCCAAGAGAAGAGAAGTTTTTTGAGGGACACAATACCTCTTTTCACATATTTGAAGGCCTGTCAATTAAAAGAGATCAGACTTTTTCTTCTGAACTCCAGAAGGCAGAGCTAGAAGCAGTGGGTGGAAGTTGCAAAGTAGAAAAATAAGACTTGATATGAGAAAAAGCATCCTAACACTTTGAGTTATCTAGAAATGGAACAGGCTGGTAAGGTAATAAGTCCATGGGAGGACAGCTAGCAAAGGCTAGATGACCACTTGCATAGTGTGTATTAGAGCGATGTTTTTTTTTAAGTTTGAGTTGGATTAGATAACTATTAAAATATTTCTTGCGGGTTCTTTGATTTCCCAAGATGAATTTACTGTTCTTCTTCCTCTCCAGAGAACATATGTTTACAACTGAAGTCATTATGCCTCTTCCATGAAATCTTCATGTAGTAGCCCACAATGATCTTATATTATCAAGTCCACTGTGATTTAATTTTCTGTGCAGTTTTCTTTTTAAAATAAGTCTAGTTTTTTAAGTTTGATTATATGTTTTCTTAGTGAAAAAACCCATTTAATTCCTGAAAGCCTGAGATAGTGCTGGGGACAGACATTACAGTTAGTCATTTATTAATTATCTTCTATGTTTCAGGCACTATGATAGGTGTTGGAAATACAGATTCCATGACAAAAAGAAACCATACTCGTTTGGAGTTTCTGTTATAACAGGCAAGAAAAAAGTACCCATATAAGTATAGACAGAATGAATTGTTCATTCATTTAGTCTTGCCCAACTTTTTGTGAACTTGTGTACTGCTGTCCCTGGGGTTTTCTTGGCAGAGACATTGGAGTGGTTTGTCATTTCCTTCTCCAGGACAGAATGAATAGAAGAGTAAAAATACAATTAGTTCAATGCAAGGTATTTTCAGATGGAGAATAGTTTAGGGGGGAATCAGAAGACAGAGCTTCAACTTTGTCTTGAAGGAAAAGAAGCCTTCTGTGAGCTGGATGTGAGGAGGAGGGATGTTCCCTGCTTGGCTCACAGCCGCCTACAGAGGCCTAGAGATAGGACATGGAGGGTCATGTCCAGTGAGTTTGGAAAGGCAGGTTGGGGTCAGACTATGATGGGCTTTAAAAGCTAAACAAAGGAGTTTATATTTTATCCTTGAGACAATAGGAGGGCACTGTTGTTGGTTGACTTAGGAGTCACATAGTCATATCTACACTTAAGGAAAATCACTTTAGCCACAATATAGAAAAGCTGGACCTGTTGAGGAGAGAACTGAGGCAAAGGAAATAGTATATTGGCCCTTGCAATAAAGTAGGCAAGAAGTGATAGGAACCTAATGTTAGGTCCTGGCTAAATAAAGAGAAGTCAGTTGCTGGATTTTGTGTAGGTGTGATTGACAGGTAACATTGGATCCATGGAATGAGTGTTTGGGTGGAGTTAAGGAATATGCCAAGGTTAAGAGTCTTGCAAGAAATAGGGAAGTTTGGAAAAGGAGTGGCAAAGATGAGTTCTATTTTGAACATGTCTTGATGACATCCTGTTTGACGTGTCCTGTAGACAAGTGGTGATGTGAGCTCAGGGGATGAAGAAGTTACTGAAGAGAGTGTAGGGAGTCAGGAATAGGGGGGTTAGGACAGAGCCTTTGGGAATACCCAAAGTGAGGAGACATCATGTGGACAATGAACCAGTGAAGAAGACTTCTAAGGAAGAGCAGTTTAGCAGGTAGTAGAAGAATCAGAAGAGAATGATGTCCTGAAAGCCAGAGAAAAGAGAGTCCATGAGGAGGCAGTGGTTAACCTTATCAGATGTAGAAGATGAGTTGCATGCCATGGAGACTAAGAAAACATCTGAGCTGGCTATTAAGAGATCATTGGTAGCTTTGGAGAGAGCAGTTTGAGTGGAGTGATGAGGTGTGAAGCCAAGTTGCAAAGGTTTGAGGAGGCAGATGAGACCTGGAGGGAGCTAGTGTACCTTGTATATACTTAATAAGAATAAATATAATTTATTTACATGTAGTGCTAGATACTTTGTAAAGTACTTTTCTCACGGCTTGCCAACAAGATGAGTACTGCCAGATACCATCATCTCTGTAACAGAAAAGTGAAGGGATTTGCCTAAGATTATAAATTTTTATAAATGACAGGGTAGGAATTTGCACTTGGGACTTCTTACTCCATGGCTCAGGTTTTTATCTTTGTAGGAAACTATTTCTCTTAATACAACAACACCAAAGGTTTTTGGTTGATTTTGGTTTACGCATAACTTTTTTTTTTGTATTCTGTAATTTTTTATTTTTCAAACAGCCAGTGTCCACATTTAAAATGCACAATTTGCAAATAT
Source organism: Potorous gilbertii (assembly GCA_028658325.1). Taxonomy (NCBI): domain Eukaryota; kingdom Metazoa; phylum Chordata; class Mammalia; order Diprotodontia; family Potoroidae; genus Potorous; species Potorous gilbertii. Next base: position 40,296,391 of record CM053774.1, read on the forward strand.
AAATTATCAGACTAATAATTCAATTAAAAATAAAGCAAAACACAATTTCCCTTAGTATCACAATACAGAAAATGGTATTATAAAACCCAAATGGCTGTTAGGCATATGAAAACAATAATGCCAGAAGCTGTGAAACCCATTAAACCACTTAATGAATAAATCATTTCAAAGAATACATGTCCATATTCCATGACTGTTCATGAAGCAAGCTTCCACTGTATAATAAAGGCTCACCAATTCATTTGTTCATGGCATAATGGTCAAGTAAACATCTTCATTTTTACAACAAGAAGTCATATGAATTGGAAGAGAAACCGTACCTCCAAATTGTTCAAAAACAGTTCTGTTTAGAGTGGAAAACATGATCTTTAAAAATAGATCTGTTTGTCATCCAATTTCAGTTTTCCTAGTCTACTAACTGTAGAGATGTTTTGTTTGTCCCCAATAAAACACACATTCTTATTTTTCAAATATGTTTCATTTTGATAAATTTCATTGCAAAACAATTTTCACTTGAGTGGATTATGAATTCAATGATAACTTTTTTTTAAAGCCAGGTTTATAATTGCTTTGGTGTGGGGGGAATATTCCCAATAAGGAAACTTCTATCTGTGTTCATCAGCACATGGTCTATAAATTATCATCTTAAAGAATCGCTCAGGTACCCTTCCCATTTCTACCCCCTACTCCCACTGCGCTCTAGCTGACTTGCCTAGGCTGATATCACTAGTTTGTGTCAGAGGCAGTAAACTGAGGCCTGATTTTTCTGGCAATTAGGCAATTAAGTCTCTAGGTTAATTAGGGTCTGTTTTCATAGTTTACCATTCAATATTTACAGAAGTTTCAGAATATAAGCATGATTCATTGATGGAATGTTCTGGACACTCCTCCTAGAGGGGTGCTTTTAAACCTGTTCATCATCTCTACAGTCATAATATGTGATTTGTTTATGTGTTTTTCATTTTTTCAAACTAGTGTTTAGAAAGAGCTATGAAGTTTGCATTCGAGGAGTTCCACCTGTGGTACCAGTTTGCATTGTCATTGATGGCTGCAGGAAAAGTGAGTTACCCTCTTGTGTGTGCAGTTCCCAGTTTCAGCAGTCAGTGCTGGGGCATTTGTGACCAGAAGTTAACTTACATCTCATGGAAGTCAAAACCAAATGTTGGGAGTCATATTTAGGGCAACAATTGAAGCAGTTGGATCAGCCTGTTTTGCTTATATGGGGACCACAGAATCATGTTATTGAGAGATAATCCTATGGAATGGGCCTTTTTCTAGTCATTTGGACAGTAAAAGTTTGGCAGGAAGATGTGTGTCTTGAGCACAAAGCCAAATACTTAGATGCTTTAAGTTCTAGTGAAGTAGACTGAGGGTGAACTTTCTGGGAGAGAAAATCCAATTGACTGTTTTATTCTGACCCATACTGTTCTGTGAGTCATAAGGTCTGAAATGGAGGATTGCCTAGATATTTAAATGAAAATTAGTCAGAATCTTTGTATAGTGAGTGATAAACGAGATGTTACCTTTTCACCGTATAAATATTAACTACTTCTGTGTTCAGTTCTTATCCCGTTATAAGGAATGATTTGTATGTTGAAAAAAACTGAAATAATTCCAGTGCAGATTTTCCTCTAATCTCTACTCTTGTTCTGTCAGAAGCTGCAGTGCTCTGCATTTATTAGACTTAGTAAAAAAAGGCTTTTGGGGGTGAGGGTGGTGGAGGAGAGTCTCTGCAGGGCTTGCTTGTTTGTTTGACTAATAGTTAAAAATATAATCAGGGAGCATTTTAAGAAATACAACCCCCTCCCCCCAAAGAGTTGTTTTGTGTCTTTGTCACAAATTTTGTAATTTGAGTTTCACAGAAATATTCCTCTTTTGTTAAGTCTGCCCGTGCTGTAAAGGTACTGAAAGAATGTATCCGTCTGAAACCTGATGATGCTACCATTCCTCTCCTGGCTGCAAAGTTGTGTATGGGTTCCCTTCACTGGGTAAGACAGTGCTTTAAACTCCTCATTGGATTTAAAGATTATTTCAGCATGTTATTTTATAAGCCCAGGAACATTAACTCAAAAATATTGTAGCAGTGAAGTATTAGAACTGTTTAGCTCAGATATTATCTCACTTTTTCCAGTAGGGGTCCTACTTAGAAGTAGCCTGTAAGTGATCATTTTACATATTGACTCATTTTTTAAATACATTTAATGTGTAAAGGAATCTTTTGGTGAATGCTTTTTTAAAAAGTGAAACATCACCTCCTCATTTAGTTGTGGTACAAATCTGGATGTTCATTTATTGGATTTTGTGTAAAGCATGTTGAACTTGTATAAGAACAGGTTCTACTTCTTTTATACATTATTTTTTCCTTTTATTTCAGTTCAGCAAATGTTTATTAAAGGCAAAAGTCTATGCACTGATATTCTTCAAATGTTTATTGAATTATGCTTAGGTACAGAGCAGATGTGTGAATTTCTAAAATTCAGTCCCTTGAGTAGAAACAGAAAGCCCATTTGCTAATTGTAGAGGTTCCTAATGATAAAAAGATGTCAGGTTCATCTTTGGTTGAGTGATTAATTTTTTCATTTCAAAGATCATTAGTAAGAATTATTTTCTCAAAGGGAGATCTTGCCACATTATTAACTCCTATTGATTTTTCAGTGTATTTAGTCTTAGAAAATAGAAAGAAAAACATAATGGAAAATTAGTCTTTGAGCTACTTAAGTTGTGACTGATTAGAAAAATATCATATTTTCAAAGAGAAAACATTCACTTGAAAAGCATGTCTTTCAGGAAGTTGTGTTAATTTCTGCAGATATAAGATTTTGACCTGCACAGTGTTTGTTTACTTGCCCAAGGAATGTTGGATATAGGTGGTTTCAGTACAAAACAAGTGAAGAAATGGAATCCACTTCATTGAATTTTTGAGTTTTAGGCTCAATTTGAATATGAAAATTCAGCTTTCTAGGAGGAGCTGTTGTACTGCCTTACATTAATGTTGTCATTTTTTTTTTCTAATTAAAAAAGCACTTTGAATCCTTGTGTATTTAGCCTGTTTGAATTTTTGTTGTATCATTCTGTGTAGATATCTTATTACCTCTACTAGATTATAAATGCCTTGAAGGCAATGATTTCATCTTATTTATCGTATCTCCAATACCTAAAATGGTATCCTACCATTTTAGTAGGTACTTAATAATATCTTAAATGAATGCATGTGAATATATTGAATAAAAAATTCTGAATACTATTTAATAATCTTTAACATAATGAAAGAGAATCCATGTATTTGCTACTAAACTAAGGAAAGGAACAACCCTACAAACATGCCAATGGTTTTTATTCTTTGAAACTATAAATAATATATCATTTGGAAATGTAGAATGAACTTTTTGAGAGAGAATATTGGAGATGAGAGCCATAGAATGAGGCATGAAAAGAGACCCAGTGATGACTCTTAGGGCAATAAAGAGAGATAGAAAAAACATTAATTGCTAGAGAAGAGAAGGAGAAAACAAAGTAAGCATCCTGTGTAACTGTGGTCCAAAAGAGAGACCATAGTGTGACCTCAGCATTTGGAGGTTTCTCTTAATAATTTTTTAATGTAACCTGATGAATTTCTACTTTCAACCTTACATTTTCATGGGAACTTATGTAAAAAACTGACCTCAGGTAGTAGAATAAATTATGTGTATCTTTAAACTTGTCTTTTTCAGTTGGAAGAAGCTGAAAATTTTGCCAAAAATGTAGTTGACATGGGAGAGAAAACATCAGAGTTCAAAGCCAAAGGTTACTTAGCTTTGGGACTCACTTACAGCCTGCAGGCCACTGATGGTAAGATTAAGTGGGGGCAGGAATGGAGTATTTAACTTAAGAGTTATTGTCTTGCAACCTGTGTGATGTCTTTGAGATGATTCCTTACAAGGAAAGAAAGACTTGCCACGTGTAAAAGAAGGGTAGGATACTTGGGCTGCATCTTCATAGACTCCTTTGTTTTCATGGCAATCACTGCAAATGGGTTAGGATGTATTTGTGTTAAAGAGGTATGAGCCTGGGTAGGGACCACCTCCAACCCAGCTTTTCACACAGTGTGCTTCCAAGATGGTGATTTAAAACAGTCTCTCGCCTCCTTCAGTAAACTTCCCAGGTCTGAACAACAAGAAGGAGGTCTATTCTCCCTCTTCCCCAGCAGCTCTTTTTTGTCACCTAAATTTAACTATGCTTGTAATAGTAGAAAATCAAAACTGTGTAGTCTTTGGAAGCAAGCAGCATACCGACATTAGAAATGGCTGTAACTGAGGGACCAGAGTTGCACAGTCATGTTCTGAAAACTTGGTGTGTTCATGATAGCTAATGAGGGTTTATCCTGTACTTAGAAGAGAACTCCTCTTGGGGTGCTCACTTTGGGTATTCTAAGAATTATTCTCCATCCTTCCATCATTTGTTTTCCATAAAATGACACGTCCTGTGGATTTTGTATATTGATGAATTCTATTTTTTTCTTTTATATTACAGAATGCATAGTTTCAGTGGATTTGACTATTCTTCTATCTGCCATATTAGAGAAAGCAGCCTGATAGTGTAGAGAGAGCAATGGACAGAAGGCCAATTTTCTAGTCCCACAGCCATTTATTCACACTGTAAATGGCAATGTTAATCCCAGGTCTACCTACATTACGAGGATTTGGACTCAATGTAGTTCAAGGTCGTTTTCAGTTCTGAAACTGTCACTCTGAATGAAGTGGGGAGCTCAGCATAGGGGCAGTTATATTATATTTTAAAGCTGCTTGTGCCATATTACTTCTGCCTCTTAACTGTGGGCATTTAGTCAGTGGGGATTGGTTTGATACCTAAAGAATTTCTTCAGTCCTTGCTCTAAATTTGTTCCCGTAGGAATTTCTGTCATTGCTTTCTAGTGAAACAACCTTTCCCAGTTCTGTACTGTTAACCAGTTTATTTCTTTATGAAACTCTTGACCCATCATGAGTGGGAGATACATTTTTAAGGTTTTTTGTTTTTCTTTCAGTAATCATGGTGAGTTTGTAGTGATCTATTCACAGCCTCCTAATTAAGGGAATTAAGTACATGTTAGAGGTACTATTCTTGGTCACGAAGTAGAGTTTAATTTACTTGGTCCATACAGAACTTTGACTAAGGACCTTGTCCTCAATAGCACCATCCTCTAATCAGTCAAATTGTTTGTATGTAGTAGGGAAATTAGACTGGTACCTCTCTGGAGTTGCCAGCCTTTCCCTTCAGAATTAGAACACTTCTGCAGTAGTGTGCTGCAGGGGCTGACCATCCATCATGTCGTAGTATCATGTAAGCCTCAGAGTTGGGCTGTAGTTGACTTATAGATATAGAACTTATCTCCCTAAGTAGATCGTAATCCCTCAAAGGCAGGGTAGGAAATTTTTGTCCTGTCCCTTACGATTCCTAGCATACCTTCTAGCCATTCAGTAAATGTGGGTTAACACACTTTTTTTTTTTTTGTGATTGATTTTGTGTGTACAATATCAGCTTTCTGCCTTCACATACCACACTGACCAACTAAATCCTTTTCTCAGCTTCTTTGCGAGGGATGCAAGAGGTCCTACAGAGAAAGGCTCTTCTTGCTTTTCAGAGGTGAGTGGGTGTAAATCTTTCCATTCTGCTGTACATAATGGAGGGAAAAGACCTTATTATAAGTATAAAAAAGAAGAGATATTTATAAAAATTATATAAACAGTGCTTTTACCTCTGGTAGTCTTCTTCAGTACAGAACATATTCTATTAAAAATTGCTTCATCATTTGTTGCCAAATAAATCCATATTCTTAATCTGTTTATTCATTTGGGTACATTTTTATTATTAAGCTCTTGACTCTTCACAGAGACATGTATGTGGGAATGCAAGGTGGTGATCTTTTTTATTCAAGATATTTGTCATTATCGAGCCAAGGATTGTAGGGAGTTATATTTTGACATCAGTTTGTTCTAAAATATTTTTCTTTTTGTTAAAACCTGAAGACAGATTTTTGTTTTAACTAACTTAAATAAATGTTTTCAGGCCATTACTGACATCTATGAAAAATCATGTGATGATTCTTTGTGTATTAAATAAATTACAGATCTGTCTGCTGCAATCTAGCTGCTGTACCACAAAATTGTTATAATTTTGTTTTGGTTATTTTGGATATATTTATGTATATATTTTGGATATATTTACAATCTCATTATTTAAACTTACCGGTAGACAGTAAGCTCCTTCAGGTTGCTCCTCAACCTGGAGTGTGGGAAATGGAGATAGGAACTAACCTATTTCCCGTGTGACCTTTGGCAAACTGTTCACTTGCTTTCCCTGAACCTGGGTTTTCTCATCTCTAAGTTTGAAGGGTTTGGGTATTCCCTATTCCTGATTTTTTTTTCCTAGAGAATTTTGACTTCATCTTATTCTTACCCTCTTCATACCGTACCTTGTATAATCATGTTGGATGCCCTGTAGTAGAATGTAAAACTTTTTGAACCAGACGTGGTATCTTTTTTTTTTTTTTTTATGTTTTGGTCTTGCTTTCCTCAGGACTTAGAACAGTCCCATGTCAATTGAATTGACTTGAATCAAAAGTATGGAATGAAGTTTGAGTTAATGAAGATTTAGTGTACACTGGTATAGGAGTTACTTTGTGAATTGTATTATTTATGGCTATATTTTAATATTTCATAGTCATAAATATATTTATTATTAAATAAATTTATAGTAATCAATGTGGCCATATTTTAATATTTTAACAACCTCACTAAGCCCCAGTTTCCTCATTTGCAAAAACAGCAGTACTTTACCTACCATGTAGAATAGTTAATTATAAGGACCAGGTGATATGGTTGTTAAAACTGTCTAAAAGCATGGCACTGAGTGTGAGCAGAGATTTCAAAACTAGTTTACATTCCTTTATTTATTTCTCCTTTACATGAATACTTATAACTTTAAAGGAAATTTATATCCTTATACATAGATTACAACATTACATAATAATTTTTGTTTAATGGAGTACTTAGATGCATTTGAAGTGGTTCTTCCTTTTTACCATGGGCTTGACTTTTCAGGCTGTTAGATACAAAATAATTAAAGGTTTTCCGGAATATATACAAGAAGAGCAGTTTGCATTGGCATTTCTAATATTTTTCCCTTTTTAGGTGAGGGGAGCAAAGAAGGGGGCGAAGAATAGATCAAAGGGAGCAGTTTGATTCATTAACCAAATCAAGGGAAATGAAAGCTTGACGTGTGCCTGCTTGGTGCATGCTTTTTGGAGATAAATTCAGATTGATTAGTAACCCTATTTAAGATTCTTTAGATTTGGTTTGCTGTTTTACGTAAATACTAGTTTCTTAAACACTTTTTTGTTTGAGAAAACAACAGTAAACTATTACTAGGACAGAGGCCCCAGTTATAGGTGGTATGTTTGCAGGAATCTGATAAATTCAGGGAATGGCTTTGAGGCCTGATCTCCTTTTGCTCCCACACACTTATTTTATAGGATAAATTCCTAATATTTCACTTGGTAGTGGGGTAAAGATGGTTATTGATATTATTTAGAAATAAGTCACAAACTTATTTGTTCAAAATTTGTGGACCCAGCTAAGGATTTCCCAGCCCTGAGGAAATTTTTCTGAGATTTGTAAAAAAGTTAGGTTTTATTAATAGTGAAAGAACGTAAGATAGGGAAATAATGCTTGTTATTTACTGTTAATTAATACAATAATTATTAATAATAAATTCCTTATTTCCGTTTCCTTCCAATGTGTACAGTGTAGAGGTAGTAGGGGAGTCAGGACAGAGTAGGAAAGAGTAATGCAAATCATTCATTCCTGCTTGCACTTTTTGTGGACAGTGAAGAGTAAAATTCTAATGGCATGTAAATTCTTGGATAGCCAATAGACAAAAGAACAAACCTGAAAGATGGGCCCTGCTCAAAGATAAAAAACATTCTCCAGGATTAGGATAAGATTCTACGAAAAATGGTAACCTCAGATCAACAAAACCAGGCAAACAGGACACAGAGAAACGAACAGTTTCTTTGAGTGGTAGTTATAATGACCTTTCTATGCTGCCTTAAATTTAACAAGAGACTCTTATCACAAGACCTTGGTGAAACTGTTAGGTCAGGCATTATTAACCCCAGTTTATAAAGAAACTAAGGCAAAGGGAAGTTAAGTGAATTTCTCAGGGTCAAAACTAGAATTTGAATAAGAGCAAAAATTATGTCCTTTCTACTATTAGCATATGATTATGCTGATGATTTAACATGATGCAGTGAGAAAGCAGTGAAACCAAAGCTAGTCAGAAAAAAAAAGAAATTGGAGGCAGACAAGTTCTACCAACAGCACTTATTAACTGTATGGCTTTGAACAGACTCTCTGAGCCTGTTCTCCTTATCTGTAAAATAGATGTATCATACCGTTCCTATCTCATAGGCATATTATGAGAACAAGAGAGATAATATACATCAGTGAAACCACAAAACACTACCCAAATATAAGATGGTGTCGTTGTTTGTCATCAAGAAAGATCAATGAAGGGAAGACTTAGGTAACATTTATTAAGTACTTACCATGTGCCAGGCACTGTGCTCATGCTAAGGATACAAAGTTCCTACCCTCAAGAAGCTAACAATCTATGGGGGAAACAATGAGCAAAAAATGTGAAAAAATAAGTTACAGGCTAATAAGAGAGATAAAGCACTAGAATTAAGAAGTGTTGGGGAAAGACTTCTTTAATTGGGACTTAACAGGAATCCAGGGAAGGTAGTAGGTGGAGATAATGAAGAAGAGTGTTCTAGGCATGGGAAAGAGCCAGAAAAAATGCCTGGTATAGAAAAGGAATGTCTTATTCACGAAATGTCAAGGAGGCCAGTATTGTTGGATCAAAGAGTACACATCAGGAAGTAAGGTGTAGGAAGACCGGAAAGGTAGGAGGGGACTAGGCTGTGAAGGACTTGAATGCTAAGCAGAGGATTTTGTATTTGATCCTGGAGGTAGCAGGGAACCACTGGAGTTTATTGGGGGTTGGGGATTGTGGTGGTGGTGGTAATGTGTAATGTGATTGAACTTCTGTTTTAAAAGTGGTTGAATGAAGGATGTGTTGGCGTGGGGAGAAACTTGAGGAAGCCTGACCCACAACAGATTACTAATAATTAACAGTTATATACTGCTTACTACATGTGGCTAGGTGGTGCAGTAGGTGGAGTTCTGGGCCTGGAATCAGGAAGACCAGAGTTCAAATCCATCCTGTGTGACCCTGGGCAAGTCACTTCATCCTTTCTGCACTTTTCTGTAAATGAGATGGAGAAGGAAATGGCAAACTATTCTAGTATCTTTGCCAAGAAAACCTTCAATGACATCGTGGAGAGTCAGATAGTGACTGAAAGTGACTGAACAAAACAACATAATGTCCTAGGCACTGTGCTGTATGCTTGCTACTTATTACCTCATTGGATTCCCACAACAACTCCTGAAGGGAGGTGTTATTTATCATCCCTGCTTTTTACAGATGAAGAAACTGAGATAAATAGGTTAAGGACTTACCCAGGCTCACACAACTAGTGATCTCCAAATCTAGGTATTCATTGTGCTACCTAGCTGGAGATTGAATATTAATTGATTTATCCACATGGAAAAAAAGATGAGACTAGTCTCATGATCCTAAACAGGTTTCTTACTTAACAGACTTGATCTAATAACTTTTTTTTTTTAATTGTAACTGTTGGACTAATGGGGTTTGCTGTGTAAGAAATTATCCTACACTTGCAGCTCTGCCATCATAAAATAAATAATGGCCTGGGTTTTCTTTTAATCTTGAATGTGTACTTTGCTAGTAGTACTCTTCCTCCTTTTATCACAATTGTCAATGGAAGAATATAGAAATATGTTTTTAATTTGTATGAGATGAAATACATTTTAAAAAGATAGTAGAATTTTTTTTTTTGCTATATTTAACAATCCAGTAGCAAAGGAATCTTATCTTCATGCAGTGAAGTTTTGAGTTGGTTATGATGAAGTATATATTTCACATTAAAGCAAAAATCTATGTTTTCAGTTAATTAAGTGCAATATTTTTCTCTTTCAGTGTTATAGGCCATTTAATAAAATTAATCATTGGTTATAGTAAAGGGTTCTAAGAATCATAACTTGAAGGCTAAAAACTAGTTAACTACATTTATCTTAATGACAGTCTTCCCCCCCACCCCCATTTGATATTTCATCAGAAATGAAAGCCTCACTTGATAAAATAAAACTGAGCTTTTGATTACCATGAGGCTTCTGTGATTCTTAAAGATTTTGATCTAGAACATTAGGATAGAGCTTTAGATTAACCTAATAGAGCTAAACCAGCACATGACCTGTACATTTTAAAAATCTAGTCCTTGTACCCTGAGAGAAACTTGGACCTCAGGAAGTCTCCTCAGAGGTAAAATGTTGAATTAATTAACTCTTCCATTTGACCTAACCGGAATCTTTTATTCCCCTACTCAGAGCCTCTGCCAACCCTCTGTGGCCCCTAGGTGGTATAGCAGATGAAACACTGAACTTGGAATCAGCAAGGTTTGATTTCAGTTCTAGCCTGACACTAAATCTGTAGCCTTAGGCAAGTTTCAACCTCTGTCCATCTCAGTTTCATCAGCTGTAAAATGGAGATAAATAACAACAGCTACCTCTTAGGGTTATCGTGAAGATCCAGTGAGATACTATTTTAAAAATGCTTAGCCAATGCTTGGTATTTAGTAGGCACTTAATAAATGTGTATTCCCTTCACTTTCTCTTTTCCTTCTCTGTCTGATTACCAGCTCGAGCCAAGTTAACAAGCTGTTTTTAAACTGCTTATTACATGCCAGATGCTGTGCTAAGTGCTGAGGATACACAAAAAAGGCAAAAGATAGTCATTGCTCTCATGAAACTCTTAATCTATGAAGGAGACAACATGCTAATGACTAAAAAATTAGAGACAGCATAATTTGGAGATCATCTTTGAGGGAAGGCACTAGCATTAAGCGGGGGGGGAGGGGGGAGGGAGGAAAGACTTCTTTCACAGGTAGGATTTTATCAGAGACTTGAAGGAAGCCAAGAGGCAAAGATGAGGAGGGAGAGAATTCTAGGGTTGGAAGATGGCCAGCGGAAATACCTGGAGTCAGGAGCTGGCAAGCCTGGTGGGAAGAACAGCCAGGAAACTGGTGTCACTGGATTCAGGAGTGTGTGAAGGGGCGTAAGGAGGAGGAAAAGTGGAAAATAAGAAGGTGTCGGGTCATGAATGTCTTAAAAGCCAAACAGGATTTTATAGTTGATCTTGGAGGCAGTAGGGAGTTGCTGGAATTTATTGAAACAGTGGGATGACATGGTTAGACAAGCACTTGAAGATCACTTTGATAACTGAGAGGAGCATGAACCAGACTGGGAAGAAATTTAATGCAGTGAGACAAATCAAAAGGCTGTTGCAGTAGTCCAGACATGAGGTGATGATGGCCTGTGCCAGGTGTGGCAGGGTTAGAGGAAAGAAATGTGTTCATATGAGAGATGTTTTGAAGGTAGTGCAGTTGGGGGAGAGGGGGTGAGAGAGAAGGAGAAATTAAAGGTGAGCCTGGGTGACTGGGAGGATTGGGGTGCCCTCAACTGTCATTGGGAAGTTAGCAAGAGAGCTAGTCCAGCTTTGGACTTGTTGAATTGAAGATGTCTCTGGGACATACAGTTAGAGAGATCTAAAATATAATGGGAGATGTAAGACGGGAGGTCAGGAGAGAGGTTAAAGCTGCATTGATAGATCTGAGAATCCTTTGCACAGAGATGATCAGCGAATCCATGGGAGCCAGTAAAATCACTGGTTGAAATAGAGTGTGACTTCCTGCCAGAGGTTGCCGGACTGAAGACACACTTCTGTTCTGATCACGTGCATTTATGATGGTGAGAGAAAAATTGATATAATGATCCCTGGTGGGGTCAGGATCAAAATTCAGGTTCTTAGTGGCACAAGAGAAGATGCGCAAGTAAACTTACACACTTGTTAAGAAAACATCCTTCATGTGTGCTAATAGTTGTACATAATTTGAACTTTTTCAGGGCCCACAGTTTGTCACCTACAGACCACCTAGCAGCTTTTTATCTGGCTCTGCAGCTGGCCATATCCAGACAGGTAAGTTTATATAGCATTGTATCCTGAATTTAGGAAGAGTTGCCATCCAGGTTTAATTCCTTCAATTTCTCAGTTTCATATAGTAACTAAACTTTCATCCATTTGAAGTGAAATTGGGACCATGGACCTTTCTAATCAACCATCCAATCATCTATATAGTGTAAATAGAAGGCAGACTCAGAGGGAAGGCTCTAGAAGTGTTAGGAGGTGAAGCGGATAGGACTGGGAAAGGCCTTCTGTAGAAAGTGTGTCTCAGAAACCAAGAGAAGAGGTTGGAGAGAAAGTGTTTCAGGTGTGAGGGACAGCCACTGAGAAGATACAAAGTGAGAAGATAGCTTGTTAAAGAACAACAAATAAATAGATCAGTACGTGTCTGTGCCTAGATTGTAGAGTATGTGGAAGGGAGTAAAATAGAAGAAGACTGGAAAGGTAGGAAGGGGCCAGATTGTAAGAGGTATTAAATGCCAAACAGAACGTTTTTATATTTGATTTTGTAGTTAATAGGGCGATGCTGTAGTTTATTATGTAGAAGAGTGACATGGTCAGTCCCATGCATTAGGAAAATCACTTTGACAGTTGAGTGGAGGGTGGACTGGAATAGGGAAAGACTTGAGGCAGGGAGACCATCTGCAAGGTGAGTGGCCTAGGTAGTGAGGGCCCATACCAGGGCCAAGGCAGTGGGAATAGGGTGAAGGATTCTTGTAGCAGACATGTTGTAATGGTAGAAAGGACAAGATTGGATAAGAGATTGGATAAGTAGAGTGAGTGTAAATGAGAGGCTGAGGATGACACCTAGATTGTCAGCCTGGGTGAGTATCTTCAACAGTAACAGGCAAGTTCGGTAGTGATAGGAAAATAGTGCAAAAGGGAGAGTTTGGAGGGAAAGATAATGAAACCAGTATTTTACATGTTGAGTTTAAGATGTCTCTAGGACATCCAGGTTGACATGTCTGAAAGGCAGTTGGTGATGTAGAACTGGGTCTCTAGATAGAAATTAGAGGTAGATGTGTGTGTGTGTGTGTGTGTGTGTGTGTGTGTGTGTGTGTGTGTGTGTGTGTGTGTGTGTGTGTGTGTGTATCTGAAGCTCATCTGCATAGAAATAATTAAATCAGTGAGAGCTGATGAGATCACCAAATGAAACAATATAAAGTGAAAAGAGAGGAGCCAGGAATAGAGATTTATGCTTCCCGTTAGTGACGTGACCTGCTTGAAGAGCTAGTAAAGCTAGTAAATGAGACTGAGAAAGAGTGGTCAAGCCTGTAAGAAGAGAATCGGGAGGAGGGCAATATCAGGAGAAGGTGACAGTGTCATATGTTGTAAGGAGGCCAAGAAGGATCAAGAAGGAAAAAAGGCCATGAGGGTTGGCAATTATGAGATCATTGGTAACTTTGGAGGGAGACGTTTCATTTGAATGATCAAGTCAAAAGCCAGATTGCAGATGGTTTAGAAGAGAGTGAGAGCACAGCAAGTGGAGGCATTTAGTGTCAGTGACTTTCTCAAAGGATTTAGCTGAAAAGAAGAGGAGAGATGTAGTATGATAGTGAGCTGGGATAATTGGATCAAGTGAGGGTTTTTAAGGATGGGGAAGACCCAAGTGTATTTATGGGCAACAAAGAGTCATTAGATAGGGAGAGACTGAAGATTGGAGAGAGAGTGGGAATGGTAATGGAGGTAATTTGCTGAAGAAGATGGGATGGACTAGAAACAAGGGTGCATGTAGAGAAAGATTACAAAGATTAAGGCTATCTTTTCATGAAAGATGAGTGAAGGAGGAAGGAAAAGATGGGTCCAAGAGAGAACCCTTGTATACAGCAACCCATTGGGGAAGGTACATAAATGAACATCTTACAGAGGAGATTGAAAAGGATCCTTCTTGTAGGCTGGAGGAAAACCCCAACAGGACAGTGTCATAGAAAGACAGGAGAGAGCTTGAAGGAGGAGACCTTGTTCAGCAGTGTCAGATGCTGCAGAGATCAACAGCTAGAAAAGGCCATTGCAACCAAGGATAGAGATTCAGAGATAAGGTGAAGATGAAAGTTATCAAGGAAGAGTTGATCAAAGACTTAAGCTCTCAGAAGAGGGGATATCAAAGGCACAAGTTGAAGAGTTGCTTTGGGGATGATTCGGGAGTGCTTTGAAATGTGGAACTGGGGAGAAGAGGACACTCTGGAGGGATGTCCCTGAGGGTATTGGTGGTGGCATCACCGTTGGTTGAGGTCTCCAAGTTTAAAGAGAGGTGAGATTCAGAGGAATTCTGTGAACTGAAGTCCTTGGGGAAGGAAAGAGAATGAACTGAGAGCTGGGAGGTAATAGCCATCAGTGTGTTGAATGATTTTGAAAGGAGTTACTTCCCCCTCACACCTCCTTTCCCCTTCCTAAGGCTAACTAGATTTCTTAATAATGGGTCATCTTTGAGGACTTTACTCTCTTTTTAAGAACTAACAGGTAGCACAGGGGGTCACCGTAGTCATCAAGTCAAGGTGCCTGCTGGGAAGTGCTGTATACTGAAACCAGTAGGTATTAGGCAGTCATTTTCACTAAATTCGTATGCTGTAGGACTTTGCCACACCCTGGAGCCAGGCTCTAGGATGTTAATCCTTGCCACTTCTGCCTTCAGGATTGCTCAAGGCAGCAATAGTAACATGAGGGTTAGAGTGGCCCAATTCCCTTTTATGCTTCACACTGGGAGCACCCCTCCAAGCACATCATAGTGTAATCCAGATGGTCAAAACTGTTGTACTTAAGGGTGGGCCACAAATAATTGGAAAACATTGAATAAAATAAATAAATACACAATAACATAGTTAACTCTGATTTGTGGTTTTCTTAGTCAATAATGGATCTCCTGAAGATCTATTTCTATTTGAGTTGGAAACCACTCTTCTAAGTAATAAACTGGATGAGAAACTGTAACATATGAAGATCAGTTTAAAGAACTTTTAACCTGGAGGAAAAAAAAGAGAATATGGTTTTAGAAGACATGTTAATGGTCTTCAAAAATTGGAGTGACTATCATTTATAAAAAGAATTCTGAACGGTCCCATGGGGCAGAGCTCAGGACAGTGAGTGGGTGGAAGGACTTTGCAGACACACATATTTTAATGTGATAAAAGGAAAAAACTTGGTAAGAATTAGAGTTGTTGAAAAGTGGAATAGGTTAGTTTAGGACAGAGCTTCTTAAACTTTTTCCACTTGTGATCCCTTCAGTGCTTCTTGAACTGAGGGGCACAACCCCATATTTATTGAATTATGATGGCCTCTGAGATCTTTCAACTCAAAAGCTGTGACCCTAAGAAATTCTTGCTAGACTTGGCCCTTCTCAGTAATGCATGACCTAAACATTTCCAAAGGTCTCTTGATGCAAAAATGCCATCCATATCCAGAGAAAGAACTATGGAGTCTGAATGCAGATTGAAGCAGACTATTTTCTTTTTTGTTATGTTTCGGTGTCTTTTGTTTTGTTTTGTTTTGTTTTTCTCATAGTTTCTCCCATTTGTTATAACTCTTCTATGGAATATGACTGGTGAATAAATGTATTTAATAGGAATGTATGTGGAGAGACCACATAAGAGTGCATGTTGCCTTGGGGAGAGAGGGGGAGAAAATTTAAAACTTATGAAAGTGAATGTTGAAAATTGAAAACAAATTAATAGATTTGGGGAAAAAAATAAAGGAAACAAAGGGGTATGGATTCTGTGACCCAGAAATTAGAGTTTATGTACCAAATTTAACAAATAGGACATTGTTTGGTGACAGAACGGATTGAATTAGAGAAAAGAGAAAGTCTTATATCCTATGAAGAAATGAAGTCACTGGGGACTTCACAAGAGAGCTGAAGTAGGAGAGCTGAGAGGAGGCTGCCAACAACACATGGGATTGGAGTGGGAAGAGACAGAAGAAAGCATTTGTGATAGAGTTGTGATATCCTATTTTGCAATTCAAATGAAAATTCTCTCTTAGCTACTGTAGAACCCATTTGGAATTTAGGATATCTCTAAATCAAGCATATATACCTTCTGTTTCTGTTTGTATTTGGTTAGTTTTGAAGAGTTTTACCCAAGTGGAAGAAGATCCCCATGCTGTTCATATAGTACTCATACTGAGCAAATCATATGTAATAGTGATGTTTTAAAACTAATAAGATTGGGACTTATACTTCATGAATTTTGGCACATCAGCATTGTAAGTGTGATTGTAAGTGTTTTCTTGTGTTGAGTTATATTAGCAACTATTTTGGAAAAGAGAGTCTTTTTAAATTTTAAAGGAGAAGAGGTATGATGGTCAAAAGACCACTGGATGGAGATTTAGATTCCAATCCTAGCTTTATTTTTTATGCATCCTAATTAGAGGTATGAATATGCGCATTAATTGACTCTGTGCCTCATTTTCTTCCTTGTAAAATAAAGTAGTTTGGGCCAGTTTTGGGCCAGAGGTTTCCTCTGTCCCTTGGATCCATGAATCCCAGTGTTTGTCCCAGTTAATACACACTTTGGGCAGAGGAGGAAGTTTTCCCATACTGCTGATTATTCAGGAAGATGTTACTCTAGTTGTTTTTGGCTTATACAGGTTTTATGTTGAGAGGCATCGTGTCATGGCAGATACTGGTCTCATTGCCAGGAAGACCTGGCTCTGACCTATGGGCGAGGTACCAAGTATCTCTCTTGGTGCTCCAGACACTTGTCTGGTACAATTGAGAAAGGTTGACCTTCTGTTGAAGAAGATTCTTCATCTCTGCTTTAACTATATTAATGACGTCTCAGACTGAGTCCCTATCCTGTTATTTTAAAAAATCCTTTCATTTCAGCAGGACTTTGAGAAATAGAAATAGTTTAACTGAAGGAACTTAATTCCAGTAAAAACTTCAGGTTATTTGTTATGTTCCCCAGTTTGGCCATATTTGTTTGCACGTCATCAAAATTAGTTTGAAGTATATGGCAAAGAAAAGTAATGTTTCTCCAGGGAGAAACTGAAGTTTTGATATTGGCAGTTACCCCCCAAAAGTCAGTCTTTACCATGACTTCATTGGTTATTCTATTGTTTTGAAGAATTTGACGCTTGCCTGAAAACACTCAGGTTACTTTATGATTTGTGGTTGATATCCTGGGGCTATTAGAACACTTCTTTTCCTTTGCAGAATCTGAATGGAGAGCATACTAAGCATGAATTTTAATATTCAGCTAGGATCCCATGTAGAAACGTCACATTTTTAAAATCAGTATGCATCTTCATTGTTTAAAAGTTTTTTGGTTTTATTTCCAACCAGATACCAGAAGCATTGGGCTATGTTCGCCAAGCTCTTCAACTACAAGGGGATGACGCCAACTCTTTGCATCTTCTTGCACTCTTATTATCAGCTCAGAAACATTACCATGATGCTCTGAACATCATTGACATGGCCCTGAGTGAATATCCAGAAAACTTTATGTAAGTAATCTGTCTAGTTTTCTCTTCATTGACTCAGAAAAAGACCTTCATTTTGTCCAGCCAAGATCTCTGTTTGGGCCAACTGCAGTTAGCGTCTGGTGTTAGTGATTTCTTTGCAGAGCTCATGGCCACTATGCAGATTGGATGGCATGCATCCTATCCTAATTCTTTTTAGAGAGTTAGTAACAGAGCATAATTTCAAATAAAACATCATGATTCTGTTAAATATTGTCTGCATGCTTTTAGACATCCTGTAGAATTGAGGAGGAACTTGGGATCAAGAATAAAATCTAATATTACTACCAGCTCTGCCCTTAAAACACTACACGACCTTGATCAAGTCATTTCCTCTTTGTAACTCAGGCTTGTTCTCTGGGAAATGGAACCACTTAAAATGAATGAATTAATATTTGTAAAGTCTGCTGAGAATTTTCATCAAAAAAAGCACCAAACTTATGAATTCCCTTTGCTATGAAGGTAAACTGGGGACCTAGTCAATCATTTGTATAGTTCCTTTAGGGGAATGACTTTACATGTGTAAGTCAGAAACTATTGAGAAGTACCTTCAGTCTTCTGGGCCACTTGTCCAGTTTTCACTCTCTGTTAATGCTTTACCTACCAGAATGGAGTGAATGATTAGAAAGCTCTAACATGCTATTTAGAACTAGCACAAGGATGCAGAGATTCCCACTGGCCCTGTTGGATTATCACTAACCAGTAAGGGTCTGTGGTTGTGAGGAGTGGGAGAAGGAAGGTGAGAGGTGGCATAGGAATGGGAATGGAATGGGAAGCAAGTTTAGCTTCTCTTCAGAACTAAGGACATCTTCAAAGATTTAAAAGGGCCATCTTGTGCAGTATTCCTTTGCTTTATCACCTCCCATTGTTTTTAATGATGACAATTTCAGTGGCTCTGCTTAGAAAACAGATTCCTCACAAGTTGGGTTTTCTTTTCCCCATCTTCAAGGGGGAAAAAGACATCCTTGACTACTGGATGCTAGATAACAATTTGGGAAAATTCTGAATTGGGATAGCTTAGATATTTATGTAGAGTGAGATGACAAGCTATTACTGTGCCTTTCATGTCTTGCTGGTCTTAGAGTCTATTCCTTCCCTAACCGAGTTTATTTCTAAATTTTGTCCAAAGCAACATAGTTTCTTTTTCTTTCTATTTCTTTTCTTTCTAAATACTCTGTTCTTTTCCCATCAATAAATTACCACCTGCTATATCCAAGTTCTCTCATAAATATTCATAAAGCTACTCCTTCCCTACCCTTCATTACCATTTAATTTTACTTTTTTAACTACAGTGTTACCTTACAGTATTGATAGCCTAGTGTGTCACCTGAGAAGAGGGTGATTGAATGGAAAACTGTGCTGTAAAATAAGCAGAAAACAGTAACTCCTCATATTATCCTGAAAATTGGTGACAACTCCAAGTGACAGCAACTGACAGGCTTTTCCAGTGGCAGACCTAAAGAACAGCAGTGGAGATATTTGAGGAGTGCAAGGCTGTTATTTTAATGTTAAACAGTGAGCTTGAAAAGGCAAGACATATGGTAGCAGGTTGGAAAGCAACAGAAGACTAGGTTGCTGTTTAAATATTTGTATTTCTTGATGTGTAATGGGAAACTTATCTTCTGAGAATAAATAGTTCATTGCAAGTTTGGGTCAGATATGGTCTACCAGTCCTCCTGACTGTAAATTAAACCTGTGATTTCTCATTTCTCTCAAACCTGAAGAAATTATGGTAGAATTAAAGAAAAAAAGCAATCATACCAGCACCTAGCAGAGTGCTCAGCACACAATAAATTTATTGGATATTATTGAATATTATTTCATTTTATGTTTGTATGCTCTGTGTCCCTGCCTAAATTTAGAAAATATGTGTATATATGTATTTATATATATATATATATATATATATATATATATATATATATTTATATATATTTATATGTATGTATAGTGTACTTCCCATACTACTTGGTTCAACATTTTGAGGATAGATAGTGACTTAGTAAATATTTGTTTAATTTTAGAGATGAAAGACTGTCTAGAAAACATTAAGATCAAACGTCTGTGTTTAAGACTGGGGCTGGATCATGTTCCTTGGTGGTCTTGTAAAATCAAGTGCTCTTTCTGGCAGCTAGGTGATCCCCCTCCTAGATTGCATTTCGTAAAATAGAAATGCCTTTGAATTCATCATCAGAGGACTTGGGTTTGAATCCTGGTGATGATAGTGACTACTTGTATGACTGTACAAGTTAGCTTTTTTTGTGCCTCATTTGCCCCAATTGCAAAATGAACTAGATTATATAGCTAGATTATCTCTAGGAGAATTTCTGGCCTTAAATCCTTTGTTACTACTCTTGACACATAACTATCTCCAGTTGATACTGCTTTTATAATCCTGCTTAGCAGAGAGACAAATGTGGAAATAACAGCTATAACCTTTCTGTCTTTCAAGTTATAGGTCTCAGGGTTGAAAGTGAATCTCTCAAGAAGTGAATCTTCTGCCTAGAAGTAGGACTGAATGAGAATAGTTATAGGTTTGGGAATATAGAATTAAGATTTTCCTATCAGGATTGTAGGAAACAGGAATTCTTTCTCAAGGGAACTTGAGGAATAAGGATTCCTCTTCAAGGAAATTTTTAAAATAAGCAATTGATTCTCAGGGGCAAGAATAATTCTTCTGCAGTTCTTCTGGAAAGAAGGGAATGAATTTGAAGCCTTTTGAGGTCTTTGTCATCTCTGATATTTTAAGATTTAAAAAATCCACCATTATAGCTATTTAAATGTTGAAAAGTTTAAAGTAATTGAATGAAAATATTATTTCCATGCTATAAATTTTCCCCTTAAAGAGACTGCACATACCTGCATTTAATGTATTGTTGGAGCTGGGAATTAATCCAGCTGTTCTGGAGAACAGTTTGCAACTATGGCCAAAAATCTATTAAATTGTAGAGCAGGTACACCACTACTTCCTATATACTCTCAAGATACCAAAAAAAGGGAAAAAAGACTAATATGTACACAATATATTTATTGTAATTCTATATATTTTTAATAGTGGTGAAAAGCTGGAAGCTAAGAGAATGCTCATCAGTTGGAAAATGGCTGAACAAATTATTGCTTATAAATCTAACAGAAGACTATTTTGCTGTAAGAAATTATGGAAGGGTCAAGTTTCTTTTTTTTTCTTTACTATTTTAATTGATTATTTATTTTGAACATTCTTTTCTTTTTAAATTTTGAGTCCCAGGTAATCTTCCCACCTACCTGTTCCCTTTCCCACTGAGAGACAAGGAATGTGATGTCAATTATACATGTGAAGTCTCCTTTATCCTCTGGATTTCAGATATAGGGACAGTTTTCCTTAATATGATTTGCTTGAAATATGATGTCTAGGTTCTTTCTTTGGTCATGGCTTTCTGGTAGATCAGTACTTCTTAAATTATCTCTTCTTCTAGGTCAGTTGTTTTTACAATGAAATAATTTCACATTTTCTTCTATTTTTTCAATCTTTTGACTGTTTTATTTCTTAATGTTTCATGGAGTCACTAGTTTCCACTTGCCCAATTCTAATTTTGGTTCTAATTTTTGATGAATTATTTTCTTTAGTGATCTTTTGTACCTCTAAATTTTCCACTTGACCTATTCTGCTTTTTTAAAAAAAGTTCTTCTCTTCAGTGGATTTTTGTGCCTTTTTTTTTAGTCATTTGGCCAGTTGTGTTTTTTAAGCTGTTATTTTCTTCAGTATTTTTTGTGCCTTCACCAAATTGCTAATACTCTTTTCATAATTTTAATAACTCTCATTCTGTTTTCACAGTTTTCTTCCTACCAGTTTTATTGCTTTAACTCTTCCAGGAATTCTTGCTGGATTTGGGTCCAATTAGCAATTTTCTTTGACGCTTTTTTTGTAGCTGTTTTCACATTATTGTTTTCTTCTGAGTTTATGTCTTAGTCTTCCCTGCCACCATAGTGACTTTTGTGGTCAAATTCTTTATTGTTGTTTGCTCATTTTTTTACAACCTAGTTTTTGACTGAACTTTATGTGAAAGTTGGACTCTGCTTCCCTTGGGGGTGGGGAGGCACCTTTCCAAGTTTTAGGTTATGCAAATTTTTTTTTTACAAGAATTTTGTTTATTTTGTTTTTTCAAGAGGAGGGAGTGGAGAATTGTGTGGGAGAAAAAATAGATTCCTGTTAAGTCTAAGAAAATAAAAATGAATTGGAAAAAAACAAAAACACATATCTTTATGTTGAACATTCATTATTCACCTTGACAGACCACTAACTACATTTAATATAATTGGACAAAAATACATGCTCAGTCTCCTTTAAGAAAAATAACTTTGGGCAGAGCCAAGATGGCAGAGTAGAAAGACTCACATAATCTAGCTTTTCCCCCATAGCCCATAAAATAACCGTAAAGAAAGACTTTCAACAAATTCTAGAGTACAGAAGCCACAGAATAACCTTGGAGGAGATTTCCAGCCTAGGGTGACCTGAAAGACTGGTGGGAAAGGCCTGTCGCACTGGACGCAGAGCCCAGCCCAGTCTTGACCCCACAGCATGGTGCAGGGAGGTGGACCTGAGCAGGCTTTGGGCTGGAATCCCCAGACACTGTAGTGGAGGGTTCGCAGGTGCCCCTCAACCCACAGGTGCAAAGGATGAGTGAAAGGGTTTTTTCAGCTGAGAAGGGAGGAGTGTCTTCCTATAGGTCCGGCCTCAGGTGGCGGTGGCAGAGGCTCCCACAGCAGCCCACATCCATTGTTGGATCCTAAAGCCCCTTGGGGAACTGAGCAGTTGATCCGAACCTCCCCCACCCTCCCTCCACCTAACGCTCTTTGAGGAATTGAGCAGCTAAATCTTTATCTCCCAATGAATGGCCACCCTGCCCCCACCTAAAGCCCCTGGGGTAATTCAGCAGCTTATCTGAATCTTAGCCCCCAGTGCTGGCTTGGAGGCAGGTGGTTGTTGTGAGGAAATTCTACTACTCACAGATTCTGGACACAAAAGTTCCTTGTTGCTCCCAGACCAGTGTACATGCTGTACCAGTGGTACAGTGTGCCACATTGGAGGAACTGAGATCTTACAGATCCCCACAGTACACCCTACTCTTGACAAAGGACCCAAAAGTCAAGTAACTGGTTGGGAAAATGACCAAAAAGGGGGAAAAAAAACTACAGAGGGTTACTTTCTTGGTGAACAGGTATTCTCTCCTTTCCTTTTTGATGAGGAAGAACAATGCTTACCATCAGGTAAAGACATAGGAGTGAAGGCCTCTGTACCCCAAACATCTGAAGTAGATATCCAATGGACTCAGACCATGGAAGAGCTCAAAAAGGATTTTGAAAATCAAGTAAGAGAGGTGGAGGAAAAATTGGGGAGAGAAATGAGAGAGATGCAAGAAAAGCATGAAAAGCAAGTCAACAACTTGCTAAAGAAGATCCCAGAAATGCTGAAGAAAACAACACCTTTAAAAACTGGCTAACTCAATTGGCAAAAGAGGTTCAAAAAGCCAGTGAGGAGAAGAGTGCTTTCAAAAGCTGAATTAGCCAAGTGGAAAAAGAGGTGCAAAAGCTCACTGAAGAAAATAGTTCTCTCAAAATTAGAATGGAACAGATGGAGGGTAATGACTTTATGAGAAACCAAGAAATCACAAAACAAAACCAAAAGAATATAAAAATTGAAGGCAATGTGAAATATCTCATTGGAAAAAACAACTGACCTGGAAAATAGATCCAGGAGAGACAGTTAAAAAATTATGGAACTACTTGAAAGCCATGACCAAATACAAGAGCCTAGATATCATCTTTCATGAAATTATCAAGGAAAACTGTCCTGATATTCTAGAATGAGAGAGCAAAATAAATATTGAAAGAATTCACAGATCACCTCCTGAAAGAGATCCAAAAAGAGAGTCCGAGGAACATTGTAGCCAAATTCCAGAATTCCCAGGTCAAGAAGAAAATATTGCAAGCAGCCAGAAAGAGACAGTTTGAGTAGTGTGGAAACACAATCAGGATAACACAAGATCTAGCAGCTTCTACATTAAGGGATCGAGGGACGTGGAATAGGATATTCCAGAAGTCAAAAGAACTGGGACTAAAACCAAGAATCACCTACCCAGCAAAACTGAGTATAATACTTCAGGGGAAAAACTGGTCTTTCAATGAAATGGAGGACTTTCAAGCATTCTTGATGAAAAGACCAGAGCTGAAAAGAAAATTTGACTTTCAAGCACAAGAATGAAGAGAAGCATGAAAAGGTAAACAGGAAAGAGAAATTATAAGGGATTTACTAAAGTTGAACTGTTTACATTCCTACATGGAAAGACAATATTTGTAATTCTTGAAACTTTATTCCGTATCTAGGTAGTTGATGGTATTTTACACACACACACACACACACACACACACACACACACACACACACACAGCACGGTGAATTGAATAGGAAGGGATGATATCTAAAAAAACAAAATTAAAGAGTGAGAGAGGAATATATTGGGAGGAGAAGGGGAGAAACAGAATGGGGCAAATTATCTCATAAAAGAGGCAAGAAAAAGACTTGTCAATGGAGGGAAAAAGGGGGGAGGTGAGAGGGAAAACGTGAAGCCTACTCTCCTCACATTTAACTCAAGGAAAGAATAAAATGCACACTCACTTTGGTATGAAAACCTATCTTACAGTACAGGAAAGTGGGGGAGAAGGGGATTAGCAGGGTGGGGAGGATGATGGAAGCGTGGGGGGGATGATGGAAGGGAGAGCAGTGGAAGGAGGGAGCAATTAGAAGTCAACACTCTTGTGGAGGGAGAAGGTCAAAAGAGAGAACAGAAGAAATGAGGGACAGGATAGGAGAGAGGGAAATAAAGTCAGTCTTACACAACATGACTATTATGGAAGTCATTTGCAAAACTACACTTATATAGCCTATGTTGAATTGCTTGACTTCCCAGTGGGGATGGGTGGGGAGTGAGGAAGGAAGTTTTAAGAACTCAGAGTTTTAGGAAAAACTATTGAGTATTGTTCTTGCATACAGTTGGGAAATAAGAAATACAGGTAATGGGGTATAGAAATTTACCTTGCCCTACAGGACAAAAGAGAAGATGGGGATAAGGAAAGGAAGGGATGTTAGAAGGGAGGGCAGATTGGTGGTAGGGGTAATTAGAATGCTTGGCATTTTGGGGTGGGGAGAGGAGAGAAATGGGGAGAAGATTTGAAACTCAAAATTTTTTGGAAATGAATGTTGAAAACATAAAATAAATAAATAAATTTAAAAAAAAGAAAAGAAAAATAACTTTGCATGTCTTTTCTTGATTGATACACCTTACTCTTAATATTCTCATTTATCAAGAAGATGGAGTTAGGTGTCATTGTAATGAATGGAACAGGCTTTTTAAGCATTTGCCTTTCTTGGGGACAATGAGGCAATATGTCATGATTCTCTTTGTAGGCCTGGAGGTTTTCTCAGAACAACAGTTTTTATGGTTGTTTTCTTACTGCCCTTCACATTTATTTTTAAATGAAATGCTGGAATTGAGAATTGATGGTCTGTTCTTTCTAGCCTCTGGAAAATACAACCGAGAGTTGCAAGCCAGCATGAACTTTTGAGAATTTATAGGTTCATAGATTTAGAATTGAAAAGGATATAAGAGTTTACCTGATCAGTGAGTGATGGAACCTTTAGTGCATAGGGACACCAGAGACCGTCTAGTGTAACCTGTTGATTTTACAGATGCAGATAGTGAGGCCCAGAGAAGTTAAATGATTTGCACCATGTCATAGAAGTAAACAACAGAGCTGAGATTTAAACTCATGTCATTTCACTCCAAATCCAGTGTTCTTTCCACTAGAGCATATCTTTGTGACATTACTTTATTGTTGGGCTCTGTAGTTTAATGGATTGTAGCAAATGGTAGCTATATTTTTCATTAAGGACACTTTATTGATTTAACTCATTTTATTTCCCATTTGGAAAGAGTAATTTATTTGTATATATTTGAATTATACATACATATATATGTGTGTAGGTATATATATATATATATATATATATATATATATATATATATGTGTGTGTGTGTGTGTGTGTGTGTGTGTGTGTGTGTGTGTGTATGTGAAATATATATACATATATATTAACACATATATATTTATATTTCAGTGTATATATCACATACGTCAAAGATCCATGATTTTATTCATATGAATTCATCTTCCACTAGAATAGATTATAATCCTGCTAAACCAGAAAGTTTTCTTTTTCAATTCAGCAAACATTTATTAAGCTTTTACTAAGTGCCAGGTACTGTGCTAAGGAGATAAATAAGAAAAAGATAGATAGTCCCTGCTCTGAAGATGCTAGCAATGCAACAGGGGAAGACAAGACCAACAGAAAGCTGGAATGGGGGAGGATATGGGAAGGACACCACAGGGGATCCAACACTAGAACTGTCATAGCTGCAGATGAGAAATGGAGAGTGAACTGGAATGTCTAGGTTTTGCCCTCTGTAATGGAATGCCTTGGGAGGAGTTTTGTGCTCCATCCTTCTAGCCCTCCATTTAGAGGTTGAAAGGTGTTGAACATCCAAGGCTGAACTAGCAGAGCGTGGTGATGAAGTTTATGCCATTTTTTACTTTGGCCTCTTTGGCAGTCTGGTGAAGTCTGTGGATCCTGTTTGAGAATAATGTTTTAAAATGCATACAATAAGATACATAGAAATACAAAGGAAATCAATTATATTGAAATAAAGATGTAATTTTATTTCCCTACCCATCTTTGATGAAACCCATCAAAATCTTATGTATATGCCTCTTGATGTTCTGTGACCCTGAGGTTAAGAACTTCTGCTCTAAGTCATTCTCTCAGGGTTTACCCTTTGATGATGAACCTCTTCAAATTTAGGTAGTCTAGTCTTTGGAGGACAGACTCACTGTGCCTGTCCAGAACCCCTTCATAAAGCTATTTTAGCTTGGTGGAACTTGCTAGATTTTATGTTCTCCTTAATAGCCTATGGTTCCTTGTGTTCTGTGCTAAAGTTTTAAGGGAGAGGGGGAGAAAATCTTTAATGATGGCTGTGTGTCATATATATCATCAATTCAGTAGCATTCATGGGAAGGGATCAAAGATGAACAGTAATTATTTTTTAGAAAAAGAGCAAACAGAATACCCAACAATTATGTATACTTAAATGTAACATTGATATATAAAAAGATTTATTTTATGACATGTGATACAATCAACTCCAACTAGATTCATGACATAATATAAAAAAGTCACATGAAATAGAGGGGAATGGAAGGAAGTACCATTAACAGCTGTCACTAGGGATAGAATTTTTAGTAGAGGTTGAAGTCATAGTAGAGAAAATAGTCTCGTTTGAATACACAGAATTGATTTTGTACAAACAATGCAGTTAGAATTAAAAGAGTAGCAGTTAATAGGGGACAGTTCTTTGCAGCAGATAGCAAGAACTATTCCTAAATAGATGATTGGTCAAAGGTCTTAGGAATAATTTTCAAAAGAAATGAAAACTGTCAACAACTATATGAAAAATGTGAATCATCTTTTCATTTAACTGCAACTTACATATATCTTTTGGCATCTTTACTTTGTTATCTTTACTTATCTTTACTATATATTTGTAATGAAAGTGTCAATATTGACATGATTTGGTTTATTTAATTGCATGTCTAGTTGGTCATTGGACAAAGGTCTCCTGTTTACAATACCAGTAGTTAAATTCCTGTTCATAGATAGTTGGAGAAACCTTTAACACTGTACTGTCTTCTTGTACTGTCTTCTTTTCCATCCTTCTGTTACTGTTAGTGCAGGTTTGGGAGGAGAATACACAAGGCTTTGGGTAATTTTGTACTTTGTTTCATGGGTCACCATGGCTAAAGCTTTCATCATCACTAAATGGCAAACCTCCCAATGATGAATCTTTTCATGATTAACTGGGCTGGCCCTACTCAGATTGACCTCATCCGTCACAAGCACCATATTTAAAGACTTTGCAGTGTGGTTGAACTTTCAGAAATTGCATTCCACTGGCATAACCTTTTAGAATCCAGAGTCACCTACATGGTAAAATGAGTTTTTATAGCAGGACTTTTGTGAATGAGTGTCTTTATGTAATACCTATTAATTTCTCTTTTTAAAATCTAATTTTTATTAAGGAGGAGAGTGCTGGGATGACTTACCTTCTTTTGTCAAAAAAGACCAGTGAGATATGGTGGGAAAAGGTGGTCATAGTACCATGTGACCATACAACAGAATTTTCATTTTATAGGTCAGAGAACTGAGGCACAGAGAGGTAAATCAGAAACGGTATGACTCCTCTGTAATTTTGTAATTACATATTCATAATCTGGTTCCAGAATTTATGAATCTGGAGGGCTTCTGGTATTCGTAATACCTTTCTGCAGAGATTTACACGTATAATAGTATTTCGCAGAACTGTAGACTGTTAGGAGTAAATGAGACCCAAGGATCCTCTAGTCCAATACTCAATGCCCTCTTTAACAGATGAGAAAATTGAGTCATTGAAAGGAGAATGACTTACTTAGGGTCATGAAGTTAGTTTATGTTGAAGCCAGAACTACAACATGGCTCTCCTGATTCTCAGTCTTGTGCCTTTTCCCTCTTCGCCACTCTTCAATATTATTCTCCTTATATTTTGTTGTTGTTTTTTTAATTAAAACCTTATAAAGAAGTGAAATTTTATAGACGTCAGTAAGGTTTCCAGTAGATTTCATCCTATTGATAAACATAAGCCTATATATATTCCTTTCCTCATTATTATTGCCTTTTTTAGTTTCCAAAGTTGCAACATATTGCTTTTCTTATTAAAATGATAATGGCATATTCAAAATAATGTGTAATTTCAAGCTTCTGTGATTTCTCAGCCAACTAGATGCTACTGTTCTTCAGTGAAAAATATTGAATAATCCAAATGCAGTTAAATCAGAGTCCATTCGTTCCAGGCTCTTGCATTTTGAAATAATAGCATTTTGTTGTTTTCTTTAAAAAAAAGAAAAGAAAAAACACAGTATGTAATCAAAAGAATTTAACCCACATATTATAGGATTATAGATTCAGAGAGAGTTTGGGATTCATCTCATCCAGCTTCCTTATTTTATAGATAAGAAAACTGAGGCTTACAGATGAAAAATGACTTGTATAAAATCATGGATAGTAAGAGGAAGAGCCACCAGGATTCCAACCAAGATCTTGGACACTTTTTACTATAATATACAGCTTTCTATGTAGAGCATTATATAGAAATCATTGGATGTATTGGTAGAGCTGTAAGGAGAAATTTGTAAATACAGTGCATAAAATGTCTTACGTCTGTGATAGAAAGCTAGTTCTTTAAAATGATAAGAACTTTTTCTGTATGTACTTTATAAGAGTAGAGGGTGGAAGGAAGAGAGAGAGTTGAGAGAGAATTAAGTGTAGTAGAAAGAATACTGGCCTTTAGGTCAGAAGCCAAGAGTTTGAGGCTGAGCTTCTTTACTTTCCTAGTTGTTTAATCTTATGTCGTATGTGTGTGCACACTTGCATGTGTTCCCACATGCAGTTTTAGATATTTAGGGTAAATTTTGCTAATAAGAAGTATGAAATTCTTATTCGAAAAAGTCAGAAAGTATTTTTTTACACTATTAAATTTAATTTATCTGATCTCTATTTTCCAATAACACAGATCTAGTAAGATTCTAATAACAATTTGGTATCAGCCTCTAGCAATTTATTAGTAGTTGTTCTAGTTTATAAATAAAGTTAGTAGGCATTTCAGCAGAATTTGATCCCAGAAATCCATTGCTGCATCTTGTGTTAGCAGCTGTAGGGTATCAGGGTCACTGCAATTTGAAGTTCAGTTAATTTTTTTCAGCTTTAGTTAGACATCTTCTTTGTAATTTTTTAAGGAGGAAAATAATGAAAGATTTGAGTGCTGTTTAGAGAACAGAGAAACAATCTTGTAGAAATAAAGGTCAGAGAACTTCTTTACAAATTAATTCTTCAGTTAGGAGCTGAGGGTTCAAGCCACACCAGCACTGCCCATATGGCTCACTTTCTTCTCTCTCTGGAACTTAAAATGTCAATTCAGAAAACATCTGGTCAGATAAAGTCTTAGAATATTTGGTAGCAAATACCAAATCCTCTGGTTTTTGTTTTGTTTTGTTTTTAAATTATTTCATTTGTTTTCAATGTTCTACAATCACTTCCATATAACTTAGTTGTTTCCCCCTCCCTTTCTGTCCTTCACCCTCTCCCCCTCCTCCCTGAGATGGCATACAATTTTATATAGGTTCTGCACATACATTCCTATTAAATACATTTTCACCTTAGTCATGTTGAATAGAAGAATTAAAATGAATGGGAGAAATCATAAAACAAGCCAATACATAATACAAAAGAAAATGATCTGCTACATTCTGTGATCACATTCCATAGTTATTTCTCTCGATGTGGAAGGCATTTTGCTTTAAGAGACCGTTGGGAATTTTTTAAGTTGTTGCATCAAATCCTCTGGTTTTTAAAGCCCTCCCTAACTTGGCTTCTTCCTGCCTCTCCAGCCTTCTTATACGTTAGAGACTTGCCTCTTTTTGGCCTTCCCTCTTCTTCAGTGACACTGGCTTCCTAGCTACTTCACACCCAAGACATCCCATCTTGCAACCCTAGGCATTTTTATGGGCTGTCCCTTTTGATGTATGCCTCCCAGTTACCCTGGCTTCCTTCACCCAACCAAAGTCTTTTCTTTTTAGAAGCTTAATGCTAGTGTCTCCCCCTAACTTTAACTCCAATTTATCTACATCTTGTTCATATGTAGCTGTTTACCTATTGTCTCCTCTGTGAGAATATGAGCTCTTCAGGAGTGGATGCTTTCTTTTCATCTCCAGTGCTTAGCACAGTGCCTGGCACACAGTAGGTGCTTAATAGAAGCTTGCTGACTGACCACCAGACTAGAGACTTTATTTGATAAAAGGAGTCATTAAAAGATTTGTTGCCAGGGGGGAGGGGGAGTTGGGAGAAAGGAGGGGTGAGTAAAAGGAAAAGGTGATAGGCGTAAAGCTGAGTCTTATGAAGATTAGTCTCTAAACATTGTGTAGGATGAACTGGGTTGTGGAGAGACTAGAAGCAAAGAGACTTAATTAGGAAGTTGTTGTAATAGTCTGGGAGGGCAGTATAGAGGCTCTGTACTAATGGAACAGAGGTAGGTGTGGAGAAGAGACATGGGAGAGATTGTTGGATACCACAGTAAGAGTGGGGAAGAAAAAATTCAAAATGGGGTTTCTTGAAATCTTTTATTATTGCTAAATATGTCTCTTTTTCCAAAAATACTGCTAGAGGATAGAGTATTCCAGATTGTTGACACTTCCACTAAAATGAAAAGCAAATGTAATTGACATGGGATCCTAACAGTAATTCTTGCCTGTCATCAAAGAGACAGTATTAGAATACTAAGAAAATATGGTCAAGATTTTTAAAAATACATAAATAGACTTTTTATTATAATTTTAAATTATAAACTGGAAAAATCATTCAACAAACATTAACATTTCATAGGTGAAGAAAGCTAGAAAGAGAGCATTGTATATGAATCCATGAATCTGTTACATAAATCTGATTTTTAAGATATTTTAAATTTAACATGGTAAACCAGCATTGTACTGCTTGTCCAGGTTTTGAACTTCCTTCTGCCCTCTTCTGTATTTTTACATCCTTTGTTGTCCTCTTCTCTCTCCTTCTCTCCTCCTCTCCTCTTATTTTGTTTTTAATATTTCACATTATCTTTATAATTTTACAGTTATTGAATCAACACCAACATTCCTGGTATAACTCCAACTTGGTTATATAATCTTTTCAATATGTTATTACTTCTTTGTTAATATTTTATTCATTATTTTTTCCCTGATAGCTATTAGACATGTTGTTTTATAGTTTGCTTTCTCTCTCCTTGTTGTTGGGATCAGAACTATATTTATCTTACAGAGAGAATTTAGTAGGATTTCTTCTTTCCTTATTGTTGCAAAAAATATGTAAAGTTGGAGTTAATTGTTCTTTGAATGTTTAATAGAATTCTCTTGTAAATCCAATCAGGCCTAAGTGAGTCTCAGTTTCTTTTTCTGAGGGAGGATTACTTAAATTCTCTATTTCTTGTTCAAATAATGTGGATATTTTATATTCTTATGAACATTTGTCCATTTTATTGAAGGCATTTTTGTTGACAGATGGTCAAAATTGTTTCTAATAATTGTTTCCTCTTTATTTCATTTTTTTTTATATTGGCTCATTTGTTTTCCTCTTTTAAAAATTACATTAGCTGAGTATTCAAGAATGGATCCAGGGGGAGGAGCTAAGATGGTGGAGTAGAAAGATACGCAGACTCGTAGCTCTTACCCCACAGCCCATAAAACACCCATAAAGAAGAACTCTCAACAAATTCTAGAGCAGCATAAGCCACAGAACAACGGAGTGGAGGAGATTTCTGTTTCAGAGAAACCTGAAATACCAACGCAAAAGGGCTGTCATGCACTGGACTGGAGCTGAGCCCAGCCCTGCCTTGGCCATGTGGCACTGGGGGAGTGGATCTGAGCAGGCTTCAGGGACAGAATCTCCAGTGGCAGTGAAGATCCCTCAACCCGTAGGTGCCAAAGGTCAGTGAGAGGGTCTTTTCAGCTAGCCGAGAGGGGAGCAGGATGTCCCCATAACTCAGGCCTCCTCAGGAGGCAGCAGTAGAGGCAGCAGTGAATAGGGGCTCCCAAAGCAGGCAGTGGCCTGAGTCCATTATTGAAGGTCTCTGCGTAAACCCCCTGAGGAAACTGAACTGGGTGTGGTGGCCGTGCCCCACCTGAGCAGCTGAACTTAATCTCACACTGAATAGCAGCCCCACCCCCACTGAAAGCCCTAGAGGCTTGGGAGTAGCATTTGAATCCCAGCCCCCAAGTGGTGGCTGGGTGGAACTGGAGGCAAGGTGGGTGTGGAGAGGAAATTCAGAAGTCAAGTAACTGGCTGGGAAAATACCCAGAAAAGGGAAAAAAAATAAGACCATAGAAGGTTACTTTCTTGGGGAACAGGTGTCTCCCCCGATCCTTTCGGAAGAGGAAGAACAAGGCATACTGTCAGAGGAAGTCAAGGACTTTGCATCCTAAGGGAACTTAAAATGGGCTCAGGCAATAGAAGACCTTAAGAAACAAGTTAGCAGTTTACTTAAGGAGAACCAAAGAAAAACTAAGAAAAATAACAGCTTTAAAAAGAGGCTAACTCAATTGGACCAAGAGGTCCAAAAAGCCAACGAGGAGAAGGAGGTTTTAAAAAGCAGAATTAGCCAAATGGAGGAGAAGGTCCAAAAGCTCACTGAACAAAATAATTCGTTGAGAGAATTGAGAGGGAAATGAATGACTATGAGTTAAACCAAGAAGTTAGTAAACAAAACAAAAAATTTGAAAAAATAGAAGATGATGTAAAAGAACTCATTGGAAAAACAACTGACCTGGAAAACAGATCCAGGAGAAATAATTTAAAAATTATTGGACTAACTGAAAGCCATGATCAAACAAAGAGCCTAGACATTATCTTCCATCAAATTATCAAGGAAAACTGCCCTGATGTTCTAGAATCAGAGGGCAAAATGGATATTGAAAGAATTCATCATTCATCTCCTGAAAGAAACCTGAACAGAGAAACTCCTAGGAATATTGTGGCCAAATTTCAGAGTTCCCTGATCAAGGAGAAAATGCTGCAAGCAGCTAGAAAGAAACAGTTTGAGTACTGTGGAAACACAATCAGGATAACACAGGATCTGGCAGCTTCAACATTAAGGGATCAAAGGGCTTGGAGTGGGATATTTCAGAAGTCAAAGGAACTGGGATTGAGACCAGGAATCACCTACCCAGCAAATCTGAATGTAACACTTAAAGGGAAAAAATGGTCATTCAGTGATAGAGACAAATTTCAAGATTTCATGTTGAGGAAAAGACCAGATCTGTGTTTAAAAATTTGACTTCCGAAGACAAGAATCAAGAGAAGCATGAAAAGGTAAACAGAAAGGAAAAATCATAAAGGACTCTCTAAAGCTGAACTGTTTACATTACTACATGGAAAGAAAATATTTTTAACTCTTGAATCTTTTCTCAGTATTTGGGTAGTTGGAGAGATTATACATACACAGACACATACACATAGAGAGGACAGGGTGTGTTATATCAGAAGAGATGATATCCACATATATACACACACACAAAAATAAAATAAAATAAAAATTAAGGGGTGAAGGAGGAAAATTCCGGGAAGAGAAAGGGAGTAATGGAATGGGGCAGTCTATAACTCATAAAAGAGATAAGAAGAATCTTATTCAATGGAGGAGATAAGGGAGAAGGGGAGGGGGAGATAAAGCTACTCTCCCCACATGTGGCTTAAGGAAGAAATAACATGCTTACTAAATTTGATATGAAAATTTGTATACACCACAGGAAAGTAGGAGAGGAGGTGACAAGTGGAGGGAGGGCGAATGGGAGAAGGAAGTCACTAGAAATAAACACTTTTGAGAAGGGACAAGGTCAGTTGCAGGGGGGACAAATAAGGCAGATAGGGTAGGACAGAGGGCAATATAATTAGTATTACACAACATGATTACTGTGGAAGTCTTCTGCAAAACAACACATATTTAGTCTGTGTTGAATTGCTTCCCTTCTCAGTGGGGCTGGGGAGGAAGGGGGGGAGGGAGAGAAGTTGGAATTCAAAGTATTAGCAATGAATGTTGAGAATTTTATTGCATATAATCAGGAAATAAGAACTACAGGGATAGGGGTATGGAAATTCATCTTGTCCTGCAAGAAAAGGGAGAAGATGGGGATAGGAGAGGGGTGGGGTGTAATGGAGGGGAGGGTACATTGAGTGAAGGAGTAATCAGAATGCAAGGTATTAGGAAGGGGGGAGGGGAGTGATGGGGAGAAAAATTGGACATGTTACAAAGTGAGGTAAACGCAATTAGTATTAAAACAACAGACTGAATTAATTACTGAGTAAATCAATGACATCTTTAGTTTGGAGAAAAGAATTTCAGTCTAAATTTCCAAGAGGAAGGTAACAACCTCAGATAAAATTTGACATTGATGGAAACGTCAAGATTTTAATAGTAAATTTGATTTTATGGTTGCTTTTTAATCAGGAACTAGAACATGTATGGAAAGACATGTAAGCCACTTAAGACTTACCTCAAAAGATGTTCCTTAGCCAAAGTGAAACTATAATCTTATTTGAAACCTGATTATTGGAACTTGCCATTTTTAGATGCTATGGGACTATTAAGGGACTGTTCTTCTGAGTCTAAAGGTGATCTGAGCCTCCAATCTATTATGCCAGTAAGCTGATGAGATGCTGGTATGAACTGCATAGATGATCTCAAGCGGAGGGTGGGAGAGTGGCTGTTCAGCATGGGCTGAGGTGGGATCTCCTGACTCAATTTCCCCATTGACACCTGGCAGACTTTAAGCCTGACAGAATGCAAGTGGATAATCAAATCCTGCCTGGGGCTGACATGAAGTTGGAGAGATATTGTATCCCTGCAATGTCCTTACTATTGGTGGCAATTTCCTATAGTCAAAAGGTTTGTAAGCTTAATACCAGATCTATTCAATTATAGATTATGGGTAGGGGAACATCCGAGGCTGTCTAAAATTAAGCTATTAGGCATAGGACTTTAGACCAACAATATTAAGTTAGGGTCCTTTAATTCTTAGTAATAGTGTGGAGACAATTACGTCAAGAGCTTGTGAAGTTAGCAACATAAATATTCTCTGTCCCAGTTGATTAATGTTTAAAAAAAAATTTTTTTTTTGTGGTCCATATTGTAAATGCTTTAAAAAGATGTATCACCTGACCAAAAGTTTGAATTGCTTTATCTAAAATGTGTAAAAAAAAAATTACATTAGGTAATGATTTGTTTATTAGAATTTTTCTAAAAAAACCAGCTTCCATTTCTTCTTATCAATTTAATAGATGTTTTTGTTTTCAATTTGTTTCTTATTTTCAGAATTTCTTTTTTTCTGCTTAGTTGGAATTCTTTGTTCCTCTTCTAATTTTTTTAGCTATATGGTTACTTCATTCACTTGTGCTTTCTCTCTTGTTGATGAATGTGTTTAAAGATGTAAAATTTCCCATGACTCTTTCAACTGAATCTCAAAAGATGATATTTTATCTTGTTGTAATGATTTTTCTTGAAAATTATCTTTTATGGGGAGATCTAATTTGTGATTTGGTTCTTTCTTCAGATTAAATTATTCTTTCCTGCCTCCTTCTTAACATCTGTCCTTGCTTTGTTCCCTTGGTTCTGCTCTCTCCACTCTGCATCAGTTGGCATTCCTACTACACAGAATTTTTTGAAACCATCTGTTCAGTCATTTCTTATGGCATAGTACTGTTCTGTTATGTTCAATATAGAACAGTGTGTTCAGCCATTTCTGAGCCGATGGATGTCCCTTTAGAACCTAGTTAATTTTGTTTCTCCTTTCAGCCACTTCTCTCCTTCCAATTTTCAGGATTAGGAAATTTGTTTTGCTTGTACTTCTTCCTTCCTCAGAATTATCTTTCTCTTAACTCTCCCTTCTGATCCTCACTTTTATGTTTGATGTATTTTTTTTTGTATTTTGTATTTGATGTATTTTTAGACCAAACTGTTTAATTGCCCTTTGTCCTCTTCAGCTAAGAGTGGATTCATTTAGTGCCCATCCCCCTTCTTTCCTGTATGCTTGTATACCCTTCTTATACATCCCACTTTTGAGAAATAATTTCTATCCTCCTTTTCCTCCATTTTGTATGAAAGTATATTTATTTTACTATCCCTTCTCTCTCTTCTTAAAACCCTCAAAAGAGATTCTCTCTTTTCCTTATTTAAATTAATTAGTACTCCTTGAAGACATTTATTAAGGTTCTGAAGGACACTTGTTTCTTCTCTCCCTTGTAGAATGTTAGCATGACCTTATCATACAACTGTTTCCAATTGCTCAAATAAATTTACCTTTTTAGCTTTCTCTGGACTCTTGTGTTTGTATTTCAGAGTTCCTATTCAGCTCTGCTCTTTTCATCAGAAATTCTTTAAAGTTCTTTCTTTCATTAATGGTCAGTTTTTCTCCCCACAGAATAAATAATCATTTTTTCAGGGTAAATTATTCTTGACCATAACCCTATCTCTTTTGCCTTTTGGAATATTGTGTTCCAAGATTGTGTCTCATTTATATTACAAGTTGCCTGGTCTTGTGTGATCTTGACTTGTTCTTTGGTATTTTAACTTCTTTTTGAATGCCTGCTGTATTTTTCCTTTGATGTGGGAACTCTGAATTTTGGCTATGACATTGCTGGGACTTTTTGGCATTTATTACAGTAGGTGGTGTTGGGTGAATTCTTTCTGTGTTCAATTTGCTTTTTGATTTTTATAGACATGAACAGTTTTCCTTTATTATTTCTTGAAATACAGTTTCTGGGCATGTTTTTTAAACCATGGTTTTCAGGGAATCCATCGATTCTTAAATTAAATTTCCCTTTGTCTTCTCTTCCTAGTTAGTTTAAAAAAACCCTCTTTATTGATCAAAAAAATCTCTTTATTAAATGATGTCTTTTTATATTGCCTAAATTTCTTCCTGTATCGCTCCCCTTCTCAAAGAGTCACCCTTTATTACAGTCACTTTTTTATATCGAATTTCTTAGATTTTTTGAATCTTTAAACTTTAATTTTTGGAGAAATTTCTTATTTAGTTTTCAGTCAAAATTTAGGTTTATTTCATTCACATTTGATATTTACATCATGTGGCTAGTATTACTATGTTAGTCTGTTAAGTCAGTCTCTGGGAGTTAAGCAATTACATATTTTCAAGTATATTAAATGGTACATTGGCACTTTTGTATTTCTATACAATTGCTTTTTGCTTTATGGTTTCTGTTGTTGGTTGAGTTTATTATATCTTGAAGCCTCTACTGGAGTGAAAAAATGCTAATCACTGTTTGTGTGTATCTTAGTTTTTTTATTTTGATTTAATGTAAACTGGGCCAGATGTTTTAGAACAATCTCAAAACGTGTGAACAGAGCATGGCAGAGATGATGACAAGTATTACTTACTGGGGTTTTGTTTTTTTTTATTGTTTTGGAGGTTGACAAACATGCTGAAATTTTTGGAAATTGATTAAAGAATCATCATTTCTTTTTTACTTGCTCATTTCCTGCTTTTACCATAATTGTTCCCATAATGGTATGCATGGGTTTTTGTGTCCAATGTTTTTAAGCTTGTCGTGAGATCTTTTTTCTTTCCATATAATGTTTTTGATTTTCCAGTCAGTGAAATTTTATCTATCTGAATTTTTTTCCCCTGGCGGTATCTGTATTTCAAGCCATTTCTTCTTGCTTAGCTTTCAGGTGTTGTTGCTAGCTTTTTCTTTAATTTTTGTGCACTGAATTCTTCATTGTTCTCTCTGTCTGGCTTCCTTTAATTCAGCCCACACCTTTTCAACTCCATATCCTGAGTCAAGTGTTTGAAAGCTGTTATTTAATGTTAATTAGAAGTTCTTTTTCCAGCAAGCATCAGTGCATAGAACATTCCTTCAAGCTGTGTGCTTACAGTAGGCTCTGACTTTTTGTACTTTGTGTACATTTTTTAAAGGTCTGAGATAATTGCCAATAAATAAATTATGTATATACTAAGGAAACCCTGCTCCCTTTCCCTACTTAATGTCCCATACCCTCTTACTTTCCACATGGGTTACAGTTCAGCCTAACAGCCGAGAAATAATTTATTGACCAGTGATAAAATATATATGGCATGTAGGATTGCTCATGATTTTCCTTAGGATTGCCCACAACATTTCAAATTCAGCTTTCTTTCTTGTTGAGTTGACTAGCATAGTTTCTAAGGTGGTCCTTTATTCTCTTCATTGCACTGAGAGATTTGGTGGTCCCTCCCAAGTGGGGTGAGTGATTGTGCCATTAATTTCTCTTTTCTTTTTTCTTACTTTCACTTCTTGCTTGGCCATATACACACTCAGCAGTCAGTATGGTTATATGAAAGGCCAGCCTGAAACATTTAGTGATTTGTCTTTTTTTTTTGGTCTCCTTTTTTTATCTATATGCCCCCTCACCTCATCCCTGAGTCTTATATGAACTACCAGACACCTGTTATTACTCCAGCTTTTTATTGTGGGTATGGATCAGATGGATGTCAGAGGGAGAATATGTGGAAAAATAATCCTGTACAGGATATTTTGGAAAATCCCTGTTTCTTGAAATTCTGAACTTCACCTGGAAAATCTGCCATTCTTCATAGGCTAACCCTTAATACTTCTACAGTGATTTCTATTTCCCCTTTTTAAATTTTACTGAAACTTTCCTACTGTATTGTGTTGCCCTGTTATAGTAACCATGTCTTATAAATTAGTGACGACATACTCTAAAACATGCTGGTTTAGTGATCATATAAAATCATTAGCTGCAGAAAGCTTTGAGGGATTATATAGTTTAGGAATACCTAGCCATTTGTTGAGTTTCCTTTGAGCCATTTGGGTTGTAGCATCTTAGATTTAGAGCTCCTAAAGACCTTAGATGTAATGCAGTGCAACCATTTTGTTTTATAGATGAGGAAGCTAAAGTTAAATCAAGGATTTGCCTAGAGTCAAATAGCTAATAAGTGATAGTGCTAGGATTTGAACTTAAGTCCCCTGATTCCAAATCCAGCATTCTTTCCACTGAACCACATTGCAACTAGACTGGCTTGAACCTCTTCCTGATCTAATATTAGTGGTAAGATTTGCCTTAATTGTTCTTATACTAAGGGGAATATCTTCTGTTTTTAAGGATCTATAAAAGAGATTCAGTATATTTCTCTATTAATTATTCCAGTGTCTTATAATACAAGAAATATTTATTTATTGAGTGCTTCTGTGGGTAGAGTACTTTATTAGATATTGTAGAGGCCATAGCAACAGAGAAAACATAATCCTTACCCTTTATGGGGCCTGAAATTTTTATTTATATATGACTTTAATCCTTCATGTTAAATAAAGTTTAGAACCACATTTACTTTCTTTCTGAGAAATCAGTCATCAGTATTGGTTAAATACCCACTATACACAGACTACATATTGGTCCAATAGAATCTTTCAAAGTAAATCAAATATTAAAAGGTTTCCTTTTATAGTTCTCAGAGGGCAGAAGTAGGAACGGTGGGTTGAGGTCATTAGTAAGGTGGATTTTAGATCAATATAAAGGAAAAGGTCCTAACAGTCAGAGCTATTGAAAATTGAAAATGAAAAACCCTAAGAGGTAACCATCTTGCTGTCCCTGGAAGTTTTCAAGCAGCAGTTAGATGACCACTTCTTGGAGACGTTGTGAAAAGGATTCCCTTCGGTTGCAAATTGGAGTAGAAGGCCTTTGTGTTGTTATAATTCTGTGATGTAGGCATCCAGGGTTTTGCTCTCAAGGATATTATAATCTTTTGACAAAGAGGAAACCAAATGGGAAGTCCTTTTTATAAAGCACCATGAAGAGCACGAGTTAATGTGATATAAATTGAGTAGAGAAGGAAATGAATCTTCCCAGAAAAGGTTATTTTTTAACTGAATTTAAAAGGAAATGAAGACCATGCATTAATGAGGATGAAGGTAGCGGGAGTAGTACATATCCAGCCTCCATTATATTTGTTATCTCCTCAGTAGCCGGCTGATTCTGCATGTATCATATTGGTTTGAATCCAGAAGGGTCTTAGTAAATGCAGGTTGAATGAGTGAATGGAAATAAAAAAAAAAAAGAAGAGTAATAGTTGGCTAGAATAAAATTGGCAAGGGTACAATATATGAGTGGCAGGTCATTTGGTAGAAGTCCTTGAAGAGGTCATAATAAAAAACTTGGTGTTCATTTTATAGACCATAAAGAAGTTTCTTAAGTAGGACAGTGATAAATGTTGTGTGAGGAAGACTTTTTACTACATAGAAATTAAGAAGGATTAAAAATTGAGAGACCAAATGTACCCTTTGTAACCCATGTTTCACATTGGGCCTATCCTAGAATGGTAGTCATGGAAATAGACAAAAGACATTGTATAGAAAGTCTCAAAAAGCTTTGTGTCATATTCAGTGGAGTAAGCAGAAGAAATTGGGCATCTGGAAAACTGGGAGGAGATGTAGTCAGTGAGAATAATGAAGAATATTGGGAAGGTAGTGCCTTTTTAATTGTACAGAATGATGAAGAGTATTTCTTTTTTGCACTAATGAAATGAAAAAGTAGTTATTAAGCAGTTACTATCTGCAAAGCACAGTATTAAATGCTGGGGATATAAATAGAAAACTTAGATAGTCCCCGACTCCAAAGAGCTCACACACTAATTGGTTAAGACAACACATGAAGGATTTAAATGCATGATAGCTGGAAATGCTAGGTGGTACATATAAAATTATAATTTATAAAATTATAAAATTTCATAAAGATTCAACAGGACTTGTTATAGAACAAGTTATAGAACTCGGGGATAAAAAGCCTTTTCATCTTCCTATAGGGTTCCTAAGGTCCTCCACAATTAGGCTTTGATCTATCTTTTTTACTTTATTTCATAGCATTTCCTTTCACATATTCTCCATTCCATCTAACCCAAACTATTTTCCACCACCTAATCTTATCTTCTCCCACGTCTACATGGAGGTACAGTTTCCCCTTACACTAAGAAATTAAAATTTTTTTCCTCAGTTTACCCTAGTTGAAACTGATCTCTCCCTTTGGGTCTCTCTGTTGTTTCTATCACATTCTATTTTGCATATTCCTATTATATATTTGTCGTATCTTGCCTGTTAGATTGTAAGCTCCTTGTGGGAAGATGCTGTGTCTTTTTTCATCTCTGTAACTTCCCTCATTCCTGGCATGGTGCTTTTGCATATTGTAGGCACTTAATGAATGTTTACTCAATTGAATTATGTTTCTATTCTCCAATCCACTAATTTTTTAGGCTTTCTTTATAGGCTTTCTTTGCTAATCCTTTTAAATACTAACTACCGTTAGTTCTTACATGGTTTTCTCAATATAAGTAATTCTATTCAAGAAACATTTATTAAACAACTACTATATTCAGAGCATTGTACTAAATCCTGAGGGTATACAGACGTGAAGCAGACATTATCACTATCCTTTTGAAGCTTATAAACTTCAAAAGTGAATGAATATGCCCTATCACTATCTGTAATTTAATGTAAAATATATCACAGAGAAAGAATCAGCATCAAAACTGAGTCCTTGGATGGTATTTATGTTAGCTGGTTTATATTA
Source organism: Potorous gilbertii (assembly GCA_028658325.1). NCBI lineage: Eukaryota > Metazoa > Chordata > Mammalia > Diprotodontia > Potoroidae > Potorous > Potorous gilbertii. The sequence goes on from CM053774.1 coordinate 40,338,270, forward strand.
CATGTAAAATTTATAAATGAATAGTTACATTTGTTGAAATTAAAATGTTGTGAATAAATTAGCTTAATAGAAATAGTGATCTTGACAAGATTATATTACTTTTCAGAGTCTTAAATAAATCAGTTCATTTTGTGTTTTAATTTGACCACATCTATTATATTTATTGTGCTTTATCAATCTGACTGGTGTTTCTTTGCAAAGCTGTTCTATCTATCATTTAGCATTCAACTGACATTCTTAACCTTGACCTTGTCATAAACTTTCTAACCTTGATGAGGGTCTTAACTTTGATTTCTTTATGTTTAAAATCTACTACATGATAATAGGATTATCCATGAGGATAAATCTTGTGTGATCCCAGAGTTTCTTATCTATGAAGTAGGGATGATAATATATTAAATATTATAGCATGATTGTCATGAGGTTCAAATGTAATAATGTATGTAAATGTAAAGTACTTGAAGTATTATAGAAATGCCAGTTTTTAGTACCATAATAAATTGATAAAAATAGTAGTCATTGAAATGCTTAAGCAAAGACAGGACACTTTAGGTTCACAGTATTGCCTGTTGTTATTCTTAGTTTGGTGGTTACTCCCTGAAATAAATATTTTCTCCTTGTTTCTTCCTCTACCTTGCTACATCAGATTACTGTTTTCTAAAGTAAAGTTGGAGTCACTCTGTCGGGGACCAGATGAGGCCCTCCTTACCTGCAAGCACATGTTACAAATATGGAAATCCTGCTACAACCTCACCAATCCTAGGTAAGAGACAAGAATATCCTGTTTTGCATTGTCTGCATAGTTTCGCAATGAACAGAATTCTTTCAAATTGACATTTTTAACCATTATTAACCCCTTATTGAAAATGCTTTGCTTGGCCTTTCTATACTTGCTCCTTCAAAAAAATTAGTTGCTTATGTATAGGATGGAAGAAGCATGACTAGAAGGTATTTTGGGAGGTTGGAAGATATTTTAATGGATACCAAGCTCAATATGTTTTTTTTTTAAACTAGTCTCCTCATCTTACTCAGGCTAGAAGTACAGCAGTTACTCATGGTTCCAGGAGCTTTGACCTGCTCCTCTGTTTTTTTCCTGAGCAGGTTTGCCTGTCTTTTCTGTACCCTTCTGTTTCCGTGGGCTCAACATTTTAATGATGAACTTCATGCAGACACCTGAACCCAAGGTTAAGACATCCACCAGCCTCCCCTTAGCAAGGATTATAGGCTTGCTGTATCATAAAGGGCTGCAAGCTTGGTATGATTCAGTAGTGTGACATGAGAGCCAAAAAACCTAAAAGTATCTTAAGTTGTATAAATAGAGGCAAAATTTCCAGAAAAGTGGTTCCACTGTACTGTGTCCTGATTGGATCCCATCTAAAGTGTTGCATTCAGTTTTGGATGCCACATTTTAGGAAGGATATTAACAAACTGGAGCTCATCCAGCAAATGACAGTCAAAATGGTAAGAAAAAGCCAAGCCATATGAAGATTGATTGATTGGTTAGGCTGAAGAAAAGAAGATTTAGTATTGACATGATAAATGGACCCTCATATGTAAAAGGTTTTAGACTTTACTCTGGAAGACAGAAATAAAAGCATGGAGCAAATAATGCAGAGGGACTGATTTCCATTCCATCTAAGAAAACCTTCCTAATAGTTAGAACTATCCTAAGGTAGAATGAACTTCTTCTGGGTGTGATGGATTTTCCATTCCTTTTCCATTTCCATTCTTTAAATGGAGGCTAGATGATCACTTACTAGGGAAGTAGGAGAGGGAATTCTCAAATTAGGTGTAGTGAATATTGCTTGGTATACAGTGTAGCAAAACCATTGAGCTTAATATTTCAGTCTGAAGGGAATCTTGTAGTAGTCACCAACCTAAAAACATATAGGCTGTTTCTTATCTTCTTTATGATTTATCAAGCTCCATTCAAATTTGATCTCTACTGCAGCCTTCTGCCCTCCTCTCCTCCCTGCCCCCCCTCCCAATTTATTTTACTCTTTTCAAAGTCCTAATTATTTGTCATGGGTCACAGATATATTTGTTTAATAGGTGTGCTTCAGAAATAGTAATAGTGCTAATTTGCATCGGGGGAGAAAGTTCCCCACAGGGTGCTTGCTGTACTGATGACATCAGAAGTTTAGTTAAAAAAAACAAATTAAGAACTATCAAGTCTTATATTCCTAGTGAGAAGGAAAATTTTGCTCCTATGTCTGTTTTGTTAAACCACTACTTATGCCACCATGAGAAACAATTTGCCAAAATGGCATCTATAAAGACTTTGGAGAATTCATTCAGCCTGACAGAGAGGTACTGAAAAGTTGACAGAAATACCTTATTACCACATCATTTCTTGTTTAAAGGAGTCTGAATCTTAAAGAAACATTTATGTATTCTTTTGATTCAGTCTTTGGATTTTTATTACATGTGGGATAACCGTTAACTTCAGGAAGGAAATGCATGGTCTTAGGCTCCTTTTTCTCTGTGTTTTAAAGGAATAGACTCCTTTGTTAAGTGTTTCTTACTTTTAAAGGAATAAATTTGTAAGTGTTTCTTGTCTTGTCATCTTAACTGTGACTGGGGCAGGCAGGCTAGTCCTGAAGTTAAGTGGAACAGATGAGAAACAAATACTGCTGCTGGAAGGAGACTTTTTTTGGGGGGGGGGGGAACTTTCTTGCCAAGAACCATGAAGATACTTTGTGATTGAAGCTTTAGGTATATAATGTTAGTGGTTTAAGCCCACCAATCTACTGGCTGTGGAACTCACCACCAAATTTAGGCCTACTGTTTTTCCCGGCACATGTGGATGCTATGAAAATAATTTCATTTCAAGGAATAAAGTGCAGTTTTTCAAAGGACAGGGACAAAAATAATATGCATTGATACCTTTCCACTGTGGTTACCAGGGGTGGGGAACTTGCAGCCTAGAAGCCACATGTAGCCTTCTAGGTCCTCAAGTGCTGTCCTTTGACGGAATCCATTCTTCCCAGAACAAGTCCCCATAATGCAAGGATTTATTCTGTAAAACTTGAACTCAGTCAAAAGACTGCAGCCAGGGACTGATAAAGGTCACATGGGACCTCAAGGCTGCAAGTTACCCACCCCTAGTAGACTATATCATGAATATCAGTGTGCTACCTGAAAGAAATTGTTCTCTTATCTTAGTGGAAGTTTGAGGCCAAACCCAAGCTTAGTTCCCTATTTTTCTCTTATATCTCCTTTCAGAAGGATAAAATAAATCCACCACCTTTCTATTGCCAATTTTTACCCAGTCCTCCACACTTCTCCCACCTCCCCACATTTCCTCCCACTTAGCAACCAAGAATATTGAATTGTAAGGAGAAAAAAATAGCAACAATTTAAAAGTTTAAAATAAACACTTAAAAAAAGCTTCCACTGTGTCCACATTTCCTGTCAGCTCATTGAAGTTAAGAGCAGAGATCAGTCTTCTTTCTGTACATAGCATTTGTTCCTTTTATATCATATAGATACTTGAGAAATGCTTGTTGAATTGATTGCTTATCATTGTACCCCCACTCCTCTCAGAGCTTGGGGAGAAGAGGGAAGATTTACAAGCATTACTCTGTTTGGTTTTTAAACTTTTTTTCTTAGAATAGAAATCAGTGCTTCAGGTATGATATCATATTCCCCTTCTCCATTTTGCAAATGCAATTACCCCCTTCATACTACTTGTGAGTAAGATTAAGCCTTCTGAACAAAAGAAGAAGCAAAGAAATTATGTGCCAGGCCAGTGTCCAGTACTAGGTCAGGCCTATATTATTCTTATTTCCCAGATAATTAGTTCTAGTTTCTTAATTGCTTTGATTACAGGGATCTGCCAGGTAGTACAAGTAAATGTCCTCCACAGGGACCTTTTAAGATAGGGAAGCATCACATACTTAAGCAGGGATGGTGTAGGGAGGAGGAAGGAAGTGGAATTGATTTTAGTGGCCATCTAAGTACCTGCTCCAGATCTCCATATTTGATCCCTTTTCTCTCTTAAAAAACACTGGTAAAGAACATTTTGTCTAGAAGTCATTTATTTTCTGTCCTCAGCCTATCTCCCTTGGCATTTGCTTTCTCACTTGTGGCAGGAAAGTGTTTTGCCAAAATGGGCATAGATCTTAGCTCACAAACCCTGACCCGAATGGTGTGCCAACTCCCCCTCACATCGCAGATTACAAGGGAATTACGTCATGAACAGTACCACTTAATGCCATCATTTTGAACAATTTGAAGTAGCTTTGCAAATGTTGTGAGCACAATGGTGGGTGGGATTTTTTAGCCCATGTATTCATTAGTCAAGGAGTTTGTCATTTTAAGAGAGTTACATATTTTACTGCCTTCAGGTCTGCTTACATTTAAGGTAGAAATCTACAGACTGAAAATTGAAAAGCTTTTAGTTCTTTTGCTCTTTGTTTATTTATTTTTGTTCTTTATTTATTTAGTTCTTTAGTCCTTTAGTTTTTATGCTGGAGTACATATTGACTTACTGATAGAGAATCACAATAACATGAATTCTGACCTGCTTTCTTTGTTTTGGGCTTTGGGGCTTTTCAGTAAGTTGGGTTTTATGTATTTCATTATTAAATAATATTATCAATCACCCTTAAAAAACCCCAGTTTCTACAAATAAGTTTTTTGAGGGATTGAGTTAAAGAAAAAAAACGATTGTGAACTCTGTTGTTATTCAATTGTTTTAGTTGTGTCTGACTTCTTGATTTGACTTAGAGTTTTCTTCCAAAGAGACTAGGGCGGTTTGCCATTTCCTTCTCCAGTTCGTTTGACAGATGAGAAAACTGAGGCAAGCAGGATTAAGTGACTAGCCCAGGGTCACACAGCTAGTAAGTGTCCGACTGCAGATTTGAACTTAGGAAAATGAGTCTTCCTGCCTCCAGGCCTGGTACTCTATTCACTGCACCACCTAGCTGTCCTGTGAGCTCTGTTGCCTTACGGTAGTAATCTTTGGTTTTGAAAATGTTAATTGTGAAATGTTCTAAAATAGGGACCCTTAAAGGGCAGATATTTTTGTGTTTATGATAAAACTATTGCTAGCCTATAGTCCTGTCATATAACATTAGTTATATAACACTATTCAACTCCTTTGGAGTCCATGGCATCATTGCAGGACTATAGTGGGAGGGTGGGAAATAGTAGACTAGCTCTAAAACTCCTTTCCCTCCTATTTCTCTGGCCCACATACAACTTACATACAGTACATAAAGACCTCTGAGAGATTGTTGAGGGATGGGGAAAAGAAATCTCCCTAAACCCTACCCAGGAGGTAATAGCCTACAGAAATCATTCATTTTTAAGTAGCACCCAAAATTAAAACGAGTAAAGAGTTCTACAGAGATTTTAGTGAAGTTAGGTAGAGATAACTCATTTCATGAAATGAGGCAAAGGAGGATTTATGTTTTTGAAAATTGGCACCTTATTTCTGTTATTAAACATTCAATTTTAATTATAATCAACTATTTTCTGTTTTAGTGAGAAATAAGGTTAGTGAGATGGCTCCAAAACCTGCCCCCCCCCAAATAAAACAAATCCAGAACTACATTAAAATAATGCAGTGGATCAGTTTTCCCTTCCTTTTTCCTATCTTCATTTGTAGGAGGTTTCTTCAGTGGTATGGGGTGGGAGCAGAATGGATCAAAGGCGTTAGATATTTTCAGATTTTATGGACCTATCAAAATGATTCTGCTCTACAGTATTCTCAAATGAGGAAATAGGAATTCAAACAGTTGGTTTAGCTAGACTATGCAGGGGGAGAAGGTAGAGAGAATCCAGGGAAATTGTGTCTCATTTAATCAGAATTATGAGTTGCCATGGTTGCCAGAGGTTACCTTCCTCCCTCACCTGATGGGTCATATGAAAGTCAAATTTGGAGTATTTATGAATCTGTATCATGTAAATGGAGAACTAGAGATTGCATAAGACACCCAATATAATTCTTAATCAGTCACAAAGCCTGATTATTTTTAGAGAGAGAGAGAATTTTCAGTGTGGAAACAAAAGCATCTCTATTTTCAATAGATAATTGTTGCTTTTTCACTTTTTTGAAAAGAAAATATGGAAGGCAGAGCAAGGAATATAATGAATCCTGTTTCTCACTCCAGTCGGTTGACAGGCAGGGAGAACATAGATCCAATATTTCTGTCAGTAATTGAAGTTTCATAATTTAAGATGGTAGCTAATAGACCAAAATTCTGTTGAATTCATATATCCAGTAACCTCTGTAAAGGTGACCAGGCTTATGTTACCCAGTGCCTATGTCATTGCTGCCCATACTCAACAGCTTCTTAAAAACGAGTCACAGGTTGATTGCCCTTTGGAGAAATCTAACTCTTTTAGTATCTGTAAAACATAAATGAATAACAAAGTTTAAATACCTTGCTTTATAAACATTTACTTGCCTTCTGCATACAATAATCCACCTGCTTCACAGGGTTGTTCTGAAGATCAAGTGAGATAATATATTTAAAGTACTTTATAAACCTGATGGTACTATACGAATGCTAGTTGCTACTACTACTTCTCATTGAATGTGGCACATGTTAGCATCCCTGTTTGACAGATGAAGGCACTGAGGTAAAGAAGAGAGGTAAGGTGACTTGTTTAAAGGCTGCATAGCTAATCATTGCCTGGCTGCGAATAAAATATTGTTTTTTTCTGTATTCCAAACTCCTTTTCAGGACACCACAAATAATATGGATTCTTTAGTTCTGGAACTCTTCAAGTCAAGTCTGTAGGGTCATGACAAGATTAATGCTCAAAGTCTTTTAGATCGATTTCCTTATATCTGGTCAACTACTTCTTTTTTCAATACAAATACGTCATGTACTTTGTGTTATTAGATAACTGACATATAAAGTCTTCTAGAATATTTTAAAGGCAAAATGAGGAGCTATAAAGTGAGGTTTCATTATTTACAGTGTGAAAAAAAAATCTTAGTAAACCAGTGTTGAAAAAAATATTATATTAGTCCAAATGGAGGCCATCCATTTGGCCCTACCCCTAAAATGACTCAGTTTGAGGGAAAAAATAAACACACACTGAAAAATGATTCTAGTCTATTACAAGTCTTAGCCTGGTATATTTAAACCAGATTTAGGGCAAAGTACAAAGTATACAATGTAACAATGGTCAGTAATGTGATAATAATTTATGCGTGTTTTAATCATGGACTTATTCTGAGACAAGTTTGTTAACAATCCTAAATCATGGAATTAAGAGACAGGTTACCTAAAAAATGTGCTGTGCAAAACAATATTGGTAGCTAATAAATCATCTGTGCCCAAGAAAATTCCTTCTTATTTCCTGTGGATGTAATGAAGTACTTTATTACATAGAGAAATGGATACTTACAAGCAATATTAAATATTATACCCAAAGCTGACAGTTGCACAGTGGAAGACATTTCCCTTTCTTGTAAAATTGTATAATCCTTGTAACAAAAATTTTAATCTTCTGCTTTGATGCAAAAAGATTCAAACCCTTAGAGGCAGATAGTGTTATTGTTCAGTTTTTCTTTTGGTTTGGAGGTGCTTGGTAAAATATCAGAATATACAAAGAAAAAATAAAATAGGGTTTTTTTGGATTTTTTTTGCTATGTGTAAAAGATTCTAGAATAAGCGTAAAAGTAGTAGTAGTTGTTGTAATGATAGTAAAAAGAACTTAAAATTATAGAATGCTTTAAATTTGCTTTAAATTTCTCATAACTACCTTGTGAGGTAGATTAAAGTATTTTTATCCCCAATTTACAGATGAGGAAGCTGAGACTCAGAAATGTTCAGTAACTTGCTTATAGTGAATGCCAGAATCAGGATTTGAACTCAGGTTGGTGGCCTGACTAACATCCACCATTTTTTCTGCTTCCCTATTCTATATATCCTGTTCGTTGCGTGACTTAACTGTCTTCCACAATACTTTGCCAGATTAATAGCCCCCAAGACCGTCCTGTTGAAACAACTCTGGTAGATTTAACGTGTGAGACAAAGGTATGGTGAGTGGAACACGTAGGAGGCAGGAGATGCGGTTATTAGTCCAACTCCTCTCCTCAGTTAGCTGCGTGAATTGTTGGTATGTCTGTTTGTACTGGGCTTGGTTTTTCTCTTTTGTAAAATGAGCCAGTGGACCAAGACAAGCTCCAGGTTTCATTTAAGCTCTAAAAGTTCATGATTCCATTGAGGGTGCTGATGATTTAGAGGTGAAATGCTGGCCATTTTCCCATCAAGTCCCTGAACCCCGTGGGGACCCAAGTCCCAGTAACTCTTTGCAGCTCAGTTTTCTTTTCTGCCAAATGAAGATTCATTTAAGTGTTCTTCACGTCAGTCAAGTATGAGGATAGTTGTGAAAGTATTAGGCGGAGGAGAAAAAACAGTGATGGTAATGCTGACTGATGTGGCTTGTGGGACTTGGTTAGCTTTTCTCTGGGCCCCAGAGAGAGTTAGACCCAAATGTTGCAGCTCAACATTTTAGATTTTAGTTTTGAGGATTTTTGTAAAATGGAAGACCTGACAGGAGAAAGTGAACAAGAGAATGGTTGTCCTCCTCAACCCCCACCTCCATTTTGTGGCATAAAATTTAGTAGCTCAGTCCTTTTTAATTACATTTCTACTATATGTAAGGCCCTGTGTTCTGTGTTAGGAATGCAAGCATAAAAAATTAGACAGTTCCTGAATTCCAAGAAAGGCCTGGACATCAACACATAGCAAAAAGGAGAGATCCAGTCAAAATGGTGTAAAAAAATTTGAAGAAGGAAAGATCACCTTCAGCAGAGGGGAATATTGAAGGCTTTTTGGAGAATCTGGTCTCAGAGTTAGACCTTGAAAGCAGGAAAGATACTCAACAGACTGGAGGCTGGTGGAGAAAATACAGTTGGGATGGATTTAGGGAAGCATTGAAGTTTGGAGAATCTCATGTTCAGGTTTTCATTTTGCCTCTTACATAAAGGCAGAAATAAAGGTGATTTGAATTGCTTCTGTTTTACTGGGAACTGAATGGAATCCCCCACTTGAGATTCCTCTGTCCTTAAGCCATGAAGTAGGAATTCTCATCTTCTAATCTTTGAAAAGTGATGCCAAAGGACCAAATAATTGATTATATCTCAAGAATCAGCATTTGACTTTTTTTTGTTCCAAATGACTGACGTTTCTAGCTGTGTTTTACAGTGATTCTGGACGTGGGAGCAGTCTCTTAGATAGAACCATTGCTGACAGACGACAACTTAATACAATCACTTTACCAGACTTCAGCGATCCTGAGACAGGTGAGAATGAAAACCAAAGGGGAAATGTGGAGGCCAAAGCTTTTAGGGTTCTATTCTGTGGAACAGTGAGAAAAGTGGGATTAGACAGAAACATTTTTCATGTAAATATATTTAGTTCTTAACTTGCATGTTCTTGAGCTTCTTTTACAAGTGTTTGTATATGTTTAGGATAGAACAGCTGGTACCTGCCCTAGCCAAGTGTTTGGGAAAGTTGACATTGTCACTCTTTCTCTGAGAGCTCAGAATTAACAACAAAAACAGGTCATGCTGTCACTTGCCCTTATCTACTGCTGTTCCCTACTCCAAAGCCCTCCACCCCAGCAATCCCTCTCCCCTTTCTTGCCCTACCAATGATTTTCCAGGTTTTTCTCTTACCGCTTTCTTTAGACTTCATTCTTTAGTGTCTTGTTTATTGCTCCTGATGTAAAGAACTAAAGAAGACACAGAATAGACACCAAAGATGACCTCAAGTTCCAGATTTCCAGATCAGCTCTCTCCAAACCAAATGCTGCACATGATCTTTAAGGGCTCCTCAGGGTGTCATCCTCTGTGCAAATACCCCCTGTTATTTGGGTTTGCCATATTTGCCTAAGTACTGTGTCATGTAAATATGCCTCTGTGATTTCATAAACCAAAAGCAAGTCCCACTGAAAAACTACTGACTGTTCAGTGACAATTCAGAGACTCAGCAGACTCACAAAACAAAATGAAATTCACCCAGATTCTAGTCCCAAAATGGTTTGGTACAAAGGGACCACATTAAGAACCTTATACTGCAATACCCAGTTGATGGTCTCTTGTTAGGTTTAATCGCTAATTGTGCTTTACCTTGTATTTTGTGGGCTGGATGTAGCACTTGTGCCCTTTTTTCCCCCCTATATTTAAGAGGTAGACTATCAGACCTTTATAGCAGCACATCTCTGCCTGACAGAACTCTTTAAAAGACATCCCCACAAAGAGCGGTTATTCATGTAGAGTTCAAAGCTCATCAGCTGTTGGCATGGTGATAGAAATGGTAGTACAGGGTGCTCAAGACACCCTGAACTTCATTCCAGCAAGGTGCCCTTTAATCCAGATTGATACTTGGGTCAATTTCTACATTGACACTGCTTTGGAGTTCAGTTTGTTGGCATTTCTTTATGCTTACACTGTAGTCTTCCTCCATGCCCCCATCCCAAACACACGCGCATTCCTTCTTAGTGGTCAGAGGTGTCAGCTCCAGAGTTTCTGGTGACAAAAATCTCTAGTTAAAAATAATTGTTAAATGAGTTGAGAAAAGAAGGCTTAGAGAATCTGGCCAAAAATTAAGTTCCCTGCTGGAACTGCAACCTAGCAAACAAACCAATAAAGTGGCAGGAGTTTTTCTGTTGACTTAATAAACCAGTGGTGGTTTGTAGTGTTTGACTTGTAAATCCAGGGAGGTTAAATTTCAGAAGTATACCATCACACATTGTAAAAAAAATCTTCATTTTCTGGATACACCATAGTCCTTTGTCTGAGGAACAAAACCTTTACCTCTTTCTTTGAAGCAAAAACCTCAAGACTAAAGCATATGCCAACCTCCTTGATTTCCCTTTGTTTTTCAGACCCTTTAGGGGCTTTTTCTACCCCCTGTTCAGTATTATAAAGATACCTTGCAAGTGGGTTTAGGGTATGTGTAGGGGTGATGTGCTTATACTGGTATGACTCAGGGAGACTGAGTGCTTCACAATATGAAAGGAATAGGCGTTTTCATCATGATTAACTACTGCGTGGATCAACTCTGTCATAGCAGAGAAAAGGAAAGGAATTGGGACTCATTATAGCACCTGCAATGGTTTAGACAGATCTGAAACAGCTGCTCCTGCTTCTCTTCTCTCCTCTTCTCCAGCTTCCCATGAGGCGAGTCATTCTAAATTCAAGATACTTTTCCTTCCAGCCCAACGTAGAGGCAGCTAGCCAAATAGTTACATATTTGAAGGATTAGTTGTCGTTGGGGTCCTAAAAACCTCTCCAAATATTGTACCACATTAAAAACAGATCATTTTTTCCTTAAAAAAAGAACAAGACTGACTTTAGGAAGGAAGTTCAGACATCTATTTTATTACCATTCTTCCTTTTGTTTCAGATGGCATTGTTCTCCAGACACCTCAATACTTTCTCAGTTCAAACCTTGAATGCCTTGCTAACCAAATGAAGGTTACCAATTGACTTTTAATGATGAGTTTTCTTGTGGCACAGCAGTGTCTTCATCATGACACAAACTTTCTCTTCTCTTTAGATGCATTTTATTCATTTATCTGGTTTTCAGCAGATAACAGTATTTATTAAGCTTCTAGTAACTTGGAGACTGTTGTATCTAAACTTTTCCATAGACGGAAATATTCAGAGGACATTTGATGTGATTTTTATTGGTGAACCCCCTTTTTAAAAAAATCCAATAGATGAATGTCAGTCACTGTACAAGTACAGAAGTGTAACAGACTTTGCCCTCACAGTAGTTAAGAAAGTCAGAATCCACAAAACAGAAACATTAGCAGAAAATAACTTAATTTACCAAAGAACCTACTCTAAGGTTCCTTTAAATAGCAGTTTGCCTTTGTATATCTAGGTATTTGTTTACACTACTGAACAGAGGGGAGATATAGAAACTTCTGGGTGAGGTTATTAGAAGCATTGTGGCTTCTAACTGAAGTTCAGTCAAAAGTGGAAATAAAAGTCTCTGAAACGTTTGTTGTTTTTTTTAAAGGGCATATTTTCTGGACAAAATCTTCTCTGGATACAAAATAACAGCAATAATAAGAGTTCGCTTTTATGTAGTGCTTTAAGGACAACGGTGCTTTACTGGCATTATTCCTTTAATCCCCACAACAACCCTGGGGTGTGAATACTGTTAGTATCCCTATTTGACAGATGAGGAAACTGGCAAACAGAGCTTAAAGTAACTTGCCCAGGGTCCCACAGCTAATAAGTGCCTGAGGCTAGATTTGAACTCAGATCTTCCTAACTCCAGGTCCAGCTCTTAATCTATTGTGACACACGTGGTTACTTGTGTAGGATTGGCCTTCAAATAAAAATTTTTTTAAAAACCAACATTTGTCCTTCTTCTAGTATATACAGGTAAGTACCCCAAAGAAACATTTATTTTTATATATATATATATATATATATATATATATATATATATATATAAAATATATATACATATACATATATATGTGTATATATAATATACATATTAAATATAATGTTCATATAGCATATTCATCTCTATAAATATGGGTTATGTAGTTTGTGAATTACAGTGTATTTCAAATTATGGTCCTCGATATCCAGCATGTATTCACTATTTCCCTCCCAGTACCCAGTTCATGTGTTTCTCAGAGGTGCAGGTTAATTTTAAATGTGAATCTAAGCAAAAAAAAAAAAAAAACCAAGACAAAACACAACTAGCAAAGCAAACTTGAAGGGAAAAATTATTTAGAATATATATATTTTCCAAAGACAAATGTAAGTAACCTAGAGACCCGGTGATATCTTGGCCATTTATAGATACATGTTTATATACCTTTAAAAGTTTCATTGGATGTATATATTTTTTTAAAATTTTGTATCTAGGATTGTATATATGCATATCTTTGATTATCAGTAGAAGGAAGAACTCTTGGTACCTGAAGTCCAATTAAGTAGAAAATAACCATGATTATTGTAGTTGGATATTCATTTTATTTGGTAGGAAGGTTAAAAACAAAATACCAACAAATAATTAAAGATAAACATTCTCTACTTTACCTCAGTTGTCTTCTTCATCTCTCATCATTGCATTCAGTAGGGTCCCAGCTGACAAAAAAGAAGACTCAAATTGTGTGACAATCTCGATTCTCTGAAACTATGAGGCATTGCCTGTTTGTTGGAATAAGTTGGTGGCTTCTTAAAAGAGGTTATTTCAAACAAAAATTTTCTGCCCTTTGCTTTCAAAACAGGATATGGAGTGTTTAGATTTATTTTGTCATGGAAAATAGATGCTGTCAGACATCTATTCAAGGCAAAACATATGTTTTAAATTGGAAGAGCCTTGTCCCTTTATGGAAACACCTTGCATTGAAACCTGTAAGATGTAAACTTTATTGTTGTTACTCAGTCATTAAAAGAAATATGAAATTCTGTGAATTGCTTCTATCCCAAATGGACCTAGTGATATATATAACCTCTTATCCTAGAAAACTCATGATGTTTACTTGAAGTGTCATTGTATTTGATAATACCTTTCGAATGTGGAGTCTTTATCTTTGAAATAAACTCTGCGTAAGTGCTTCTCAAAAAAGCTAATTTGAGATTCAACAACTCTCATTTACATTACATTTTATAAGCCAAAGTAACCATATAAATGTGATCTGTTTTGGGCACTTTGACCCATTATTGATTTCATTGGTGTCTATAGTACTTCCATTGATGACCACCATCGTTCCACTATCTCATCCTGGCAGTTCTTGGCCACTGCTTTCTATAAATCCTCCTTAGAGAGTGTCTCGAGTACATTGGAGGTCAGACTTTAATTGTTTCTATTATCTTGGGTATATGAATGTGCTATTCAGATGGTCCAGCTATTGTTTCTTTTTACATGACCTCTTTTTCCACTTACTTGTATTCTCGATGATATCCTTTGTCACTAACCCAGTTGAAGAGAAACTTAAGAAATCAGGTTCTAATTCTGATAATTTTAGTGATGCTTTACAAAATTTAAAAGCCAGCAGCAAATTTATCCAAGAATTAATTCTTAAGTGTCCTAAATTAAACCTGTTTTGTTTTTAGTGGGTCTTGCCAACGAATTTTTCCCTGGCAAATTTCCTTTCCTTTCCTTTTTTATTCTTGTAGATCAAACAATACCCCAAACCATTGTTTAAAAGTCATTTGTTTTCCATGTATTCTATTCTATTGTCAAGTACTGGAAGTGAATGTGTGTTACATTACCTCATTTGATTTTCAGCTTTCCTTGAGTATGTTAAAATTATGTTTGTAGATTTTTTTTCTGTTTTTTGTATATTTCTGAGGATTTTGATTGTTTTTATTCATGAGGTTGGGGTTTTGTTTTTTGTTTTTGCTTTTTGCTTTTATCCTTTCTTTCTCTCTTGCTTTTGTAGTGTCAGATTCCTCTTCCTCCTCTTCTCTTTCAAGAACAGAATCTTCTCTTCACCTGTTTGTATCTACTCATCTTCCTCATTCTCATCCCAAACCTGACACTTTTGTGTGGCCGCGGGCAGCTTATTCAGTCAGTGACTCAGCCCCCCACCGGAAACCCTCTCTTTGTAAAGATATTTTTTACATTCCTGTTCAGTTTGCTTGATGTTTTGTTTTCTGATAATCTTTCTAACTGTTAAGCCATGTTTAATGAACATACAGGAATAGTTAGAAAGTTTAGAAAAAAGAAAACTCTGCCCATTAAAACATCAGGAAGTTAGAAGTAGGAGGAAGGGCAGGGAAATGGAAGTATGTATGCAAACACAAAATCCTAGATGGCTTTGGTTCCCAAGGAAGTTGTTAATTCTTGTTTGGAGCGTTAATGAACTGGAGTCAGTGTTCCAGGCACTTTTGGAAAGTTAGTGCATTAGATGCTTTTCTATATCCAGTATTTAAAGTACTTTCCAAAAGCCAAGATGCAAAGTATCTTTCTAGAGTCCAACACTGGGTATGCAAGATACTTTTCCAAAGTCTGTGAATCTTCCTAGGGTCATCTTCTGAGGTTAGTTTGAGTGCATATTAAGGAAAATGGGGGTAGAAAGGACAAAAATATCATCCTTAATATTTTCAGTTTTAATTCTAAAAACATAGTTATATTGTCGAGTCATTTTGTTATCTCTGAATGGCTCTTCCATTTTCAAAGAAGGAAACTATAAGATGCTTGTTGTGAAGTTTTTCAAGGAAATAGGAGAATGATGGGCAGGGGTGTGTGTGCGAGGGAGTAAGCTCTTCACACAGTCCCTGTTACGCGCCAGTCCATGTGCTCAGCACTTTGGATATGATCTCACTTGATCCTCACAACAACACTGAGAGGGAGATGTTGTTATTCTCCTTATTGTACAGTTGAGGAAACTGAGGCCAACAGAGGTGAAGTGATCTGCCCAGAGTCACACAGCTTGTGAATATTTGAGGCCAAATTGGAATTCAGGTCTTCTGATTCCAGGCCCAGAGCTCGGGGCACTGTGCCACCCACCGGCTGCCTCCAAATGAGTCAGTGTCCTAGTTTAATCTTGCTTAAATGGATAGCAAAAAAAAAGACACATTTGAGCTAGACAAGGAATTGTCAGCAAACTGAACTAAACTAGGAAAGCTACCTGTGGATTAAAATGCACTGCTTTGGATAGCGATTTATCATCCTACGTAGACGTAGAAGGGTGTAACATTCTTATTAGTGCAGTTTGTCCAAGTTTCCTTTCACCTGTTTCTTTACCATTCATTCACACTGAATATTGTTGAGGAATTTCATTGCAGCATCCATAATGCACAATTATTTTTTATTCCCATCTTTAAGTACTGAATTGAAGATTCTTAGAGGGAACCAATGCCTCAGTATTGGAGAGTTATTTTTTTCTAAAGCCGGGAAATGTTTTCCCTCTTTTGAATGGTTAACCCGTTGTATTATTTTATACAAACTCAATGAGATGAAATAAAACTATTATCTAGATAGTTCAACCAAGAAACCCATTTGCCTCAATTTGAATTCTGTTTTTAACTTTAAATGTAGTTTCATAAGTAAAAGATTTTGATGGAGATGCCTCAAAAGATATTTGTATTCCTTTCATGTGTTTTTTTGTCTCTTAATTCACTGATGAACAGGAAAAAGTATGTTGTATCTTCCACAAATCAATTAGAATATTTATATATACTTGTATATATGTGTGTGTATGTATATGTGTGTATATAGATATACATATACATGTATATGTATATTTTTTGTTTAAATTCTTAAGGCCACTCTCCAAATATTTTCCCCAGAAAGTCAATTTTTATAGAATTAGTTGAGTCCAACCCTGACCCCAAGTGAAAACTAGATTTTACTGTGCTAGATACACTTCACCATCCTTCCATTTGTCATGAGCTTCACTAAAAATCTAGTAGAATATGAAAAAAAAATGTCACTGGGCACCCAGAGAAGCTTTTTGTCTCACTGTAATTTTGGAATTCTGAATTTGTAATTTTTAATATTAAATTGTTACCCTATTGAGCTTCCTCTAGATTTTGTTCATTGTAGTCCTCTATACTCTAGGGCAGTGCTCAAATATTTGATTTTCCTGAAGCTGTCTGAGTCATTCCTCCAGGGATATTTAACCACTAACAAGGAAATGTGTTAGGGGAAGGCATTGGGCTTCTAAGACTTAAGTGTTTTGTTTTGTTTTTTAAACTGGGGGGCGGGGTGGGTCCTGGAGTAGGATGAACATCTTTTTCTAGATTACTTGTTGAAATGCAGTGTCTCTGTGGTAAACACCTGATAGAAGACCATGAAGTTGTATCACTAAGCCTTTCTTTCAGGGTAAGCAGGTTTCTCAGATTCAAAGTTTCATGTTTTTTTCCTCCCATTTTGACTTCATAGAAGGAATTTGCTTAATCCTTGTGAATGCTGGCCCATGAATGGAGCTTAAAGAAAGATGAAAAAAACTTTTTATTTTTGTTTTGATTATTCCCTTGAGAATTTCTTTTCCTGGAAACCAAATTCATTTTGGGAATTGGTCAGTATTGTGAATTTGGGGGGGAGGGGGGGGAGAGACTGGTAGTCTAGTTTTTTTTGGAATATAAAATACACGAAAGAGACTGAATAAATAAGGCTGTGAGGTAGATTGAAGATTGATTATCAGAGCCTTGAATAGCAAACCTAGGCAGTGGTATTTGATCTTTTTTTTTTTTTTAAATTATTTTTAGTTGTTCAGCATTTACTTCCAATAGATTTGGAGTTCTAAATTTTCCACCCCTCCACAAGATGGCATACAATCTGATATAGGCTGTATGTGTACAATCATATTAAACATATTTTCACATTAGTCATATCATGTGAATTTTTTAACTGGGAAGGAAATGTCTAGCAGCTTTTCTTTAGTTAAGAAAAGGAATGTGTTAGAAAAATACACAGGGCACCACTTATTTGAAAATCTCAGTCAAAACAAGACTTAACAGTTGGAAGATTATCAGAAATTGATTTGCTTTCTTGTTTTTAATTTGTGGTTTGATTTGTTATTTCAAGGCAACTCTCCAGAAGCATACGTTCATGGTTTTTCTTCCCTTTTTTCAGTTAGTAAGTAGCTTACAGATCTATTAACCTTTTTAGGCCTCCTTTCCTCCTTCCCACAATCATACCTCCCTCCTTCACCACAGAATGTCTTTTTCTATTGTGGTTGGTGGGTTGTGGGCAATTGACACAATGTGTAAAAGCAGGGCTGCAGCATGTTTGGCCATCTGGTCACCCCAAGGGCTGTTTGATTACAAGATGTGAAAGCACTAATCTCTTGCTTGAGTTTAATTATTGAAGAGGCAGCATTCTTTTGTCAAGGACTACAAAGATGCATATTAAGGAGAAGAGTAGACAATGTGGTTTAGTGGGGAGGGCACTGGTCTGGAACCATGATGTCTGTGGTCAAGCTATTTCATCCCAATGAATCTCAAGTTTCTTCTTGTCTAAAATGAAGGTGTTGGATTAAATTATCTTTAAAATCCCTTGGCTCTAAATTTTGTTCTGATCACAGAGAAATGTAGTAATTTTCTTAAAATTGAAAATAGAACATAATTTTTTACCATGTCTATTAAATCCTAGAGGTGAGTGACTAAGCAACCTTTTCAGGTGTAGGTAGGTGTATTAGGGGAGATGTTAATTCTTTTAAGCCATTGGAATAGTGTTTAACACTCTAGTGCATTCTAAAGGCCTGCAGTAATAAATTCAGCTCCAAAAGGACCCAGGGAGTTGCTTCCTCAGCTATAATGTTATAGTGATTTTATTTCCACTTAACAACATGAAAATCTCTACTTAAAAAAAGAGATATTTCTGAAGTTGTGAAGCATTTATTCTCATTACAAAGAGGCTCTTTGTTATATAGAAGGATTCATTATTCATTCAGCAAACATTTATTAAACAACTGTGTGCAAAGTACTAGACTCCCTTGAATATTGAGCTTTCCTGGCATATCTAAAGTAATTGATCTCTAAAATTTAACTTAACTTGCAAGTTTTCAGAAATATATAATATGAAGCAAAGACTATTTTATTTTTTAAAAGCACAATAATTACTTTCCTTTTATACCTGAAGTTCTTGGGCTATCTAAGAAAACACTGGTAGGTTTACTGTGAGAATAAACTTCTTGGGTCAATTTCTCATACCACTGATTCTAGTGAAATCTCTGTCTTCCTCATGAAACTTGTCATTGCCAATAAGATAAATCATTCTTTAAGAATGAATAACCCAAGAAGGGAAAGAGAAAAACAGAGCAATAGTAGATTAATCCACAGCCCTAGATAAAAATTGAGAAGCCAGAATCAAGATGACATTAATTTTCCTCCTTCCATTATGATTAACTGTTTCTTATTGACTCATCTTTTTATAAATGCAGCATTTTGTGTTGTGATAAAAACATGTTATATTTGCTGTATGGGCCTGCTAAATGCAATAGTTTTTTTTTAATTCATATATAATATTATTCCAGGATCTAAAAATTACACTTTAGTAATAGCCCCAATTCTGGGCTAGTGACTTTGATATCCTTTTCATATATTACATTTTGAATAGTTAAATATCTTTGTATCCCTTTCCCAGTGCCTAGCAGAGAGCCTCAGTACTCAGGCACAGAAATATCTGCTGAGTGAATGGATGAATATTAAATTCAGCACAGCGTCTTTCAAATGCAATTTTTTTCTAGTCAAAATCTCAAATTTAAGTTTCATTTCATTGAAGGATTAGATGTTAAGTATTCCTTTTATTACCAATAACAGCTTACTTTTCTCCAACATATTTTAGCTTTATCAAGTGCTTTCTTCACAACCTATGAGGTGGGTCAGACAAGTATTGTTACTAACAACATCACAGTTCAAGAAATTCTGAAGCTCAGAAAGATGAGGGCATTTGCCCCTCTCAAGCCAGTAGCAAGAAATGGGTCTGGGATTCAAAATAAAGTCTTCTGATTACAGGACCAATGCTTTCTCTACTGGTTTAGGTTACCTTTTTACTATACATATAGGCAAATTAAATATGTTCATCAGACAACTTATGAATCTACAATAAATACCACCCAAAGTTGATGTTTGAGTTAGAAACCTTTAATCAGGAATTAGTCTTTCTTGTTATTTATCAAAAAGTCAGAAAAGGGGGGAAAAAAACAAACAAAAAAATCACACCAAAAAAACCAACCTGTTCTCTGGTTTTTGAAGAGAATAGTAAGGAGCTGTCCAGGTACAAAGATAAAACCATATGAATATTTACTGTAGAGTATTTATGTGTAAATTGAAGCATCTGCCCATTGTAGTCCTGCTGAAGGTGCTGTCTCTTTTAGTGCATAAAGCCTGTATTGGTAGCTTTTATACATAACTAATTTTCCTGCATGTTTTCTGAATGATTTGTTTAATGCTTTGCTGTTTGACACTGGCACATTGGAAATTTGAAGCATGATACTTTTTACCCTGCATGGTTTTAGTGACAACCAGATCTCTTCCTTCTCTCAGTGGGATAATTCTTAAAACTTAACTTTAAAAAAACTTTTCACTTTCCAGGAGGAGAAAGAACCTGAAGGTTTAAATTGAAACATACATTTTACATGCTGTAGTTATTTGAAAATCATGATCTCCTAAAGTTTGGGTTCGTGGGTTTTATCATTCTTGTTGACAGAGTGATGATGAGCTATGTGAAAAAGAAGCAGAATAGCCACTGAATAAATGACTTTCTCAAAGACTTCACCAAAGAGAACATCATGATTGGGATCAATATTAGGACATTTGGGCACCTGGTTTCTCTCTTGAGCTACTGGCATTTCTCATAAATGCCAATAAAAATGCTAAAAGACAAATTCAGTGCTTGAACCCTGTTAGTTCTCTGTGGTTCCTGAGGTGTTGGACCCCTTCTGAATTAGACACCTAAGACATATAGTCTGCCAAAGATGACTTTAGAGTGATTAAATACGGTACCACCACTCCCACCACCACAATGTTCCCCCCTCATAAACCTTGCCTGGGTCCTAGAATATAGAGGGGCTAATTCTTTCCTATCCTCCAAGTGGAAACCAGCACAAAATCAAAAGGTCATGAATAAGAAAAAGACTCAAGTGCTAAGCTGGCATTAAAGCATGGAATTTCTCATCTGGGGAATGAGGCTTCTCTTGAACACAAACAGTGGCCCTTTAGTCTTGCTCCGTTTTTTCCATATTGGATTTTAGCCCTTGGAGTAGGTTGCAGATGTGATAACTGAGAGTTAGCAACTCATCTGCTGGAGTATCAGAGGGATGATAAGATTTAGTTTTCAAGCATGTTATTAAGAAACAGAAATTTCTTTCCTTTTAAAAACCAAATGTTCCAATCAAAGCTTGCCAACAGTGCTGAATCACTCTTACTGTTATTTAATATTCAGCGACATTAAGAAACGAAGCCACCTTTTCTTTTTGAATCGTATTGGGCCATAGTTTTTGGGAAGTTGAAGATTAAGGAAACTATGATCATTTGAGGGCTAGGGGGACTGCAGTGCTAAAATGTATTTTTCTGTTAATGACGTAGCTGTTAAATGTAGTGCTCTGATCCAG
This sequence comes from Potorous gilbertii, assembly GCA_028658325.1. Classification (NCBI taxonomy): domain Eukaryota; kingdom Metazoa; phylum Chordata; class Mammalia; order Diprotodontia; family Potoroidae; genus Potorous; species Potorous gilbertii. The sequence goes on from CM053774.1 coordinate 40,359,282, forward strand.
AGTTAAGATGGAAGAGACATTTAGAACAAATGCCTAAGTAGGACATGAGTATGTATATCCACATGCTTACTCACTTCTCATGTACAAACACGTGGCAGTTCACATAATCCTCCAGATGCTGTGAAATGAGCCAAAATCCAAATTCCCAGGTATAATAATAGATGATCTGCCAATGGAATTTTTTTCTTTATTCATAAGACAAAGAGATAGAGAATAGTTAGAGAGCTAGCCTCAAAGGCGGGAGGAACTGGGTTCATGTTCTCTGACCCTTAGTGGATGTGTGACCGTTGGCAAGTTACTAAGCCTCTCAGTGTTCAAGGACACTTTCTAAAACCATGTAACTCGCAGAGAAGGTTCTGGCCCACATTGGTAAGGGGAGTTTTCTCATTGATAGTTCCTATACCAATAAAATCACAAGTCTTGTCCCTATCCCTATTAAACTCTTAAAAACATAACTTTTTTTTTTTTCACCAACACTCAGGCAATAGAGTCATAGAAGAAAGGGCATTTGGAGTTGCTATAATGACCTTGCATGTATCACTGTAACTTTCAGAGCACTTGCTCCCATACCTACAAAATGGGGCAGTTCTGTTTGCACCGCCTGCCTCACAGGGTGTTGTGAGTAGGGTAATTTGCAAACCTTAAAAGTCTGTGGAAATTTGAGCGTTATTATGTCCATCAGTTTGACCTACATATTGAAATTATTCTATGGATGAAACTGAAATTCTGTTAATTTTACAAATGCTTAAAGTAGAAGAAAAAACAGGCTACAGAACTCCTTTAATGCTATAAGGAAAGCCAGCAAAATAATTATACTATGCAGGTGGGACATTTATAAACAGATTCAATGGTAAAGATTTTTGTCCAAATTTTGAAGTATAGGATGGGAACCTGGGAGGAAAAACTGGAGTTTTGGAGTGCAGTATTTTCTTCCTTGTCCTTGTACTTACACTGACCAATAAGCAGACCACTTTCCCTATTGGTCCCCCAGAGTGTCAGTAGAAATTCTTTTTCTATTTCATTCTGCACCAGTTAGTTTTTTTTTTTTCTTCATATACCATGATGGTGGTCCAGAGAGAATTGCCTGAAGAAAAGCCCTAGTTATTCCAGGGAGTGGCACTGATAATTCAGTAGGTGGCACTCTTCCTCCAAATCAGGATTAGTATCACTATGAATCTGGACTGAGAAGGAATCTTGGGTATTTGGGGGAGGAGGAGAGGGCTGCAGTTTCCACAAAACAGAGATCCTGAGCACTCTCACTTAGTGGTATTTCATGACCTTTCTTCCTTCCTGTCCCAAATTGGCAATGTAACCAAAGAGGCCTGTGCCAGATTTCAGTATTGGTTCTCATGTACCTGCATAAACTCTCAGTTCAGCTCATCATAGCAGCCATTTTTTTCCTTTTCAAACCTTTGTGTAATGTTGCTTAGGTTCTGTCTACCAGTATCACTCAATCTGCAGGAGGGCGTGGGAAGGGAGGACAGGACCAGTTGTCAAACAGCGCCCAGGACTGATAGTTGCTATAAAGATAGATGCTTCTCAAATTAGTAAGGTAAATAATAGATGATCTTCATCCAAGTCATTTTCCATGGCTAATCTGTTGAAGCTAGAGGATTTGGAAGCACCTGAACTTTTTCTACAGAACTCTATGGTTAAATGGAACAATTAACTGGGAATGGGTCTTCTGGCAATTAATTATGAGTACACTTAACTGGCAATAAGTACTCTATAGCTTATTTCTTACTATTCATTGAATTATAGACTGATAAACTTGGTCAATTTTTTGTTGGTGTTTGAGTTCAAAGTTAAAAAAAAAACATTGAACTGAAAAAACTTAAGAGATCTTCTAGCCTTTATCCTATAGAACCAAGTGGTGATCTTGTGGGGTAATTGACTTGCCCAAAGTCACATAGATCATGGATCTTAGAATTCAACCCACTCATTTTACAGATGAGGAAACTGGGGATGCCCAGAGACTTGTGCAAGATTGAACTGTGTAAGGTTCTGAGACAAGCTTCAGAGGCAGGTTTTCCTGCCCAAGTCCAGCACGTTAGTCATCATGCCACCTTGTTGCTCACCTGTAGTGCCTCCTCTCGCGGTACTTTCCAACTCCCACTGTCAGGTTAGCGGCCCTAGTGTTTCTTGGCATAACCCTGAGGGTTTTGGAGATTGGAGTTTACAGTGTTGTTGCTCATCAGAAGTCTTCATTGATTGTAAACGAGCCAGAACTGGTTAATTGCCTTTTAGAAATTAATATTTGCTGAGATGATATAGTAAGTATAGTTAGTACAAAAGCCACAACTCTGGGACATATTTTCTCACAAATACACACAAAATCCAGGGGTACGTGGAATAAAGTTTAGAGAGTAGTAAAGTGGATAACTCACAGTATGTGCCTGAGACAGAACTTAGGTTCAAGTTCTACTTCTCTTGATGTAATATATACTATCCATTTAAGACACTCCCCCATTGATATGGAAAAGTTTAGTGGTGAAGGGGAGAGAAGAAGTATTTTTATATCAAGTAGTAAAGTTAGAATATCTGTGTTAGTATGTGTATACGTTATGTTGTTTATTTCTTTGTAGTTATATTCCCTTTCTTTATTATCTCTAATTTTTGGGTATTTAATTTCAACATACTTCCTGTTATCCCAGGCCCTGTTCTGTACTCTGGGAAAGCAAAGTCAGAACCAGAATTGTCCCTGTGCCCCAGGAATTTACATTCTGCTTGTAGGGTGCAGCATGTGCACACATCTGTAGAAAATAATTTGAGGATGACAAAAGTGTTGACAGTTGGAGAAATGTAAGGATTCTTCACGGAGGATGTGCATGTTGAGCCGAGCCTTGAAGGAAGCTAAAGATTACGAATGTTGGAGAAAGGCATGACTAGGTTCTTTATTTTAAATATATATATCTCTCTCTCTCTATATATATATATACATGTATATATAACATATATGTATATATAGATATATATACATATATATATAAAATTATTCTGAACTTGATAAACCAACAAATATGAGAACTCCTGTATATAAACAATAAAAAAGTATACAAAGAGGATTGCATGTGAAATCATAAATATCAGGCTATAACTTTTTATTTTAGTAATTCCTGAACACAATGTTAACAGGTGAACACTGTCATTACTCCTAGAAGTAATAGGTATTTGATTACCTGCAGTGTTCCATTTTGGGGCTGGGCCTTCACATAGCTTGCATTTTGGGTCACAGACTTAAGAGGAGCGCATTTAGAGCATGACTGTTGTTATCCTCATAAATATTGCCGCATGTTTCCTTTTGAGAAAATACATATACCCTTAGCCGGCATCTGCTATGTGCCTCAAGTGTGCCATAGTTGTTAGTATTGACTAATCCTTGTTTTTTAGAGACCTGGATATATACATACAGAAACCTACTGAGACAGTATTCCCTAGGAAAATAAAATGGAAGCACTAAAATAAGTGGACACTTGGTTTAGTGTTTCCTCATATCAGGGAATCATCCCACTTTTGAACTGCATCCTTTGACGTTTCTGTCTGTTGGATGTACACGTGTCTGTGTCACACTCACTTATTTATCTTTGCTAGTGAATGTGTCTAAAATATGGCTAAAATCTCCTTTATCCAGATAGATGTGGCTTAGGTTTGCATTAGAAGAACAAATAGAACTTGCATATTAGTACAATTAGTAGCCTTCATTAGTGCTGTCAGCATATGGGAACTAAGCCCAGATAAGAAGCGAGCCCTCCTCCCCTCCCCTTTTTTTGCTCATTTTTATGTTAGCTAGATCTGAAATTTAGGTTTCATTTATGCCCAAAGATGGACTGAGTTTAGTTGACTTATAACTGATACATAGGTAATACATTTTTGTGGGCATAATTAGTACATATCTTTGCCAGTTCATCATGGGTTTAAAAAAAAAAGGAAAAGGACTTGAACCATCCCTGAAAATAAACATAGTTTTCACAGCAAGTAAACAATAAAGACTGATAGAAAATGAGTGAATCTTCACAATTTTTATGAAGGATTTTCCTAGGCCTTGTACACCAAAAGAAAGAATTAGACAGAATGGAATGAGTGAGCTCTGTCATATGTCTCCAGTCTTTCCTTAAGTGAATGTTTAGTGCTTGTTGCTTCATTGGTTGTCTACCTATGTATTGAAAAGCAAGTAAGCTTGGTAATGAAAGTAATTATTGCCAGCTCCCAAATTTGTGTATATTTGATAGTTTAGTGCTTCAAATTCTTGGAAAACTAGAACAGACCATAGGATTACAAAATTAAGGATTCACAGACTCTTGGAAAAAACATGCATTTAAAAATTTTTTATCATAAGCTAATAACTAGTATAAAAGACACGTAATCAAATAGATCTATAAAGTAAGCTACAAAATTTTAATAAACCCTTTCTATTTTGGTAGTAGAACCAAACAGATTAATAATCAGAGACCAGTTAAAATGTGTTCTCCATCTCTTTGTATATCTATCTGAAGATCCAGATGACTTTGATTTTCTTTCTTCCTGTATGTGTGGGTACGTATATATGTGTGTGTGTGTGATGTGTGTGTTTCTATATATATACAGCGAGAGAAAGATAGTTGTAGTCAATATCTATACCGTTCTGGTTCTGCTCATCTCACTTACATAATTTTAGATAACTGCTTCAGTTTGCATAATTTCAGATAACTTTTGCCATATTTATTATAGCCTTCATAATTGTTTTTTATAGTACCTTAATATTCCATTACATGAATATACTATATTTTATTCCACCATTTTCCATTCATTGAATATATAGATTGTTTTCTGTTCCACACAAAACAGCTCAGTATATTTTTGTAAAGAAGAGTTCTTTCTTTTCCTTTTTGCATTATATTTAGGATTACATTTTAGCAGTGTCAGGATGAAAACATGATCTGCTTTTTTACTTTTGTATTGCTTTCTAAAACCATATGTTTTTAAATTTAGCAGAATTTTTTCTGATTCAAATAATTTTTCTTATATTATTGTTCTCTTGCTGAAGGGACTCTTGATTCCTTAGACCTAACTAAGCCATCTATTAAGGCAGATTACATAAGTATATGTATTTTTTGTTCTTCCCTGGCCCCCTGGTCCTCTCCCTCTTCCTTCTTGTCCTTCTGGAAGTGTATTAGCCACTCAAAGGCCCTGTTGCATTATTAATTAGCATAAAAACTTTGACCTATCCATTTTCTGATCTGTGACAGTTCATTCCTCCTTTGGCAGACTGATGGCCTTCCACTCTTGGAGGCTTACTGTATTGGTGCCAGGTTCAGTGTAGATACCAGATCAGCTTTAACCCTTCTGCAGCTCAGAACTGTCCAAGCTTGAGGGCTCCACCGGCCGCTGCTTCTCTAGTAGCAGGGAGTATGGCTTGCACCACCTTGCCTGTCAGCAGCTACCTTGTAGAGCAATACTAACTTCTATTGCATAATACACACTCCCCTGACAATTGATGAAGGCCGACATTTAAAGTGGAATTTAAAGTTTGCAAAGTGCTTTATGTTTTCTAATTTGATCTTTACAACAACCCAAGGTTTCATTATTCTCATTTTTATTATTCACATTTTATTCATGGGGAAATGAAGGTTCATAAAGGTTAAATGACTTGTTCACGGTCACACAGGCAGGAGCTGAATCCAGGTCTATCTAATGTCCCAGCCCAGCACTCCATTCACTCTGACATATTGTCCCTCCAAAAGTTCGTAGAACCGTAAGTTAAGCCATCGACTCCAGCCTCTTCATTTTACAGATAAGGAAACAGATGCAGAAGGATCACATGATTGCTCAGGATCAAACACCTAGCATCTGACGCTAGTATCTCGGACTGAATTAGGACTGTGGTGTTAACAATTAATTATTCAATATTGATAATATTTTAAAATTTGGCAGAGTTGAAGATTGTTCTCTGAATTCTGAAACCAATTATTTCCATAGTCAGGTAACAGAGACAAATGTAATAAGCATTTATTCAGTTGCTAGCATTTGCAGAGTCCTGTATTTGGTGTTGTTTTCCAATTGTATTTCAAAACTTAATGGGTCTGTTATTTGGAGAGTGTAAGTATTCCCATCAACAGTCCATGTGACCGCCTCTCTATTTCAAGTAGATACCTTGTGGCCACAAGAACGTATCATCTGATGGTGATTCTGGTAGCAAACCACAGTTGTGGTGGTTTTCCGGTTGAGTCTCAGTAAATAGATAAGGGAAAATCATGCTTATCCAAGAGCCAAGAGAAATCATGGCTCCTCCTGATCCTTAATAGTTTAACTTGAGACAAATTGGCATTTTGTTTTCTATATGATTATTCCTTTGACTAAGAAAACATTTTCATTTCACTGCTTTTCATTAGCTGCTATCATGGGCAGTACAACTTAATTGTATTTTCTGAACTAGATCACTCTCTGAGCCCTTATATTTTTGTTCTCATTCTTCTGCTGCCCCCACCCCATCTATTATTAGCCTTAATAATAGTCATTTGATTGCACACAGTGCAAAAAGCATTGCTGCTCATAGCATTTAAACCAAGCCATATAAAGAGGCCTTGCCCAACCTCTTGGATGCAGGCTGGCCAAGTGAATGTGGACCTATTAGTTTCTGGAAATTAGGAGTTATTAGTGATTTCTTAGAGAAGTAGCTGCCTCAGGTACATCACACTGGCATTGTGGACACTTCTGAAGATTATAGATACTCAGTAATTGCAGCTAATATCTATTTTGTGCTAAGTTGTATGTATTCCAGGAAAGGCTTAAAGCTTCTTGTGAAGAGTAGCACTCAGTAGCCACTCACAAGTTTTAGGCCTTGTACAGGGTGCACTATTGCCCTGTCCCAGACTGGATTTCAGAAATAGTGAGCAAGTCTACTTCATCCAGTGGAAAGAGCTCTGGATTTATAGTCAGGAAACCTGGGCTCAGATACTAACTCAACTACTTTGCTGTCTGGATGTCATTGGGAAAACCCCTTCCCATCTTCATGCCTCACATTCTTTTTCTTTAAAATGAGGTGGAATTATCTTTAAATCCAATAATTCTGTGATGAGCCCTCACAAGTAAAGTTTCTTGGGCTTCTCCTTAGTGCATTTCTGTCAAGAACAGAAGGATAAAGGCCAAGCTTCAAACTAAGTTTGACAGTTGCTGAGAATTTTTTCTTAGAAAAGGTTATGATATTGTGTATAATGGCAGGGAGGTATGGGTTTGTTGGAGTTTGTGTGCTCCTGTGATTTTTTTTTTTTTGCATCCTTTCACAGGTTCAGTTCATGCCACCTCCATAGCAGCCTCCAGAGTGGAACAGGCTCTTTCAGAAGTAGCTTCGTCTTTGCAGAGTAGTGCCCCTAAGCAAGGGCCCTTACACCCTTGGATGACGCTTGCCCAGATTTGGCTCCATGCAGGTAAGATGGTGAAAGTCTAGTGAACCCCTTCCCTCTTTCCCACTCTCCCCCTTCCCTCTTTCCCACTCTCCCCCTTCCCTTCCTTAACAAAGGAAGACAAGGTACATAAATGAGTGTGGAGTCATCTGACAGTCTTGCTTTTGGCAAGTGCACCAAATTTGTATATGGTGCTGTCTTAAGTTAGAAATGGGTATCACTTCTGATGCAGAGTAGAGAGAAAAAGCCCTGCCTCTGGAGTCAGAGGACTTATCTCGTTTCATGTGTGACCTTGGGAAAATCACTTAACCTATATGCACCTCAGTTTCCTCATCTGTAAAATGAGGGGGTTAAATCATACAATTTTTGAAGTCCCTTCCAGCTGTATATCAGTCATGTAGAGTAGGGCTTTATATTTTTGTTTGAGAAACCTGGACCTCATATATATATATAATATTGTTTAATAATAGCCCAATTTTTTGTCCTTGTGTTAACAGTACCTACAGTAATAATACTTTATAATAAATGCTAAATACATAATAAGACATTACAGGTGGAAAGGATCTTAGAAATTATCTGGCCAACTAATTTTTTATGGGTGAGGAAGTGGAGCCTTAGAAAGGAGGTTTTTTTTTACCCAAACAAGATAGTGGCAAAACTGGCTTTTCTGACTCCTGTTCTAGTCAGTTTTGGGCTACACTAAGCTGTCTCTGGACATGGAAAAGGAAAGACAGAAAACTCTACTATACCAAATTTTTTACTCATCTGTAGTTACCTCTTAGAAGTCTGAAAATTCTTTGGAGCGATAAACGAATATTTATTCATGTGATTATCCATTTCTCTTTACCTTTGATAACAGAGGATACACCACATAGCAAATTACAACAATATGTTTCTATCTAATCAGTGAGTAAGACTTCTGACATTTCTTCTAGACTAGTGATATTTAGTAATGTATTATAAATACTTTATTTCCTCCTACAATAATTTCAGACCCTCACTTACTATATTTCTTAGGGCAGAGTAGATATTATAATAGCATGGGATGAATTTTTATCTTTTTCATAATTATTGCCATTTTTTGACTATTTCAAAGCATTTGCCTTCCCTGGAAGACTCAGAATATAATTAAAGCTTCAAATACTCTTTGAAGGTATAAATTCAGAAAAGAACAAAGGCAAGTCATGTTGACCTAGTAATTAGAGTAATACTTAGCATTTACATAGCACCTTCCATGTGCCAGGCACTGTGCTAAGTGCTTTACAAATATCATGATCTCATTGGATCCCCACAATAGCCCTGGATGGTAGGTACTGTTGCTGTCTCCACTTGACAGTTGAAGAAATTGAGGCACATGCAGGTTAAGTGACTTGCCCAAGGCCAGGCAGCTAGTGTTTGAGATTGGATTTGAACTCGTCTTCCTGATTCCAGACCCATTGCACCATCTAACTCTACTGTGTGTGTGTGTGTGTGTGTGCGCGTGCGTGCACGCACCCCATACATAAACACACCAGAGTCTTGTATATACACATATACACACAAATAGTGATGCAATATTTCATTTTTAGAGTAATGCAGCAGTGAGATATTCGGTAATAGTAGTTCACACACGTATAATATTTTAAGGTTGACAAAGCATTTTCCTCAGAGCAACCCTTTGAGTTTATACTGTGAGTATTCTTACCACCATTTTACTGATGATAAATCTCACACTCACAGAGTTGAAGAGGCTAGTTAGTAGTAAATGTCCAACCTAGGACTTGAACCGGGGTGTTCTGACTCTAAGACAAATGCTCTTTACACTGTGTCAGCGGCTGATTTCTCTCCAAAATGTAACCTGTCTCTAAAGCGTTTTGTAGGTTTTTTCTCACTTGCTTGTCTTTCTGGTGGGTGTAGCTGTAATGAGAATGATGCATGTGGAATGGAGGCAGTTGAGTATTCACACTAATTCTCTCTGAAACCTGATTCTAAAATATGGGCTTCTGATGTCCAGTCTAGTTTTTCCTTAACCCCTTTTGCCACAGAACAATTCTGGACTTGAAATGTACTGACAGAACCCATAAGTGGTGACCTTATTTGGGGGGGCATGGAATTTACTTTGGGATAAGAAGCAGTTTGGGATGTTTTGAAGCAAAAGGGTTTCCTCTTTTTTGAGCTCATTGTCATAGTTAAAAATCATTTAAAATACTTTTTCTTTGTACAGATTTTTTAATTTAATCTTTTAGGGTTAAGAATATCACTCACATTAGAATTTTCTTAAAGCTCATTCGTTTCATGTGGAACCTGCTTTTGAAAAAACTAATCCAGGCTTTTGTGTTGGATGCCTAGAGTGCTTTATAGCTCAGTGGTTCTGGTTCTCCTGTGAGTCTCAAATCACCTAACTAAATAATGCATTATTTTTAACATCTTGCTTCCACTCCAGCCCATTTTGTGGTAACCAGATAAAAGCCTACAGGAAAGAAGGGCAGAATGAACAGTTGATTTCCTTGATAGAAAGCTGAGGTGTTCTACAATAAATAGGATGGGTGTCAGCTGCCCAGTGCATCAGCTGAATGCCCCATAGGCTTGGAGGAATGACTCACTCACCCCCTACCCGCCCACACACTGTATTAGCATTGTGAGGTTTTACCATTATATTAAAAATTCCCAAATATTCTGTAGCCAAGTTAATTTGGAAAACACTAACATGGAGAATTTGGAAATCCTTACCCAAAGTTCCCTTTAAGTAAAGCAACCCCACCTCCCACTTTGGGGGAAACTAGACCCCTAGTGAGTACAGGGCCTTTGGGGTATGTGTCTGGGAATTTGAGTGTACTGCTTGCTTCCTCCCAGTTTGAAAAACCAGTTGACTTTTCTCCCTCTGTTCCAGAGTATGTCCCATCTTATACCTCTACATGTCCTACCTATTTCCTCCCAGACTCAACTCAAGTGCTACCTTCTACAGGATATCTCTCCTCATTCAACCAGTTGTTAATACTTCCCCTACTCCCAAAATTTACATTTTATTCATATATATAATGTTATACTATACACTGTGCTATAGTGTATTGTATAATAGAACAATTGTACGTATACATGACATACACGCGTAGTATGTAGGTGTATATAGAGATATATTATTTACTTATCTGTGTACTCAGATTTGTTTCTGCAAGTATTCTGGAAGCTACTTGAGGCCAAGGACAAATTTGGGAGTTTGTTTTTGGTCTTTGTGCCCCCTGTGCCCAGCACAATGCTTGACCTCCTGTAGGTGCTTAATAAGTGCTTGTTGAATTGAACTAGTGATGAGTAGGGCTTGGTGAAATGACCCAATCTGAACCGCAGGGCCCTCTCTTGCTCTTTCTTTTTGCTCCATCCCAACCTCCAAGTTTTAATGCTGTGTCCATTGTTAGTGAAAGGAGAACTTTAGAAAAACTAAGGGTCTTGGTGATTATAGAAGTGTTTGGAGAATGTAATAGTAGCTGATACTAACATATTCCCCAGCTCAGCATCACTCAGAAAAAAGTGGTTGATTTGAGGCTATTTTTCTTCATTTTCCATATTGTACTGCCTCCTATCTCATTTCCTTTCAGATTCTGCTTTGTTATTAGACACCATCACCACTCACCCTCCTGGTGAGTTCCCATAACATTGTGCTACTCCATATAGCAGAGGAACTTTTCTTCCAAAAAATTCAGTGTTTTCTTACATCATTTGACTGCTTCCCCTTGTGAGGTAGAGATGATCAGGGACTATTCCTTCCATTCCATAGGAGTGAAAATTGAAGTACAGTATTAAAATAGTAAGTAATTTACTCAATGGGAGTTTAATAGAGTGTTAGGTTAGGAATCCACAGGCCAGGGCTTGGGGAGTTGACTTTTATATCATTTGAAGATAGAGAAACTCCAAGAATAGCCCTAATTTCTCCTGTAAGGCCCCAAATACACTGTCATCAAAGTTGTTAACACAATTTACATTGTTTTGAAATGAATTAGGACCTCTCCCAAGTCAAGTTAGCTTCTTTGGTACCCATCTTTTCATTTAAAATCATTTGGATGGCAGCTAAAAATGACATTGTGGTAGGTGGTTAATTTCTGCTTGTTACTAATAATTATAGCTTCCATTCTGGCACCTTTCACAGACTAAACTGGTGGCTATTCTTACCCAGTACAAGATCAGATTTTCTGATTTGTTTTGGGAGTTAAAAGCCAGAGTACTTTGATGAACTCCTTGACTCAGGCTGTCAGAGTCTGCAATGTGAACCTTTAGTCCCTCCTCAGCTTCCTTTTATGATTTTATTCAGTCCTGATTTGTAAGGCAGCAGTGTCAGAGATGAGGTATGGCCCGCTTTTCCATCTTGACCACTTTGGATTAAATCCACAAACATATTCAGTACCTCTCTGCGTGCAGATATCTGAACTAGGCACCAAGAGATCCCAAATAGTTGCCAAGTAGCATCATTGTACACACTAAGTATATCCTCTGTAAAAACCTGAGAACAGCCATACTTGATCATAAATCTGGTCCAGCCTGTTGATTCTTCTGTCTCTGACAGAAGACTCAATCTCACTGTATGTAATAGTGCTAGAATGGGAATATTAGAAGTAGAAGGGACATTGGTGTATTTAATCTCAGCATCTAATAATAGTATCTCTCATTACCATAACAGTTCAGTATTTATAAAGCTCTTCAATCACAACAGCCCTGTGATAGGCAGTGTGAGTACAATTTTCATTTTTACAGATGAGGAAACTGTAGTTTAGAGAATGTTCAAGTAATTTCTTACATGTCTTGCAGAAAGAGAAAGAGTTAAGAGTCAGAACTTGAATAGATATTTTTTCTGGCTTATAAACCTTAAAGCACTAAAAACCCGTGAGTTTTTACATATCATATTATGGTTTTGAAGCTCCATTATGTCCATTAGCTCCACTTAAGCCTTAGAAAATTTCTGTGAAGAGTTGTGGTTGGTGATATGAAAGAGAAATCTAGCTCTCCCTTATTAATCCCCAGCAAATATCTTTAAAAAACTGAAAAAAAAATAGAAGTAATCTTCATCTAGTCCAGAACTGTACAGAAAGACCAGTGCAGGCGGGAAGAACTGTACCAGGTAAGCCAGCATGAGCACAGGTAAATACAGAAGCTAACAGAAGCAGGGGAAAGGAGCAATTGCCAGTCATTAATAGGGAAACTAGCTTGAGCTCCCACAGATGGACATGAAGGCAGTCAGTGCTCTGAACAGAGAAGGTTAAAACTGGCATGAGATCCTAAAACCAAATTCCAACCCTGGCCTATCAAAAAAAAAAAAAAAGTAATGGAACCCATTCTCATAGGCCACCACATGGAGAGACAGGCCTGGCCATGCACTTCTCAAAAAACTGGGTCAACTCAATACCTGGCCACTACACTAATGAGGGGGGCATGGCAGAGGTGCTGTAGGAGGCTGAGACCAGCTTGATCTCCAGCTCCCCATGGGTGCTTGTCAGGTTTATAGCAGAGAACAGAAGGATTCATAGTTGAGCGTCATTTTAGGAGAAGGAGAAAGGCAAGCTGAGCCCCAAATTCACAGAGATTCACATTAACCATATAAGAAATAGAGAATCTAACTAATCCAATGTCAGAAAAAAGAGAATCCATAAATAACTCCCTAAGGGAAGATAGAACCCAGGATCAAATAGATTTGCAAACAGATTCCATTAAATACTCAAAAGAAGGAAGAAATAAGTGTTTATTAAACCCCTCCTATGTTGCCAGGCACTGTGCTAAGCAATTTTACAAATACTACCTCATTTGATCCTCACTAAACTCTTGGGAGGTGGATGCTAATATTTTTTTTTCAGTTGAGGAAATTGAAGCAAAAAGAGGTTATATGACTTATCCAGGGTCACATAGCTAGTTGGTGACTGAGGACAAATTTGAACTAAGGTGTTCTTGACTCCAGGCCTAGCACTCTATGCACTGTGCCATTCCATTGATCTGCCTCAAAGAATTTCAATATACAATATAAATTACTTTCAAAATTAAGAAAAGAAGGGATTAGTTTGGTAGAATCCCTTCTTTTCTTAATAAATATGTAATAAATATGGTACTAACACCTAATGTCAAGGAGAGATAGAGCAGAGAAAGAAAAATATCTGCAATTGATATTGTAAATATATTGAATAAAATATTAACAAGAATGCTATAGCAGCATAATTAAAGGATTATACATTATGAATAGTTTGAAGATTTGCCTGGAATGCAGGTTGGTTCAATATTAGGTAAAATATAAGCATGATAGACCATATAAAGAACAAAAACAATTTAAAAGTTATTTGATTATGTCAATAGATCCAAAAAGGGCTCTTTACAAAACACAATGCCTCAAGTTAAAAATCTTCAAATATCTCAAGAAAAATATGATAAATATAATTATCATGGTTTCTTGATATGATATGATAAACAGTATCTATCTAAAAGTTAGCATTATGGAAAAATGCTGGAGACCTAATAAGATTGGGGGGGGGAAGCAAATATATCTAATATCACTATTATTTGACCAAGTTCTAGAAATACCACAGATAGAAACAAGAAAACAAAAATAAATCAAGAGAACAAGTAATAGGCACAAGAAACAAAATTATTGATTTTTACAAACGACTTGGTGGTTTACTAAGAGAACTCTACATTCAGTTGAAAATTTTGTTGAGACAACAAAGTTGTTCCTCTGCTGCAAAGTAATAGCTTATAAAGTCCACAAAAATCTTCAGCCTTTCTTTATGTTACTAATAAAACTCAGTAGAGAGACAAAGAAATTCCATTCAAAATGACCACAGAAAATAGAAATCATCTTCATCTAGTCCACCTTTTATAAAATATGGGTGCAAGTGATACATACATTTTCATACATGGCCTATGATGAAATTTTTTATTTGTACTTATTTGTTTCAAAGGAAGGTTTTGGGGCTGGTGAGAAAGTTATTGGGGTGATTGAGGAGATGTAACAGCAGTAACCTACCCCCAGCTCCAAAAAAGAAAAGACTATTGAAGAAGCATTTTAAAAATACACAAAAACTAGTAGAAGGAAGTTCAGCAGGGGAACACAGGCAAATTAGGGTTCTGTGGCAAGTTCAGAGTTAACCTTAATATATACTTTAAAAAATTCTTAGTTAAATATACAGAACTGAGATTGCTTAGATTTAAGTATTCCCTATGCCCCTTGTAATCTAGTTTTATGCCTCCATACTTGACTTTGGTTGACTGATCATTAGGGAGTAGATCTTCACGTATGAGAAAGATTCAGGCTTGCTACAAATATTCAAAAGGCCAGATCACCCTCTTTGCAGATATAATATCCTCAGCAGAATTGTGAATGAATCACATCTTTCCTATATCAAGTGCATGATTGTTGGGACGAAGGAAAATTGTGTCTGTGGTACCCTTTACACAGCAATAGGTCACCAAAGATAGCAGCTGTGCCCATATTTAAAGGGGAATTCTCTGCCTCCTTAGCTCTATCTATCCTGGCTTCCCTTTCTTCTCCAGCATCTTCCAAGTTCCAGCTAAAATCCCTCGTTCTACAAGAAGCTTTTTCTGATCCGTCTTGATCATAGTCACTTCCCTCTCTTTGGTATTTCCTATTCATCCTGTTATATGTTGTTTGTACATAATTATTTGCATGTTATCTCCCCCATTAATTGTAGACTCTTTTGGAGCAGAGACTGTCTTTTACCTTTCTATTCCCTAGTGTTTAGTACAGTGCCTATACTAGGTGCTTAATAAATGTTTATTTACGGACTAACAGCTTGTCCTCTACAATCTGGTAGCCTGGATCTGGAGGGGCTCCATTAGTATGGCTTCCTTTTTTTTTTTTTTTGGTTTGGCTTCTTTAATATACACTTTCTTTTTTAAATCAAGCTGTACATATTAGAGTGTCATATGCAGTTATCTCTTTTCATAAGAAAATATTCATAGTTGTAAATATGAAGCTCATAATGATAAGAACACATTTATTATTATTTATTATTAGGTAATAAGTATATGAAATATTTTACAGACATTAAAGTGCCCCATATATTTCATTTCTCATTCTCAGATTTGTTGTTTATTGGTTTAAGAAGATAAAAATATTCAATAGTTTTAGGAAGGCTATCAACAATATTTAAAATAAAAGTTTTATTAAATTTCTAAGAGGAGATAGCCAGAGAATTGTCACATTTTCCATCGTTGGGGAGTATCTTCCAGTAATTTCTAGTAAAATGGTCTCTGTGGCCTAGCACCCCATTCCCCAGTGCCAGTTCACCTATATCAGCCACATTCTCCTCTTCCTGATAGGGAAATCAGGAGCTGTTCTGTACCAAATCTAAGATTTATATCATTACAAAATATAAGAACAAGCAAAATGGCAGCAGTCCCATACTGTGGTTCACTTGTGGCAGCCCAGGACTACAACGAAAGGTACCTGAGCTCTACTTACAAGGACAGCTCCTATGGAAGTAATTGCCCACCATCCTGGTCTTCCAGAATCAGATCCAGGTCATTAATGGGGGTAACTGGTGTTTGTTGAGGAGCATGGCAACCTGGTAGAAGCTATGCTTAAGGATGGACCTAGAGAGGATGTATTAGAGTGGGAAGAGATATGTGGCAGGAATATTAGTTAGGTAGGCATTGCAATAAGACGGTGGCTGTGTGGTTACTGCAAAGGGGACAGATGTAAGACATTTTGTGGAAGTTTTTGTGATAAGATTTTGCCACTAATTAGTTATGTGGGGTGAAACAGAGTGAGAAGTTGAAGGAAATGCCAATGTGAGATTGGAAGACTGGAAAAGATGGTGGTGACCTCCACAGAAAGAGTCAAGTTCAGAAGAAGGATAGGTTTGGGGAAAAGAGAATAAGCTCTGTTTTGAACATGGAGGAATCTCTGTGATAAACCGTCTGAATAGTCTACTAGGCAATTCATGATACACATGTTTAGGGGAGAGACTTGAACTAGAAACATAGATCTGTTCATCTATATAGAGATGATAATTAGATCCCTGAAAGCTGATGTCAGCAAGAGGAAGAATGTAGAGAAAGGAAAGAAAAGAACTCAGGACAGAGCCTTGAGGAGCACCCCAGTTAGGGTGCATATGTGTGTTGAGCCAGCAAAAGAGAGAGAGGGAATGGCCAGGTAGGGAACAGGAAAACCAGGTGGAATCAGTGTTGTGCAGATCCAAAGAAGAGAGTGTCCAAGGAGAGGGTAGCCAAAAATGTCACATGCAGCTAGGTCTAGAAGGATTAGGACTTAGACAAGGTCATCTAAATTGGTAATTAAGATATTATTGGTAAATTTGAAGAGAGCAAGCTCAATTGAGTGTTGAATTTGGAAGCCAGATTCAAGAAGTTGAGAAATGAATGAGCAGAGATAAAGTAGAGGCAGTAAGTGTAGAAGACATGCTCTTAGAGAAATAATAAACAGTGGCAAAGTGAGTTACAAATTGGATCTCATTTTATCCTCACAGCCACCCTGAGAGGTTGGTGCTGCTGTTATCCCCATTTCACAGAGGAGGGAGCTGAGATACAGAGAGGTTTAAGTGACTCGCCCAGGGTCAGACCACTGGTAAATGTCCAAGGCCAGATCTGAACACAGGGCTTCCTGAGTCCGTCACTCTTATCCACTGCACATAACGTGTGTGTGTGTGTGTGTGTGTGTGTGTGTGTGTGTGTGTGTGTGTGTGTGTGTAAAATTAGTTAATCAAGAAGGAAGTGCCTACTGTGAAACAATTCCCACTCACAAGAAATTTAAATTCTAATCAAGGAGAGAGTAAGTACATATAAAACAAACATATATAAACATATGTAGCATAATTTTGAAGTTTATAAATATATATGTATATAAGGGGATATTAGATAGGAATATAGTACTTAGTGTACTTAAATACAACATAATTTAGAGGTGAAGGCACTAGGAGCTGGGGACATTTAGAAACCTTCATGAAGATGATGGTGTTTGAGTTTCATGTTAAAGGAAGGGAAGGATTTTGTGAGGCAGAAGAAAGGAGAGACTACTCTGGGAATGTGGAATAAACAGTGTAAAAGCATAGGGCTGGAAGATGGGAGTTTTGTATTGGAGGAACAGAGACGTCAGTTTGCTCGCTGGACTGCAGTGTCATGGGCGAGTGATGTCCTTTGAAGCTAAAAGATAGACTGAGCCAGATTGTGAAGAACTTTCAAAGTCAAACATGGGAGATTCTAATTTACCCTTGAGGAAGTCAGAAACCTGTGAAACTGGAGTTTGTTGATTAGGAAAGTGACATGAGCAAATCTGTGTTCAAGGAAAGACAAAGAAAAAGTTGAGCAAAGAAGTAGATGAGTGGTGGAGATGTGGCTCTAACACTCTTTGGTGTCCTCTTAGTTCGGGTTCAGTGTTGGGGTAGAATGAGGTATTCTTTAGTCACTGAACGTTTTAACAAAGGAGGCTTATTTTCTTGTTTGTTTTAATATAGATTTATTTATTTAACTTTTTACATTCATTTTCACAAAATTTTGGGTTCCAAATTTTCTCCCCATTTCTCCCCTCCCCCTACCCCAATACACCGAGCATTCCAATTGCCCCTATCACCAATCTGCTCTCTCTTCTATCATCCCTCCCTTCCCTTGTCTCCATCTTCTCTTTTGTCCTGTAGGGCCAGATAACTTTCTATTCCTCATTACCTGTATTTCTTA
>CM053774.1:40377819-40436098 GCA_028658325.1 Potorous gilbertii
GAACAGAAATCTCTTCCACTCCGTTGTTGTGCGGCTCCCACTATTCCAGAATTTGTTGGGAGCTCCTCCTTATAGGTAATTTATGGGCTGTGGGTTCGGAGCTAGCATATGTGAATCTTTCTACTCCGCCATCTTGGCTCCTCCTTATTTTTCTCCACTACATCAAAATAGACCACAAAGATCCAGTGGCTCCTAGCTTCTGTGGACATGGTCCCTATATTCTCCATCTGGAAACACATCTGGTTAGGAGATCATTTTGGTATAGCAATTCAGATTTTAGGCACCTACCAAATTGGAGAGGCTTTATGCCCCTCTGTGGCCAGAAAGCTACCTCTGGAAAGCTGAGGCTACTCAGACCCAGGAGGCAGTGTTGTCTTTTTTTTTTTTTTTAATTTAGGTGGAGACTACCCATTTCAGGGTGGGAGGGAAGAGAAATGTGTTCCTATAACAATATACTATTGCTTTGAGAGGACAGGATGGATAATTTTGTGTATTGAGTGGAGGATTAAAAATGATTGGAGAGAAATGAGCATGTTTGTGAGAAGTAGAGCAGGAGTCAGTAGATAGAGATTGATGAAGTTTGAGGGATGGCTATAGGCTGTCTGTTGGCAGCAAAAGGAAGGGGTGGGATCGTTGACAAGCAGAGAGGTAAGTCTTGGTGAGAAGGGCTACCTCTTTATCTGAGATTATATAAAGGAGGAGAGAAGAAGGGCAATGTCAAAGGGTTCGGAGGTACAAAGTAGGGAGTGAGAGGGAGCTTAGAGCACAGGAGTGAACTTTTCTCATTCATCTTTATTATGAGAGAATAATGATGATGGCGGGGGATTTATAATGATGTAGGAAAACAGTTTGCTACTGGTGCTTTTTAGCATCAGAATTATGATATAGGCCAGAAGGTTAAATCGTTTAAGTTCCTTGAACATAGTAGGAGCTGAGTAAATATTTGCTTAATTTGAATTGAGTTTGAGTTACTTGAATTCCTGCCATGATTGGGCCCTTTGCGTTTGCTTTGCCATAAGAAATTTGACAGATACAATCCACTGACCCATCCATAAGCCCAATGTCTTATCTCTGATGGTGATGCTGATAGGCAGGGCAGTAGTTGTTATCCTCAGAGGGTAGTGACCTGAACATTACTAATTTTCTTCGACCTTCATGGGGAAACACTTTTAATCTCTAGAAATGTCTGCAACAGTTGTGGTTTTAGTAACTGAATTAATAGGTAGAATAAATAAACACCAACATACAGGTGTTACCTTTGAGGGGATTGGTTGAATTAGGGCACTGCTTGTTCTGTTGTTCCTTTTCCAGATGGGTCCCTTCCAATACGAAGCTGCCTGTTTCACCTAGTGGGAAATCAAAACCTACCCAACCAGTGTAACAACTATGGGAAAGAATAGCTGTATTGATGTGTCCCAGGCAAGTGCAATCCTCCCTTCTGCTCTTCTCCTCACAGCTGAAGTCTACATTGGAATTGGCAAGCCTGCAGAAGCAACAGCATGTACCCAGGAAGCAGCTAACCTCTTTCCAATGTCTCACAATGTCCTCTACATGCGAGGCCAAGTCTCTGAACTCCGAGGAAACATTGATGAAGCCAGGCGTTGGTATGAAGAAGCCTTATCCATCAGTCCCACTCATGTGAAGAGCATGCAGAGATTGGTGAGTCACAAATACAGACCAGTCACTCCATTGTTGAGTTGGTGTTCATCTTCAAAGCCATTGGGAGTTCATAGTTTTTGAATTTTCTTCCAGTTTCAAAGAGCAGATTCCAATTAATTAAGATACTATGAGTTTGGGTCCTCTCCTCCCATTCCAAGAAATGCCAACCTGAAAGTAAGTGATGTCAGTTTGATAGCATCTTGGGGAGACTGTGTCAGAAGTCACAATGTTGTCAAATGCATATGTTTAAACTGTGCTGTTGCTTTCCCTTGAGGACTTTGTAGCCCTCTTGTTGCATGTATATAGTAGTTATTCTGGAGAATTTCTGGGGCAGTTAGGTCCAACTACACCAAGGTGGCCATCTTGTCTCCTACCATTCAGTTTCTTGAATCTTTGATAATTGAGTCATATTACCCTAGAAAAGGGATGAGCAATTCCGTTCACAGTGCAGTTACTTTTCCCTCTTCACTGTGGAGGTGGGATTGTGGGTTATCATGATCCAGTGCAGACTTTTTGCTACCTAAAATTTACCAGGGTTAAAGGTAATTAGGCAGCTTTCACATTGTTCATGAGTTTGTTGCCAGTGACATGCTTGTTATTTCACTTAGACTGTCCTCTCCGGGAATTTGAACCAAGCTTCACTGGTTCTTTTCTTCCTCTGTGAAACCTCAGTAGCTATTTGGGCACCTGGTTCTGTGGGACATTATCCATCACTCTGTCATGTCCACAGCATATGTCATAATTTTGGATGGTGTAGGTAATGAACACTACCAGGCGGGGGATAGATTGAATTACTCTGTAGGGTCCTTGGAAAAGGCACCTGACCTCTCTCCCCTTTAGTTTTTTCATCTATATAATGGAAATTAGTAAACTACTGTCTCAAAGAATTTTTGAGAGAAAAGTGCTGAAGCTTTATATAAATGTAAGTAATGGTCTTTTCTAGTAGCCAGCTGAATGACTCCTATATGCTAAACACTTTTTTTAATGAAATTCTGAAATTTGACCCTAGTTAGCCATTTAATAAGAATTACTGATATATGCCCAAAAGTCAGAGTAATTTTTTTTGGAAAAAAAAGGTATATGTGTGTGTATATGTATATACACACATATAAATTATACATATTTACACACACACATAGCTATAGACACATGCCATTTGGTTAAAATATTCTTTCACTTAATGTACATGCCCGGTCCAGAGATCAAAATCTATATTTATTTCTCTTCCAACATATTTTTCCAGTATAAGAAAAAGAAATTCCATAATATCATCAACTTGCTGGAACTTAGCACTTAATGTTTCCTACTAGCTTCTACTAGCTGCTTTTATGCTCTGACAGTCAGAAGACTCTGGTATGGCAGAAAGAACACTGGTTTGATAATCAGGAGACAGGTTTTCAATCCTTGCTGTGACAAATATTGCAGCATCCTAAATTCAGAATTAAAGTGGATCTGAGAGATTTTCTAATCTAGCTCCCCTGATTTTATAGATGAAGAAACTAAGTCCCAAAGAGTTAAATGACTTGCCCAAGGTCACATAGGTAATAAATGGCAGAACTTCAAATTCTGCTCTTCTTTCACCATACGTAGCACACAGGTGATTGTGAATAATTGCCTTCATTTGTTTGGTCCCTGGTTTTCTCGTCTGCCAAAGGAGAAGATTGAACTTGGTGACCTTTAAGATCCTTGCCATCTCTAAAACCTTATGATTCTATACATAATAAATAATGAAATACTTTTACTGGGGGAGCTTACAGAGCTATAGCTTTCATTATTTTGTTAATTCTGACTGTACTTTAAAGTGATCAGTATTTCCTTCCATTTTTAAAATGGGAAAACTTAGGCAAAACAAGAATTTTTTTAAAATCAAAATTTGTATGATAGCATCTTTCTCATCCTTTAAACCTCCCTTTACATAACTCTGCTGCTTCATAAGTGATTTCACATAGTGCTATTATCTGTGGTTTGTTTGATTAAAAATATTAGGTGACTATTAATTTTTGTCTCACTATCATAAGGGGAATTTTTATAAAGTCCTTTAAGATATTGCTGCTATCACTAGAACATTCAGAACAGCTATAATCAGCTTCTTGTACCCAGTCTTTTTATTCAAAAGGATAAGTGAGTTTCTGCCTAGGTACTTATGAATTATTCAGAGAAGTATTTTTCATACATCCCTAAGGGGAACATATGAGACAAAAGATCAAATAGGAGAATCACACAGGGAAAGTTTTATGTTTCACCTTTGCAGCTTTTCAAGACATATGAGCTCCCAGACAAATGCCAAAAGCTTCATTTTTTGGCAGAAGCAGGAGGTGGACCTAAAACAGGAAAGCCATGTGTAACAGGCTATAGAGATCATCGTTTGGGGATTTTCCTTCTGGCTCTGTTGGCTTAAATTTTGAGGTACTCTCCACATCATGTAAGATACTAAGTTCTTCTCAGATTTTGCCTAGTAGAAGAAAGAACTGGCTTTTTTAAAGACATTCCCCCACCATGTTTCCCTGTGCCATCTTGAGATGTCCAAGAGCTAACTGAATTGTAGTTAAATTTAGTCCCATGACACTATGAATTCTTTGAATATTTATTGCATTTGAAAAAGGTTTTGCAACATACAGTTTCTTAGTTTCAGAGGCCTCTGCCTAGGACTCTTAATATAAAACTTGAAGGGTTGCATGGAAATTTTTTTCTTGGTTGATTTGTAAATAAGGAAAGATAGGTTATATCCTCCCCTGATTTAGACCCAGGAGAGTATTTGCAATACAGTCCCCAGAGTTCTGAGAGGAGGAAAGCCTCTCCCCACCACCTGGCCAACGATAAACCTGGTAGCACGGAGTGTTTAATTCATCCCACTTCTACCAGAAGTCTTTGTGGTTAAGAAATACTTGGAACATAAGTGGCCTCAAGGGGAAATTGAGCTCATCAGAGCATATACACCTTATCCCTTATCCTTGCCCCACTCTGATAGCTTGGAGAATGCCTTTAGGGTATAGAATACCCTAACCATAATTAAACATAAGTCACTGTAATCACTTAGTGATCCCAAGAAATTCCTAGTAGTATCTCACAAAAACCTGGGGTCCAGCAGAACAAAATTGAAAATAAGGATTTAGCACACAAAGGGAAGCTAGGAAGCTGGTGAGGGAGAAGAAGATGAGGAGGAGGACAGCCCTCAGAAGGCAAGGGTGCAGGTGAGGGGGTAGAGCAGTCTGGAGAATGACTTGATCTGGGAAAGAAGTAAGCATGACTGGGCCCAGTCGTGAAATGGTCGTTTAGTTGAGGACTCACAGCTCTCTTCACATGTGTAACTGTAAAAGGTTCATTTGCTATCTTACTTAGATAAGAGAGGTAAGTACATGAACATATGAAATGAGCTTAGTTCTGTTCCAGAGTATGCTATATGTGAAGTATAAGCATTTATATGAATGTAAATATTTTATCCCGTCATGAAGACTGATTTTAATAAAGACAAGTCTTACAAGTGCTCTTGACTTGGCATAAGGAATGTAAACAGAGTCCTAAATCATTAAGTGATTAATTATTCTCTTCAGCTATCATATTCACTGATATTTGGTCTTTTGCCTTGGTATACATTTGATTGCAGAGAGGAAGAAACAGAAAGGGAGAGCTCTTCGTATGATAAAACAGTGTTTGTAGTGTTTAGAAGAGACAAAGCTGAGTGATAAAAAAACAAAAGGATAGGAAATTGGTGCCTGATAATGTACAGCAACCAGATTTTTTTCCCCCTAGGACATCTGTAGATGTGTCTTAGTTTATTTTGCATAAATCTGTGAATATACAAAATTTGCATGTTATGTCTTAAAACCTCTGTCTCTAAGTACATCATAGTAATTAGTAAAATACAGAGCAACTGTATCAAGCAAACGCATTCTGATTTACCAGGGTAGGGGTCTGAGAAGAGGACCGCTTCCTCAGACTGATTTTCCCAAACCTGGCCCATTTGTTGAGTATAGACCAGAATGTGTCTGCAAAATTGGAAACATCTGGTAGCCCTATGATAATGTCAGTACGGGTTTTTAACGAAAATTGGTGAGGTCATGTGGTCAAGGAGGAACAAGAGATTTCAGGAGAGAGTTAAATATGGAGAAGAGCCAAGAAGGTTGTGTGTTATCAGGTTGAGCTGATAAGAGAAGAATAATAGCAAGAGGAAAAGTAGAAATAAGGGAAGAATGTGTAAATTTATTCTAGAAGTCAGGATGATGCCCAGCATTCTTTGAATGTTCATGACAGATCAAAAATAGGAATGAAAAAGGAACAACTGGTTGGAGTACCAGGCTGTTTTTGGTGGGATGGACAACGTCTGGGGAACTTTTGGAATTCAGCACCGTGACTTTAGAACACTAGGAGGGTTTCGGGGGTTGGGGGCAGAGAGTTGAAAAGCCTGAGGATTCATTGAGCTGAATGAAAGTCCGTGATCGTATGAGGAGAATTGGGGTATATAACAGATAGATGAAAAAACTCAAAGACAAACGCAATAGAAGAACATAAGAAAAATAAGAATTAGACAAATATCCATATTATTTCTATTATTTCTAACATATAAAATTGAGAGAGTAACAGTTACGGAGCTGTCATGCATTTACTGGAAAATCAAAGTTCCCAGGGCAGCCTGTAGGCTAAACTGAAGCAGGAAGATCAGCATTCAAAGGAAGACAAGAGTCAACAACCCTTTGAAGTAGTAAATTCTAGTGGAAATGGAAAGAGAAGAAAAATTAAGAGATAAAAAGAAATAATTAGAAATGAAAATAGGTTAACCTTAAATGATTTCTAAAAGTGAATGTGGTTTATGAGAGCAGCTTGCATTATTTCTATATGTAGGAATGCTTTGGGGCTCTTTTAATACTGAGATGAGGAGGCCTGGCTGTATACCTTCAGGCTAAAGGAGCCATGATTTGGTTCTATTAGTATTTTCTGTTTTCCCTAATCTTGTTTTCTGTCTTTGCTTCATAGTAAAATATCATTGTAATGTATCTCTAATAATACCAATGGATGATAATGTGATTAATGTTATTAACATTCTAAGAAGATTAAGCATGCTGATGGCAAATTTCTAAAGAGACTAGCTGAACTAGCAGGTGATTATGAAATATAGAATGGTATCCTTGTGGCATATTGGTAGTGAATTTTAAAGGGGAACAGTAAAATACATTGTATGGTAGGGTATGTCTTACAGATTTTTCTTTCTCATTTAATTCATTTAACAGTTTAAAGACTGATGTAGAAAGAATTGTGAAAGCATAACCAAATAGATGCTTCCCTAGAAAAAAATGAAGGGCCCTTGGCAATTTTCAAAATTCAGTTTCAAAGAGAGTTCTAAAGTTGAAGCTTTCTTTCAACTGATTTCTAGTTATAAGACCTTGTTTAATTTGTGAAAGTTCTTCCCCTCGTTACTTATGGATAACCTAAATGTAGTAGGAGAGTTAAAACTGAACAACAGAGGCGAATTCTTTCTTGACTGAGTCTACCTTGCGTTGTATCGCTGAACTCCAAAGCTTTGTTCATTCTTTTTTCTCTCCCCTTTCCTTCCCTTTCTTCCCTTTTCTTCTTATTTATACAAAAACGTCCATCTGTTTAATTTTCCTTTGGGGCATTTAGTTATGATTCTTAGGCAAAATTGCTTGTGTCTGATTTTTCTGTAATTGGCACAGTGTTTTCCAGTTTGTTTTCTGTTGGTGGAAAGAAGTAGCATAAAATCAATGGAGAGCTTTCAAAGAGCACATCAAGGGAATGTTTCCCTGAACATCTCTCCAGATTTTGCTCATCATAATAGTAAGAGCCAGTATCACACCCCAAAGTACAGACACAAACAGTGATTGAGATGAGAGAAAAATGGTATTGCTCGAAGTATTCTGCCAGTCTTAAAAAGACTGCCATTAATCCCTTCTGTTACATATATGATTAAGACATCGACATAATTCAAGTAATGATGTATGATTGAAACACCTTTTTGCTTTGAAATGCTGATAGAATTAGATTGCTTTTATCTAGAATGTAACTATTTCTTTGTATATATAGTCATAGAGAATGATGATTGGAAAGTAAAACTTGAATATGGTTCAGGAAACAGTCTGCTTTGTCAGTTTGAGTGGAAAGAGGACTGGAACAGATGATGGAAGGCATGAGTCTGTTGCTCATTAGCCTTCTGAACTTAGATAAGGCACAAGATCTTTTTGGTCAATAATGAATCACATTGTAGTAGGGGAAGTATTTTGTAGATTGTAATGCCATGCCAGCTGTCAAGCTCCCCTCCAGTCAAAACAACTCATGAGGAATATCAGCTAAGGTAGAGAGGGGTTCTCGGTCTGTTTCAGTGGAGGGAGCCTCCATACTAATAGAAGTCGCGAAGTATCATTTAATTTCATTCATAAGTTTCAAAAGGATGTTTTTTCCTCTTGCAGTGTATGAGACACTGCATTTGTATGCTTATTGTAACCCCAAATTTGAAAATATACAGACCCTAATTTCCTTAGTTCTTTTCTTTAAAAACTTACTGTAAACGTTGGTGAATACTCCTAATGTGAGTTTGAAATTAGTGGCATGCCAGGATAGTTGTTTAAACTGATAGTTTCAAGATCATATCTCTCTCATTTCCTCTTCTGATTAATCTCTTTGACACTTTATTTTTGTTACCCTCTACAGCTTAGTGTACTCTTGAGATGGCTTAACATTTGAAATGCACAGTACCCTTTTCTCCAAAGAAGCTCAAAACTTGACATCTGTTATCTGATTCTACATCTTTTCTCACTGTTTGAGGTTCATTGAGGGAAATGTTGTTCTCTCATGAATATCCCTTCCATGGAATGTGCAAACAAAGGACGGATGGCTGATTTTCTGAGACATTCAAGAGATTCCTGCATTGAATGGGAGGTCCTCTTAGGTGATCTGTAAGGTCCTTCCGATTTTTGTGGCTGTCCTTTCATTCACCTGAGTTCAGTGAATATTTTTGGATTCTAGGATCGTGACTTTTAGATTTTAATAATTTCTTAGTGAGTATGATGGAAACAATCTGCTTCCTTTTGGTAATGAACAAAGAACCAATTTTCTTCTTAAGACTGATAGGGACTTAAAGTGCATTAGTTATCATACACAGTTAAACGTATATGAAGTCAGAAAACCTAGGGTAGAATCTTGGTTCTGCAGCAGGCCAGTCAGTTCATCTCACTGAACCTCAGTTTTCTGATTTGTAACATAAGGATAACAGCCCCAGTTCACAGGGTTTTGTGGTGGTCAAATGAAATTCAGTCTGTAAAGGCCATTTATTTTATTGCTGTTGCTTTCTGATCTATGGTCGTAATTTTTTGTTACAGGATATGAAGTGAGTACGTGGTGTAAGATCATTGACCCCAGCAGGTAAAACTAGGAGCAGAGGGTGGAAGAAGTCATATGGGACAGTGGAAATATCACAGATTTAGAACACCTGGATTCATATCCAGACTGTCAGAGAGTCAGACTAGAAGTCATCTTAGACCAGCTCTAAATTTCTTAACCGAAGTTGTAATGAGGAAAATTGAGACTTAATGTATGGAATAACTTGCTAACTGGTTAGAGCTCTCCAAAATTAGACTGGGCTGCCTCAAAAAAAAATGGGTTTCCTTTCACTTGAGGTCTTCAAGCAAAGGCGAGATATCTAGTTGCTGGCTATGTTGTGGGAGGGCGTGGGTTGGACTCTGGCTTTTGAGGTGCCTTTCAACTAACTCTAAGGGAAGGGAGGAAGCATTTACAAAGCATCTGCTGTAGCTTAGGCACTGTGCTTAACACTTTTTACTTTAATTTAGATGTCCCTTTCAAATCCTAAAATTCTGCGATGGGATAACCTTTAATAAATTTCCATTTGCAGTGATACTCAATGCTTTAAACCTGTATCCTAAGTTATTGGACTTTAAAAGCACACAAGAATTAGATGATTAGACAGAGTGTGAGCAGTGAATTGCTCATTCTCCTATGGTATCAAAAAAGAATTCTTTCTTGCCTAACAAAGAGGAAAGACTGACCTCTGAACACATGCAAGGTGACTTTCCACCTTCCTAATGGATAGAGACAGGGACAAGTCCCATTGCTCAGCAGTGCACCCTGAGGGAGAGAGAGGTGGTCCTATGTGCCAGACAAGTTAAACCACTACCATTCCTACTATGACCCCTTCAGATCCTAGTGGAAACATCCCAGGACTCTAAAGCCAGGAGTCTTGGGAATAGCATTGCCCCCCAGTCCACCAGACCTGTTTCCAACCCACAGCGATTATTGAGGAGAGAAATCAGGAAAGAAGGGAGAAGAGGCCCATTACCTCATCACCACCAGCAGCAGTTCCTAACCAGATGCCACAATAGCCAGATAAGCCGAGGAGTCCCAGACCACTGGTACTGCTTCTAGCCCAGCCCTCATGACTCTCATCCAGGAAGCAAATCCTTTGGAGAGAGAGCCAGCTATCCTTACCACTGGCCAGCTAACTGCCACCCATAAGTGCAGGCGAGCCACTCCAACTGAAACAGCAAGGTTCCCTTGGGAAGACAGGAGGCATTGTATGCCAGGAAAGTAAGACTACCACTGCCACCATCTTGACCACCATCTCTCCTCAGATCTTCATGTGAATAGCCTAGGACCCTGAACCCCAGAGTCTTGGGAGTCGTATTGATTCCAGTACAGTGATGGAAGCAACCCAGAGAGAGGTTGCAGCCTGGCAACCCCTCCCGCAGGTGCAGGTCTTAGCCACTGAAGACTCTGAAAGGAAAATTTTTGTCACCAAAGTCAAACGGTTCAACATCAAAAATTGAAATCATTTTATCAGTGACATTAAAGAAGCATCATGACCAACCATCTGCTTTGCCTCTATACCCTAAGGACTCTGGGATTTTCCATCTAACTTATACTTAAAATGCTCCATATATGGGTCCTCCCTCCTTGAGAGCTTGATTGTTTTTCTATTTGGATGCCCAGTACTAAGCACAGTGCTTTGCACATATTAGGTAATACTTCATTCATCGTCCCCTCAAGAGGAGAGTGTTGTAGGGTGACAGGGATAGAGACTGGACTGGTATTTTTATTGATAAAGAGATCTCCCTTTTATTAATACAAGGAGAACATCTGTAACTCATTGTCTCTAAGGGTTGACTAGAGCACTTTGAAGTTCAGCAATTTGTGCCTATGAGAGGGGGGTTGGGAGGTGGAAAGAGGGGGAGCATAAGACAAAAAAAGAGGGAAGGAGGAAGGAAGAAAAGAAGGGAAGGCTGGGGAAAGAGTACAAGTGTGAAGACCTCTTAAGGGGCCAGTAGTCTAAGTAAAATCCTGATTGATAGAAAGATCTTTTTAGAAGATTTCCTGGAAGAGCTAACATTTGATCTGGGTCTTATGGATAGACGGATAAAAATTCAGCAATTGAAGAAGGAGGAAGCATTCAAAACAGGCTACACTGAACAAAGCAACGAAGTCAGGACAGTTTAAGCCATGACTGCCTGAGTCACCTGGTTTAGCTACATCATAAAGTTATGTGGTGACCCGTTGATTGTGAAGGGCCCTGAACACCAGGCAAAGAGATTTGAGCTTTATTTGAGAGGTAAGAGGGAGCCAGAAGAGCTGTAGCAAACTGAACTTAACACGAGATGTCTATGGCCCTTTACGTTCTGTAAAGCTCTTTCCCCACAGTAATGCTGTCGAGGCAGGCTATATGAGTGGTATCCGCTTTTTACAAACAAGGAAGCTGAGGTGTCTTATAGCTAATAAATGTTAGGTCCAGGAATAGAAGCTTAGCTTCCTAATGTGACATTCAGTGGTCTTTTCACTCTCCCTTGCTGCTAAGGAATGAAATAACCAAACTGATGCATACGAAAACTAGTGTGGAAGCTATATAACTACCGTGGAAGGGGGAGGTAGTGGAATTGACTTCTACAATAGTTCAGCTGTGCCCAGAGGGATTTCTAACCTGGGATCTGTTACCTTTATTTAAAAAAAAAAAAGGTTTTTGATAATTGGTTTCCTTTATAATAATATGTATTTATTTTATACATTTTAAAACATTGAAAGTTCCGTTGAAGTTCACGGACTTCATTAGACAGGTCCTGAAGGGGATAATGACATACAAAAATTAGGGGAAAAAAGCCCATTAGAGAGAAATGAATGTCTCCAAGAAATATTTTGGAGATGGAATCAGTAAGACTTAGTAACTGGCTGAAAGAGAAAAAATGAATTAGATTGAAGAGATAAAGAGAACAGGAAGGTTTTGAACGCTATGGCAATTGTAAGATCTAAAGGAGGAGTCCTTCAGAAAGAATGATAAGAAGTTGAGTTTGGGGCACTTGGAGTTGAAGGATTTTTTCATTGGATTTCCTCAATCACATCTTGACTTCAACCTTAGTTTCCTGTATTCTCTGCTAACAACCCATTGAGAATTTCTTGAGAGAAAAAATCAAAATCAGAAAGATCAGAAGATCTCTTGATGACTCTCATTTTGAAATAACAAGGTTAGGGTCAGCGTCTTATCTAAACTTTTTTTTAATCTCCCTCAGTGCTTACATGTTGTAATTGTTTAGTGGATGTTAATTGAATGAAAAGAAAAATCCAGGGTCTTTAGGAGTGGGCTGTGGGATATTTGTCAGTTCTGCTTTTTGACTGATCCCCTAAAACTAAAACAAATAGAAATGAATCAGATGATGTGCTTCAGGATGATGTAGCATTTTAAATGCCAAGCTGTAGCAACGAGTGAGGAAGCCTGCTGGCTTCTGTCTTCCTTGGCTGCAGAATTAGAATGCATTGTAAAAGGGACACTGGTGCAAAGATTTATGTGCAGTTGATGCAGATGTTACTCTTTTTACTTGTGCCTCTCTTGTTTAGACATAGCCTTAGAATTGGAAAGGATCTCAAATGTCATCTATTCCAACCTCCTTTCCTCTGTAGGAAACTTTCTGGTGATGATGATCAGGCCTTGACTTGGAATAGGAACTGGATCTGTGATTTCATTGGTCAAGGGAATGCTCAGTGAGGAAACATCCTCTACCCTTGTAGGTCATCAGCACCCCTCTCTTCAGAGTGCCTGGAGCACTGAGAGGTCAAGAGATTTGTCCTGGGTCATATCACCAGTATGTATCAGTGATAGGACTTGTACCCAGCTTTTCCTGGCTCTGGGGCTAACTCTCTCTGCATTGTGCCATTCTTTTTTTCATGAGCCTGACAATAATTTGCTTTGTAACTCTAACAGACTTAAAAGTTTTGTATATTTAATTCAGTAAACATTTTCCAAGCACCTACTATGTATAAGAAAATTAAAGCCTATCTGTGCCTGTGTTTTGTGTTAATGGCTTCTCTTCCTGGGCTCTTTGAAGGCAGGGGACATGCCTTTTTCTTTTGACTTTGCATTTCACATGCCACCTAATATGGGTCTCTGCATACAGTTGGCACTTACTAAATGTTTGTTGAATTCTTCTCCCTTTCCATTATTGAGTAGATCTAGTTGTGAGAAAGTTCTTGTTAGTATTGAGATTAAAATCTATCTCTCTGGAACCTCAGCCCATTGGTTCCTGTTGGCTATCCTCAGTGATAAAGGAAGTCACTCTGTCCAGGGAAGAAGTAGATGAATGAAAACAATAGCAGTATCTTCCTAGGTGGCTGTTTTCAAGCTCTGCATGTGGGCCGGGGGTTGTGGATATAATAGTGGGTTTACTGTTGTTGGGTTTTTTTTTAACAGCTACACCTCTGTGATGTAAGATACAAGAAAAATACTCTTTATACCAAATCTTACTCTCCATGATAAGGTTCCAGGGAATTTTGGTTCACATGGATTCTGTGTTTGATTACTAGCAATCACTGTTGATTATTGGTTATAAGGATGAACAGGAGTTGAGCACCCTAGTTTGTTGGCCTTCGTTCTAGTGGAGCCAAGTTGTTGTACTTGTTTTGTGCAGTGCCTACTTGCCCCAATTCAGTTCAACAAAATATTATTCAGAATCTACCTTGTTCAAGACCCTTTGGCTCAAAACCCTTTTGGGTTTGCAAAGATAGAAAGATAAGTAAGAAACATTCCTTTCTCCGAAGGAGCTTAGAGCCTGCTGGAGAGAGAATGAAACAAGCATTTATTTAGCACCTACTGTGTACCAGGTACATTGAAAAGCACTTAGACATGTTGTCTCATTTTATCTTCAGAACAACTCTGGAAGGTACGTGCTATTTTTCCCCCCTATTTTACAGTCGAGAAAATTGAGGCAGACAGATTAAATTATTGGCCCAGGGTCACATAGCAAGTATCTTGTGAATGGAACTTGATCTATCTATCTATTCATTGTGTACACAACTGCAGTTTAAAAGAGAATGTAGTAGACAGGTAGGGTAAGTACAGAAGGGGTTCTGTATAGGGAGAAATTCTAGTTGGTGGGATGTAAGATAGCCTTACTGAAGACCTTGTCATGTGGTCTTGAAGGAAGAGGAGAAATTAGTAAGTGGAAGTGGATTGAGGGCATTTCAAGAGTAAGGTTTAATGTGAGTAAAGGTGTATAGAGAGACACAGGTAGAAAAGACTGGCAATATTTTGGGATCAGCATCATTCAAATTTGGGTAAAGAACAAGGCAGGCTGCATTAGATGCATTTTGTGCATAGAACAAGATGAAGGTAAGTAAGAAACACAAATAGGACAGCTTTTGGAGATAAGAGTTTGAATTTCTTATGTGCTAAAAGAGAAAAGCAAACTGTCCACAGGATAGATTCTTGTTTTCATGTACAGCTTTCTTTTTCTGTTCTGCTCTGTATTCATCTTATTTGGTGTTATTCAGAATTTTTTAAAAAGGGGGAAAATGTATTTTGTTAGTGAAAATACCATTACCCTAGCAAAGGAGAATTACTCTGCTATACATATAAGTATACTCATTCTTCATGAAATAAAAATTTTGAAAAAGAAATGAGTCAAACTTTGATATGCAAATGATCTGGGGGAGTTTGTTTTTCATAAAGTTTTACATTCTTGATTTGGGAAACATAAGCCACAAATCATCTTTTCATGTCTCCCCTTTAATTTTGTTCAGGGAATATTCCTTGATACCAGCAAAATAGTTTGTGGGATGGAAATTTGGAATTTAGAGGAGAAATGACTTCTTATCTCAAGTAGTGTTCAATCTCCTCCCAAAATGTGATATGTACCCAACTTGGAGACAGAAAAACTTGGATTCAGGTGTAGACATTGACATTCAACTAGCAGCATGATGATGAGTAAATTATTTAACCTCTCTGTACCTTTATTTTCTCAACTGTAACTTGGGATTAATAATCAGTAAACATTTATTAAGTACCTGCTATGTGCCAGGCCCTGTGCTAAATCACTGGGGATACAAAAAGAGGCAAATGAGTTCTTGCCCTCAGGGAGCTAGCTTATAGTCAAAGGGAGGAGAAAATATGCAAACAAATATATACAAAGCAAGCCACATACAGGATTTTGTTCAGTTATTTTAGTTGCGTCTGACTTCTTTGTGACCCTTTTGATGTTTTCTTGGCAAAGATACTGGAATGATCTGCCATTTCCTTTTCCAGGTCATCTGACAGATGAGGAAACTAAGGCAAACAGGGTTAATTCACTTACCCTGCGTCACACAGGTAGAAAGTGTCTGAGGCCAGATTTGGACTCAGGAAGATGAGTCTTCCTGATTTCAGGCCTGGCTCTCTATCCAGTGATCCATCTAGCTGTTAAATAAGCAATAATTGAGAGAGGGAGAGCACTGGAATTAAGAGCACTTGAGAAAGGCTTCCTCTTAAAGGTGGGATTTTAGTCAAAACTTAAAGGAAGCCAGGGAAGGGTCAGAGTGGTGGAGGAGAGCATTCCAAGCATAAGGAACAGCCAAAGATTGTTCAAAGCCAGGAAACAGAGTGTCTTGTTTGTGAAATAGCTAAGGAAGTTAGTGGCCAGTGTCACTGGATTATATTGAGGAGTAAGATGTGAGAAGACTGAAAAGGCAGAAGGGGACTAGGTTATGAAGGACTTTAAATACCAGAGTATTTTGTATTTGCTCCTGAAGGTAACAGGAAACCACTGAAGTTTATTGAATTGGGGAGCACAGGGATTTGGGGATTGTGGGGGTGTGCATTTTAGGAAAGTCACTTTGACCGGAGGATTGATTGGAATGGGTAGAGACTTAAGGTAGACAGACCCACCAGCAGGCTATTGTGTTAATCCAGGTCTAAGGTCATGAGGGCCTGCACTAGACTGGTGACAGTGTTAGAGGAGAGGAGAAGGAGGTATATTTGAAAGATGTTACAAAGGTGAAATCGACAGGCCTTGGCAACTATGAATAGATATGGGGGTGTGAAAGCTAGTGAGGAATGGCTCTCCAGTTGTGAGACCGAGGCCCTGGGAGAATGGTACTGCTCTCTACAGCACTATGAATGGTAGGTGGGGGAGAGGATTTAAGGGAAGAGATAATGAGTTCTATTTTGGACACTATGAGTTTAAAATGTCTTAACGGATATTCGATTTGAGATGTCAGATATTCGATTTGAGATGTCGGAAAGGCAACTGGAGATGTAAAATTGGAGGCTAGCAGGGAGAGTGGGACAGGATAGGTAGATGTGAGGATCATCAGCATAGAGATGGTATTTAAATCCATGGGAGCTGATGAGATCGTCAAGTAAAGTAGTTTAGAGGAGAAGAGAAGAGGGACCAGGACAGAACCTTGAAGGACACCGGTGGTAAAGTGTGTGATCCGGATAAGGATTCAGCAAAGGAGACAGGAGTGGTAAGATTGATAGGAGAACCAGGAGAGACTGGTATCTCAAAACCCAAGAGGGAGGTGAGCAACTGTGTCAAAGGCCACAGAGAGGTCAAGGAGAATGAAGATTGAGAAAAGACTGTTGGATTTGGCCATTAGTAGATCATTAATAACTTTGTGGTAGAATAATAAGGTCAGAAGCTAGACTGTAAGGGTTTAAGAAGAGAGCGAGAGGAGAGAAAGTAGAAGAATCTTGGAGATGGACTTTTCAAGGAGTTTAGCTGCAAAGGGCAGAAGAAATCTAGTATGAAAGCGAGGATGGGAGGGTGAAATTAGAATTTCTTTTAGGATACGGGCAACATATGCATGTTTGTTGACAATAGGAAATGAGCCCTTGGAGAGGGAGAGATTGAAAATAAGTGAAAGAGTAGGGATGGCAGAGGGGGCAGTCTCTTGAAAGAGATGAGATGGAATGGGATTGCTTGAAAAAGTAGAGGGGTTAGCCTTGGTCAGGAATAAGGATGTGAGACAAGGGTGAAGGAGAAGATAGTTGCAGAAGGCATCTTAGTAATAGGGGATGCAGAAGATGGGAGAAGAGGGCGAAAAATTTGGAACTCAAAATCTTATGAAAAATGAATGTTGAAAAGTATTTTTACATGTAATTAGAAAACAAAATACTACTTACAAAAACAAATAAAAGGGCATTAAAACATGGTAAAATGAATTAAATGAAAGATAATGGATGTAAAAACACTTTTAAATAGAAAAGTTCTTTACAGAGGTGGTGAATGGTTGTTATTATTATAATACAGAAGAAGCAGGTAAATCTCTTCTGAACTTAATCTGAGGGATTTGTGCCGTTGTCCTGGACCAAACCACCTCTAAGGTCCCTTTTAACCCTCAAGTTCCAGGACTCTATAACTTCTTTCCTGCAGTTCAGGATAGCCTTTCTGTAGGAGATCAGTTATAAGTGATGTATTATGCAGGGCTGAGCCATAGCATATAGTGATATGGAGAGAAGACAAGGCAAGAAAGGGAGACAGAGTAGGCCAATTGGAATAGATTTTTAAAATTTTGCTAAGGTAAACTGTAAGACTTTACAACTAGATAAATTTGAGCCAGATTGTACAGGATCTCAAGTCCCCTGGTCAAGTGATTAAAACTTGATCAGGAGCTATTAGAGAACCCTGAAACGGGGCTTTAGTTCACAAGCATCCCATCGCTGGATTTAAGGAAAGATACATTCCATATTTATTTCTGTTTTCTGCTTTGTAGTCTTCAGCGACTAATTATAGGTAGCACAGTTGAGTTTCCTATTAGTAATTATAGCTGTATGATTATTTTAAATGTGACATACTGTATTCAAACCACTTATTCTTAGAAATTCTGGCACTTTCTTTCTGTGCCATTTGACATGTCTTTTCATTGGCTTTCTGTTTCACAGCAATTACTTGCCTTGGTTTTTGTGTTATGAGATGATGATCTCTCTGGCCTTTCTGCATTATCTCCGAAGACTCTCCTCCAGTTTTTCCTTCCTAAAGTCCTTACAGAGATTAGTCCCATAGTTATCTCTCTAAATGTCTAGTGTTATTCTTCCTATCTGTGATATGAAATCTTCCTTTTCTACCACTCTGCCTGTCCTCCAGAAAGGAGGGCAGGATTGACTGTTGACTGGCCTTAAACATGGGAAAGTGGGCATTTGGTGTTGTTTTTTTCTTCTATCTCGAAAAGACTGAAAATGGATCATCACTATTGTGTGGCTGGCCACATACCATCTTTCCACCTACTAATTTCCAAATCATTTGGTGCTGGCTAAAAAACTTTCATGTTCAACACTGAGGGACTGGCCTTTTATGTATCCTTTCTTCCTTGTATGTTGTAAGACATATCTTCTGGATTAGTTTTTTTTTTACCCCAAGTTAAGTCCAAAAATTTGATGTATGTACCACAAAAGTTATCTCTCATGGGAGACAGCATTCAGTTCTATTCTGTATACTCAATTAAAGAGGTATACAAAAACAAGTTCTGACCCTAATTTCTTTATATACCTTTTTCATGCCTCCATTTTCCCAAATGCATTGTTGGATTTATCTACCTTTCTCTTTCATTCATTTATTCATTTAGCTTTTAATATATGTAGTGTGTTTGAATAATGGTTACAAACTTTGTGCTTGGACCTCTCCAATGCCAGGTATTATATGCATCCATATTTGTCATCCCTCTATTGGTCTTTAAGTTCCACTTTAATGTAAACTAACTTTCTCCAGTTTATTAAGCAACACTACCTCACCTACCAAATGTTCTCCCACGTTCTAGGACACAGTGTTTGACACATAGTAACACATAGTTACACATTAATAAATATGGGATTCATTTGAATTTAATTAAATTAAATTTCAGTACATTGTGCTCAGGAGAGATACAAAAGATAAATAAGATGATGGTCACTTCATAGAACTAGACAAAATAATGACAAAAGGACAATAGAAACAAGATTAATATTTCAAGAGAATTATTAAAAAATGTAGACAGGAAGGGGACATAGCAGATCTTACTTAAACCGTTATAAAGCAGAAATTCTCAAAATTATTTGGTACTGGTTAAAAAATACAAAATGTGATCATTTTGAACCAGTTAGGTACACATGTCTCAGAAGTAAGTCAACATAGTAATAAAGTGTTTAATAAATCCAAGGACATTCACTACTGAAGTAAGTTCTAACTCTCTCAAATATTCTCAGATATTGGAATTGCTATTTTGTGAAGCCTGCTGGGAAAACTGAAAAGCAATATGGCAAAAGTTAGCGTTTGACCAACATTTCATACTATGTATCGTAATAAACTCCAAATGAATACATGATCTGACTGTACAAAGGTTCCATTACAAACAAGTTAGAGGAAAATGGAAAGGAGATACCTCACAGTTATGGATAAGGGAAGACTTTTTGACCAAGTGGGATAAAGATGAACACAAAAGATAAAAAGGACAATTTTTATTACATAAAATTAAGAAGTTTTTGCACAAAATCAATCTAGTTAGAATTATAAGGTGAAACTATTTACTAGGAAAAAATTTTGCAGTAAATTTCTCTGATGAACATTTGATATCTGAGATATAGAGAACTTGATAAATATTTAAGAAGAACTATTCCCCAGTAGATCAGTAGTTATAGGAATGCAAGTTATCAGTGATGTGGAGAAAAAAAAAGTGTTCTAAATCCCTAGTAATAGAAGGAATGCACGTAACGACTGCACTTGAGATTCTACCTCACACCCATTAGATTGACAAAAATGACAGAAGAGGACAAGGTACATTTGTTCTCAGTCGATGAGGCTTTGAATTTGTCCGACTGTCTTGGAAACGGGTGCCTGTGAAATGGGAAATAGCTGAACAAATTATGGTGTGTAAATGTAATGAAATATTACTGTGCTGTAAGAAGTCACAAAAGGGATGGATTCAGAGAAACCTGGGAAGGGTTTTGTGAACTGAGACAGAGCACAGTGAGCAGAGCCATACATTCACTACATTATTGGAAAGTAAAACGATTTTGAAGCCATCAGAAACATTTATTAGTGATTACTGTGTGCCAGACTCTGTGCTCTAGGATACAAATAGATACCAAAAGACAATTCCTGCCCTCAAGGAGCTCATTATCTAATGGGGAGACAACAGATATATACAAAGCAAACTGTATTCAGGATAAATAGGACATACTTTACATAATTTAGAGGGGTTGGGAATGCCTTCCTGTACAAGGTGGAAACTCATTTGGAACTAAAAAGCCAGGAAAGGCAGCATTCCAGGGATGGGAACAGCCAGAGAAAATGCCAAGAGCTGAGAGACATGAGAATTCTGGTCAGTATAAGGATTAATCACAGTTCCGAAAGACTGATTATAAAACGTTTCCCACCTTTTTTCAGAGGTGATAACAGCAGAGATACAAAATGAGACATTCATGTCTGAATTTCTTTGGCTAAACTACACACACACACACACACACACACACACACACACACACACATATATACATGTATATGTATGTATTTATGTGTATATATACATATATATTTGTTACAATGGTGAGCTTTTATTTGTGTGTGAATAGGAGTATGGTTAAATCAGAGAGGAGATGTGGAAAGATAATGGGGTGATAGCAATATTAAAAAAAAGAAGGAAAGGAAAAAATGTTAACGAAACATTTAAAAAATACACAAAAGAAAGCAGAAGGAAGTTCAGAAGAGGATACTGACAAACCAAGGTAACTTTTAATATATACATAAGGAAAAAAATCTGTATAGCAGAAATTCAGTTTCATCTACAATCTTCTTTTTCTGTTCCTTGTAGTTGAAAATATTCATGTTCATCAACTTCATAATAAAAAAGAAAATTTTAAAATAAGATATGGCTGAGTTTATAAGGAATTTGTGTTCTAGTAAGATTTTATGTATATATGTATATACCTGCACATATATATATATATATTTAAGTAACATAAATTGGAATATAGGTGTACAAGAAGAGTATTTAGATCTTCCTGCTGGGGGTTGTATTTGAGTTTTTGCTTCTTCTCCAGAGCTGACTATTTGGCTCTCACCTCCTCTCTCCTTGGCCTATAGCCAGGAGAGCCTCATGCTTCCTAGTATCTTTCGGCTCACAGCCATTTCTGCACTGCAGTGGTAGTCGGGGCCATCCATGGCTTGCTGATATCAGCACTGAATTATGAGCAAAGGCAGGAGACCAGGGAACTTGGAGTGTAGCATTTGTCATTAACTTCTTGTGTCTGTGAGAGACAAAGGGGAAGGGGTGAAGAAGGCAAAGGAGAGCAGAATTGAAGAGAACAGATCAGAGACAAAAATGTGATTCATCAGACTGTTAAAAATGTGGAAAGTTTATTTTCTATTTCAAAATGCTTAGCCCTGTGCCTTGGATTCAGGAACCATTTAGGGATTGACAGTGGTGAATCCTTTAAGCTATAATGATAGTAGGCACATTTTTCTATAGAACTTTTTTCTCTGTTGTCTCCCCTGCCCCCAACTTGTATATGATCTTTCCTGTAAGCCTGTTGATGTGCTTCTCACCCAAGCATTACCATCTGCCAGAAATATGTGGGCCTCAAAACCTCTTTTCTTGAAGTTTTGAATTTTTTTAAAAAGTGAGCCATAATTTTCTTGTCAGCATTACTTCTGTGGCTTTTCCTTGGCTTCCTGTAGGCTAGATTGACTGACTAATCGTAAGCATCTACTTTACCTCCTTGAAAATGCATAGGATTCAGTGTAGGAGATCTCAGAGAATAAGTCATGTAACTATCATTTTGTAAGGAAACTGGCTTGACCAAGGTTATACAGATAGCGAGTACAGAGTTCTAATTTGAACTCAGTTCTTTTGCTTTACACCTGGTGCTCTTTGTGCTTTACTAAACTGCTTCACATTCTTTCTGTCTCCCTTTTTGTTAATCATTCTGATTTTTAGATATTTAAAACACATTTTCAGTTTTTTTTTTTTTGCTTGATTTTACATTTCCATCATGTCAGCCTAGTCATCACCAACAAATAACGGGTAAGTGTACAAGCCTGTTCTAAGCTGTGTATTTTGCTCTTGGGGTCAGGGTAGTGAAAGAACTCTTACTTGAAGTCCAGTAGTCTTAAATGGATTGTGGGCTCTGCCCATCACTAGAGTTTTTAAGCAAAGGTTGATGTCTGTATAGGGATGTTGTAGGAAAGTTTCATCTGCTGGTTGGACTGGGTGACCTTTCAGGTCTCTTCCATATCTGAAGATTTTGTGTTTCAGCCTGTGAGAGTATAGAAGAAAAGAGCTCCATAATGCCAGTGATTGTTTCTGAAAGAGTTAGCCAAAAAAAGCCCCAACCAAACAACACCACATGCTAGAAATATATCTGGGTTTGCTAAGATTTAAGTAGTTTGGTTAAAATCGCAATTTAACCACTTGTAATGTCTCAAAAAATTAAGTTTGGTAGTGGTATATGGAATTTTATTGAATCGTAGACTCTCAGAACTGAAAGGTTTCTTCGAGGTTCAAATCATCTGAGTAGGAATTCTTATTACATCATCCCTAGCCAATTGTCATGCTATGTTTGAAGACTTGTTATGTTGGAAGATTTCCACATGATGGAAAACTCTGTGCCTTGGATGCAACTTGTTTCACTTTTCATAGTTCTGCTTATTTAAAAAAAAAATGCTTTTCCTTACATCACAAATCTATCTCTCTACAATTTCTTTTCACCTATTCCTCTGAGTTCTGCCCTCCAAGGGACTAAGCAGAATAAGTCTAAAAAAAACTCTTCTACTTGACAGACCATCAAATACTTGATGACAGTGATCAATTCTCCCCTTAGTCTTCAGGCTAAAGGTCCCTGGTTCTTTTGCACTAAGACCCAGAGAGATCAATTATGGTCTGGCTTCTTAGCTGGAGAAAAGCATATTCGCATCCCAAAATTCAGTAACATTTACCCTAACTTCCTTGTATGTCATGGGAATATCTAGCATTCAGATAAATACATAGGGTCAAATAGAATTTAAACTCAAATGCAGGACTCTCAGAACACACCAGAAGCAAAGACTGCCTTTTCCTAAGGACAACCTGAGTTTTTCATATCTAGTTATAACTGACTCCCTAACTAGAATCCCTCCAACTTACTAAATTCTTTCTTTGCCTCTCAGCATCTTTTGGAGAGGTGAAAAACCTTTCTCTTTGGTGTGATTAAAGAAATCACTTCACAATCTCATTCTTCCAACAACTAACACCCCCACCACCCCACCCTTTTGTTCTTGAGAACAGAGCGGACACATCAGAACCAAAGGAAATTGGCTTTGCTAAATAATCACTCCAAGAAAATTGCAGAAGGCAAAAAAATCTCTTGTTCTTCTTTTTCCTAGTGTCCCAGGCTTATCTCTGCCATTTTAAAGGTACCCTAAGCCATCCTTCATATAGTCTTGCCTTCCTCCCACCCCCAGGACAGAGTAGTCTGTCTTTATCAAAAGAACCTCATTAAAACATAATTTTCCTGTTGATCCAGCCAGCTCATATAACATTAGTGACATTTTGATAATAGATCAAGCTGGAGTATTTTGTCAACTTGTATATTTATTATTTACATCTCTATTCTTTCACTGAAGTCTTCCTCTGATTTCTGATCATAGTATGAACGTTACCCTAGATTCTGGAATAAAATAAAATATAATAATGTAATCTGGAAGATTATACCAACTAATTGTAACCCTCTGACAGATTTTACTAAGTTTACAAAGCTATAAGGGAACTGTGTTTCTGTTTTTTAAGGACTAGCCTATCTATGTTTCATAGAGAGGGTTGGCCATGAATATTTTCAGCTACAGCAACTCATGAAAGTGTCTAAGCATGCAAGGTGAACATTAACATGAATCCTTAGAATTTAAGTATTTTTTTTTTTGGTATCTCATTTGTGTATTATTTGTAGTTCATTTAGTCATTCAACGAGTCTTTACTAAGTTAAATGTTTATTAAACTACTACAGTGTGCAACATTCAGGCACAATACTTTACAAAATTTAGATAAGATAGGACTCCTACCTTCATGAAACTTAGAGTTAACTAGAGCAATAAGACATACTTGCCAATAATTCCAGTGTACAATATTACATGATCAATGTGATATTAAGGGATGTAAAACAAAATTTCATATGAGGTACAAAGAGCATTCTTTTTTTAAAAATAGTATCTTTTGTTTTTATATCACTTTCATTTCTAAATATAGCTCTTTCCTCCTCACAAAGTTTCAACTCTCAGAACAAAGAATTTTTTCAAAAGCAGTGCAGAAAAACTAACACATCAACCTAATCTGATGTTACATGCAGTATTCCACAACCATTGTCCCCCATTTCTGTGATAAAGGTTGGGAAGTTCATTTTCATAAGTCTGAGGAACATAGGATCATAGATTGTAGTTTGATGAGATCTTAAAAGCCATTTAGTCCAACTCCATTTTACAGATGAGGAAAAGAGTTACAAAGCTGGTGCCTTTTTTGAGGAAGAACTTGAGCTTTGATCTTCCTTACTCCAAACCTCGCATTCTGTTCTCTACATCAGTGGTGTCAAACTTAGAAATGGGGTCCGTTAAATGTCAACTGCATACTGACTTAGAAAAGCACATATCAACATGATGTTCCATTTAAATACTTATTTTGTATTTTCCTATTATATTTTCATTGGTCTGGGCTGCTCCTAGGAGTGTAATAAACTCTCTGGTTTACACCATATCGCTTCTTTCTTTGGGACCAGGCTTGGTCATTGAAATCTCACAACATTTATTTTCTGTTTTGTGACTGCTGTTCTTGCCATTTTACATTATCATGTTTCTGCTTACCTCACTTTCCATTAATTCATAAGTTTTCTGTTGCTTCTCTGTATTTGTGATAATTGTTTCTTATAATGCAATAATATTTTGTTTCATTCAAGTAAAGTAATTTGTTTAGCCATTTCTTCCTACAAAGAGGATGTACTGTTAAGGAGGGAGAGCATTTTAATGACCTTCATTTTGCTGTATCGCTGGTATAGGTAAAGATGATGTGAATTTTGAAAGAAAGAGAGCAAAAGTAAAATGAGGAGAAAAAAATAACAAGGAAAATTGTCAGGGACAGTCTGTCTAGAATTCTGAAATCCAGAGTGCCAGTGAACAGGCAATCCTGGAATATTACTCACAACTCTTTATGGAAATGGTAAAAACTGATGGGAAGTTGAGGAAGTAATTATTGAAGTTCATTGATGCATGTTCTCTGCCTGGATTTAGGATTTGAAACCATGAGTTCATAGATTCAAAGAGTTGTCAAGTTAGAAGGAATCATGGAGTCAATTCAAGATTTGATTTGTCCCATTTGCATGAACAGCATGGAAATCTGGAATATGGCTGAGAAGTGTGGAATGGAATTGACTCCCTACTAAAAATCCTATGAAAACGTAGAGTACATAAACAAAAGAGCTATTTATTAAATGCTCAACTATGTGCCAAGCCTTGTGCTAAGTGCATAGTCCCTGCCATCAAGAGTTTACAGTCTAATGGAGGGATGCACATGAAGGAGTGATGGTCAAGGAAGAATACTCTTCAATTTGGAAAGTTACAGGGAAAGTGAGTGGGACCATTGAGGAGTAGAATGACACATCCTCTCCAGGAAAAGAGGCAGAGTTCATTTAGTCATGGTTCATGGATCTGAAACTAGAATGGTTAGGGATGAGCTGGGAGTGGAGAGGGAGGGGGAACATGCCTGGGAGAGTCAGTCACCAATCAGGACATGATCTCTGGTGTGGTTTGAGAGGATGTGGAGAAGGTGGGAGGGAAAAGTGAGGAGCATCTCTTCAGCCAAGAAATCTGATGACAGGGAGTCCTGAGGTGCTTTTCTGGGTCCCTACAGGACTTAAGGACTTTCAGACTTCCTAATAATTTAGCTGCCCACATGCTCATGAAGAAAGAAAAGGAGGTCCTTTTTGGTATTCATATGAAGACTTTTTAAAAGTGGTTTGCTATTTTAACTGCCTTCATCTTCAATTTTTGGTTTAATCTCTCTCTCTCTCTCTCTCTCTCTCTCTCTCTCTCTCTCTCTTTCTCTCTCTCTCTCTCTCTCCCTCCCTCCCTCCCTCCCTCCCTCCCTCCAAATATTTATTTTCTTAGAAGCAAAGGTACATTTTTAGTTCCCTGTCACTGAGGTATGACATCACAAAAGATTGGTAAAGCTGCTCATCTAAGTGCCATTATATAAAACAATGTATCTCTAAATTGAGTGTTTCTTTTCTGTGTGCTTTTGTGCAGGAGAGCAGGACACATCAATGTGCTTCTTTCCAGCAAGTGTTTATTGGAGGATTTTTGAGTAAATAACTCTAGTTTTAAGCTTACCTTAAATATTTAACTGGTTAGTGATGAGTAATTCAGTTGTATGGGAAACAAAAGTTTCCTCCAGGGTGGAAAGGTGTCCTTGTATCTGAAAAACCTGATGTGATTTATGCTTTTCATTTAAAAGTTAGAAGTGACTACATAAATGGGCATTACTTTTCTCTGTACTGTTTTTTGTGGTAGACTGGTTTTCTTTTGAGTTGCCAACTCCTATATTTTGTGGAGTAGTCTCAGGTACTAATGATGTGCTTATTAAAATACTTCCAATTAAGAGTCCCTAGCTGACAGCTTTTCTTTTCTATTGTCGTGCATCTCAGATCTCTTTGAGGCTGTGTCTAAAATTTTCTGCCACTTGACTACTTGCTGTTTTGCATTTGACTGAACTTGCAAAGTGGTGAATGAAACTATCCAATATGAGTCTTTTATTTTTTGTATGTTCTTTCATTATCTGTGGAAATGTCTTCCCCCTCCAAGATTTATCAATTCCTGTCCTCCTCCCTCAGTCAGAAAGTGTCTTATCATTTCTGTTTGTTCCTGTTTAAAAATGGAAAATTAATTAGTGCCTGAACCCTGGCAGGGATAGGAAAGGCTCTCGCCAAAATGACTACATTAGATGGAACTGGTCATGAATCATCCCAGAGAGTTTTTTT
The DNA here is from genome assembly GCA_028658325.1 of Potorous gilbertii. Lineage (NCBI taxonomy): Eukaryota > Metazoa > Chordata > Mammalia > Diprotodontia > Potoroidae > Potorous > Potorous gilbertii. The sequence continues at coordinate 40,404,698 of CM053774.1, forward strand.
TTTAGTTGTATTGCTTTGTACTAATAGAATCATTTGTCACCAGCAACCATACCAGTGTCATCACCAATCACCCCTGCTAACATGGCATATGACGTCACATGAACAGCTCCTCAGCAGGCTCTTATTTAAGCTTAGTGGATTTTTGTCTATTGGAATGATTGTACTTTTATTCCATTGGCATTTAGGGTTTTTGGTATCTTCAGTGGGTAAAATTCAAAGAAATGTGCTTCAGTAAATAGGTTAGCTGATTCAGTAGATGGCACTCTCTTCATCCAAGTTAGGGTGAAGTTACTATGTGGCCTTCAGGGACAGTGGGCTGGGAGAGGTACCATTTTTCAGATTAGATGTAAAACTGCACTGACTGCTTTGGGTAATTAAATATGCCCGCTTAGCTAGAACAGGGTCATTAGTTTGAATGTTTGAGTCCAGTTTGCTGTGTAGCAACTGGCTTCAGTGGCCTCAGAAATTTCCATTGGAGTGTCTGCTCCCTGTCTAAACTTGCTAGAGACTCACTATTCTTTAACTCAAAGCTTACTGAATGAGGACATTATGACACTGGTTAAGACAACTATATGTCAGGGGTCAGCAATCTATCAAAAGTGAAGTGTCAGTATCTTGACTCCTTCCTATTTTTTTTGACATGCTAGGTCATGGGACAGGCAGTCTGATGCAAGTAACTCTCATAGCCAACAATACCTCTTGAGAGGGTGATTCAAAGCCATGTTCTCCAGCAAAAATCTGGTCTAATCTAGTCTGAGACCGGTTCTTACCAGTGACCATTACTCCTAGACATCTGATTGATTTAGACTAATTCCTTGGTTTGTTACTGCTGCCTATAGACACACAGAGACTGATGGAGGACCTGCCCAAAATACCCCCTCTCGTGAGATCATATGAATAGGATATAACCATTTTGAATGGGTGTCACAGGTCAAAACATAAACTCATTAAGTAGGCCAGTTGGGATAGTTGGGATATTGAACATTGAAGGAGGTATTTATTAAATTCATACCATCCTTTAGGAGCATCCTAGCCATAAAATTATAAGAAACCCTGCAATAATTTCAGAAAAGTGGCCGATCATATAACTAGCATTGGTGTGCTTTCTAAAACTGGGGGTAATGATAACGCTGTCTCACACTTCTGCACTTTACATTGTACACACTACTTTATTTGTAGTCGTCCTGTAATGTAGGTAGTGCACATATTGTTATTCTTATTTTACAGTTGAGGGCACTGAGACCCAAAGAGGTTAAGAGATTTGTCCTTCCATCATTCTCTCTGCTTCACTTAAAACAGACTTTTTTTTATTTCCAGATTCTCTCCCTTCTATCCTTCCCCCCACTCAGTGGGAAGGTAAGAAAAACAAAACCCATTACTAATACGTGGTTATGCAAAACATTTCCATGTAAGCTATGTGTCCCCACTCCTCCCCCTCCCCAAAAAAGGAAGAAAAAGAAAGAGAAAAAATATGTTTTAGCCTGCACTGTGGGGTCAGCATCTAGAGGGGAATAGCACTTTTCTTCATGAGTCCTTTGGATACGGTGGGTTGCTCTGTTGATCAATATTGTTGTTGCCCTGTGGATTATTCTCCTAGTTCTGCTTACTTCACTTTGCCTCAGTTCCTATATGTCTTCCCCTGCCTTTTAAAAACCATTCTTTTCATTGTTTCTAGTTTTCTGTCACATTCATGTACCAGAACCTGTCTAACCATTCCCCAATGGATGAGCATCTCCTCAGTTTCCAGTTCTTTGCACAGTGCCTGGCATATAGCAGGTTCTTAATAATCATTGAATGGAATATGTAAGATGGTTTAATGAATTGACTTTTAGAATCTCATTTCCCCAGAAATTACATCTTTTAACATTACAAAAGGTAGCCAAAGGACTATGATCATCTAGAAGAGGAGATAAAGAAAGGGAAACATGTCCTTTGAGACATGAGAAATATGAGGAAATTCTTAAATAATTTAGAGGAAGAGGTGGCACCTGTAGTATAAATGCCGAAGATGGCAAGTGGGCCATTCACCATTTCTAGGCTATCCTCTGTCTACTAATTGTTCTTCAAGATGTATTTGAATCCTGTCTTGACTCCTTATTTGCTAGGTGGTCAATCAGTCAATCATAAAGTATTTAGTAAGTCCTTATTATGTGCCAAAACCTGTTCTAGATACTCGGAATGCAAGTACAAAAAGATGAAATAATATCCATTCGAAATGAGCCTATATTCTAAGGGCATGAAGGAAAACAATAAGTATGTATAAAAATGTATACATCATAAATATATAATTAATAAATGCAAACAAATATGAAGTAGTTCAATGTAAGGTAGTATAGAAAAGAAGAAGTCAAGGAAGGTTTCAGTGCTTGTTAACTGAAAAAAGGTGGGGGCGTGAGGGACTCAGAGACAGAGGTAAGGAGGAAGTACATTCCAGGTATGGGGAATGGCCAGGGTAGGCACAGTTCTTCCTTTCTCAGGGGCTTTATGAGAAGTGGAACAAGATGACTTCCAAAGTCCCTTTCCAGCAATATAACTCTTTTACTACAATAAGGAAATAACATCAGCTCACATTTCAGTAGTTCTTTAAGGTTTACAAAGCACTTTTCTCATTGACGCTGTGAGGTAGGCAGTATGAGCATTATTCTAAGAGTTTTACAGATGAAAATACAATCTCACAGAGATTAGGTAGTTTGATCATGTGACATGGTTACATGATTCACTAGTAAGCTTCAGTACCTGAATTTGAACTCAGGGTCTTCTGATTCTCAGGTAAGTTCAGTTCTCTTTTTATGGCACTATGCTGTCTAGAAGGAAGGAGGGAAATAAGCAAACTCAAATGCACTCAGAAGCCACAGCCATGGCAGACTGACAGTTTTGAATGGGAGACTAAAGGCTTAGGTGTACTTGTGACAGGAGAGAATATACCAGGAGTACATCTGTGTGGTTGATGATCCAGTAGAAGAGAATGAGAAGGCAAGAATTGTCAGACAAATAGGAGGAAGAAATAAAACCCTGAGGAGGAGGAGATGTCCTTGAAATGATGGTGGTCAGCTGTGCTGTGCTTCAGAACAAGTAAGTATATCCTGAGGACTGAGAAGTGCCATTGGATTTAGCAATTAAGAGATCATTGCTAACCTCAGACCACATTTCCAGTGACATGGCAGAGCAAAGGCTTGGGTGAGGAAGTGTAGATAACTTTTTCCACAAGTTTCACTGAGAAGAGAAGGTGAAATAGAGTAGCTTCAGGTAGGGATGGCAGGATCCAATACATAGCTTTCACATCTACTCACTTGAAAACTGTAGGTAGTACTCCATATATAAAGCTGTAAAAATTGCCATTCTTGCTTTGTCTATCTGTGTACCTCTCACAAAGAAAAAAGATGAAGGTCAAATATTTGTGAGGGCTGATGTATTTGTTACAGTTGTTTGTGAGGTTGATGAAGCTTCTCCAAGTCAGCCTCACATAAATGGATCTTTTTACTCTTCTCTGCCTCTCTCAAATCCTACTTTACCTTTCAAAACTCATTGACAGAGAGGGCACAGAGCAATGAAAAGTGCCCTGACCTTGGAGTCACAGCACATAAGTTCAAATTCATGTCCTGCTTTTTAATGTTTTTGTGACCTTGGGCCAGTCACTTAGGGCCTAGAAGGCCTCAAGTTGGATTAGAACTCCATTGTCTCTTCCAGCTCTAGGTCTGTTCTGTGATCTCAGTTCTCAGCCCCTTCGTAAAACCTTCACCAACAAGAGTATTTTGAGTTGAATTTTGAGACCTTAGAATCCCAGCACATGACAGCTAAGAGGAATCAAAGAACGTTGGAGTCATGGAAGGTGCCTTAGACTCACTGATTCATGCATTGTTTACAACTGAAAAGGATCTTAGAGGTGATTTAAGATTCCAAGTTTCTTTATCTTATAAAGAGTCTGTGGCCCAGTGAATTAAAAAATGACTGACTTACTTAAGTTTGGTAAGTGTCAAAGCTAGGACAAGAGCCCTAATCCATTGTACTGCTGTTGTTTCTCTTTTCTGACTTCACTTTGCAAATACCCTCTGCTCCTAAATAGCACAGATCTGAATAGTATCCTACCTTTTATGGTTTTCTAGTTGTTTCATGTGTGCAAATAGAGATTCTCAATTTAATTGTAAGATCTGTGAAGTAAGGAATTTCCTTTATATCTTCTCCCACCCCCCTTATTGCTTAGCACAGTTTTAATACATAGAAAGTGTTGTGTTGTTTTTTTAAACTATTGAATTGTTGAATTTAATATTTGGGAGTATTCACTGAAGAAGTATTAATCACTTACTACATGTCAGATACTATACTAAGTACTAGAAATAAAAAGACAAAAACAATCCCTACCCTTAAGGAACTTACATTCTACTGAGGGAAAACTGCACACACAGATAAACAAACATAAATTATGTACAAATAACATCAAGGTATAAGGGGACTTTAAACTGCCTGGATAGGTATCACTTCTCCTTATTTTAAGACAATGCTTGGCACATAGTGGATGCTTGATAAATGCTAATTGAATTGAATTAAATGCCTGTTCTCAGTGAACTGTCCCGGGAAGTCAGATTTTTGTTAATTGGGGAACTCCCTTCCCATTCCTTTTGGCCTTGATGATCTTTTGGCTAAGTCAGGGTGAGGGAAAGGTTGAAGCCTCTTGTCACCATTGCTATCCCTGAAGAAAGTTTCATTTGGGATCTCATAAGAAAGATCTAATGATTAGAATTGTTCAGCTGTGGAGTGTACCACTGTGAAAAGTCATGATTGCCCCACCTTGGGAAAGGTATGTCATAGAGGGCTTCCTTCCTAAATGCAACAGGAGGTTAGACCTTTACAACAGTGTAGTAGAGGGGATTTAGAATAAATGGGACTTGGGTTCAGATATCAACTGTGCTCATTACTGCCTCAGATACATCACTTTATTTCTCTAGATTCCACTTTGCTTATTTGTTAAATGTGGGGTTTTCACTAGCTGCTGTCTAGGATGAATCCAGCTCTTCATCCTAAATGTCTGTTTATCTTAGGCAAAGATGTTGAAATTACAACTAGACTACTGATTCTCAGTGAACCTTTAGTATAGTAACTGGTTATCCTACAAATGATATCTTGTTGAAAAATCCTGGTCCAGAGCCTGTGAAACTGTTCCCTTCCCACAATAAGCTCTTATAACAGCTTGCAATAATTCTTGCAAGTTAAGTTGGGGCTTTACTCCAGAGACTTCGTTATCAGTTGCATAGGTTCACAAAGCTTCTCCCACTCTCTTGCCCAGCATGTTCCATTGTCCTAGAGGCAATATGTTGTTTCAGTCATGTTTGACTCTTGTGACCCCATTTTCTTAGTAAAGATAATGGTTTGCCATTTCCTTCTCCAGCTCATTTTATAGATGGGGAAAATGAGGCAAACTGAATTAAGTGACCTGCCCAAGATCACACAGCTAGGAAGTGTCTGGGGCCAAATTTGAATTCAGAAAGATGAATCTTCCTGATTCCACCCTGCACCACCGAGTTGCCCTAGAGGCAATATAGATATTTCTTTTGAGTTGTTTTCCTTCTTTTTCTTTTAAGTCACAGCAACAAATTAACTACTCTTTTAAACTTTGGGAGTAAGAGCCTTTCAGACTCTAGGGGCTATTGAGTTCTTTCAGTTTCACCAGAGAACACAGATGCCTACGGCCAAACCCTACATGGACAGTGTAGGGTGCCAGCTTCCCACAAAGTGTTTCAGGGTGTTAAGAGGTATCAGAGTGTGTGCCTCTGAACCTCCAGGGGAGTCATTAGGCTCAAACTTTCCATTACTGTAGATCACGGTCATACGGGAGTGTTGACTTCTAGGCCATTCTTTGCCACTCCTTCATGACTTGTTGCTGGGGAAGACAAATAAGAATAAATATGTCAGAGAGATAAATAAGTAAATGCAATCCTTCTGCTCATTACCGGCAGACAAGTACCAGCAAGGGAACATATTACCACACAAGGGAAGTGTTGGCTGGTGTGCTGGGCCCCAGCTTCTGGGCATAGCTGGTGCCTTTTATGTCTCTTAAATGCTGATGTGTAAAATTAATATTTAACAATCTGAGGTTTTGCTTATTTGAACAAAGGATAGAATTCAAGTGATGTTTGGGGGGAGTTGTAGAACATTCCATGAATCTGTTGTGCATCCTAAGTGTGACATGTCCAAACCCTCAACCTCTTCTCTGAATCCTCAGAGCCACTTCACACAGAAGTCCATGCGACTGTACAGAGATGATTTTTGGTTTTTCTCTTTAATTATCTTCTGATATTAAATGAGAATTGCTTTGCCAAACATTTTTTAAAATTAGGTCAGTGTACTGTACAGTACCTTAGGGGCAATTATGAAGAGTTTGCTTCCATGGGCATATGTGTGTGTATTTTTTCATTGAATATTTGAAAGTATTTATTTAGTTAGAGCTGAGAACTTAAACAGCACCTGGCACTCTGTATGGCACCTGACACGTGGGACCATATCGAGTATATTGCGTCTCTAGGCCCTCTGCCTACAGATAGCACCTGGTTGTTTGAACTTGGGAATAATTAATAAAAATAATTCTGATTTGGGATGGTGGCTTTGAAATATAGAGGGAACCTGGAGCCTCTTTGTAATAGATTTTTCAAAGTGAATAGAGTAGCCTAGAATTTCTGGAAGTGAAATTAGGGGTGAAGAGAAGCATCAGAAATATTTATGTTGGGATGAAGTCATCCTGTTATTAAAGGCATGTTCCCCTCTTCTTGTGACAAATGAAATTAATGTCATTGATTCTCAAGGGCAAATTTAAAGAAGACTAAGCCTCCTAAACTCTATTTCACAAAGTTCCAATATGACAGGCCTGCTGAAGTATAGGGAAAGGGTTATATAGTCTACTCATTTGGATTCTTTACCTTTATATGATACATAGCTCTTCTTAAAATGGAATTTAATCAGTTACCTAAATGGCCCCATCATTGAGCCAGGATTTCTGAAAATAATGAATTGTCATAATGTTATTATGGTAGTGAAAGTAACATACATTATACAGTAAAATCATTGACGGTAGGAGGAGGATGTATAGGTAGAATCACGGCTTCAGAATTGAAAGGAATCTCAGAGGTCATGCAGTACAACCCCCACCTAAGGAATAATTCCTCTCACTGAATCCCTATGCAGTGGTTAGGCAGCCTCCACCTGAAGTTTTCTAAGGATGGAGGAGAATCACCAACAAGAAATAACATCTGTACAGCATGAAAGGTTTTCAGAATGCTTTATGTACATTATCTCATTTGATCTTTACAACAGCTCTGTCATTCTTGAAGAAGACAATGATATCACAAGGGTAATGTCTTGGGAGTGAATTGAGTGTTAAGTGAGGCAGAGCTACTCAGAGGGATCAGCCTCACTCTTTCCTCCAGAGTTATTGAAGTTCAGTGGCAATGCAAAACTCAAGATGACTGGCGATGGTCTGGGATTCAGTGAGTGACCTTGGCCTTTCCAAGTTTAGGTTTTAAAAAAATTACCCACAACCTAAAGAAGAGGAAACAGAGGCTCAGAGAGGTTAAGTAAACTGCTCAGGATCACATGACTTGTAAGTGTCTAAGAAAAGATTTGAACTCAGCTCTTGTTCCAAGGCCACAATGCCAAGGTGCCTTTCTGACTATCTTCTGAGGCAGTTCATTCCACTTCTGGACATTATGTATGGTTATTTTAAAAAAGTTCCTTTTTATTATACATTCTAAAAACTGGTACCTTTTGTTTTTATATCACAGTTATTTCCTAATACATACCATCCTTCTCCACTTTCCATCAAGTCTTATCTCATTGTTTGAATTAAAAAAGAAAAGAAAATAATACAGTAAGGCCATTCAACACATTGATAGCATATGCAATATGAAAAAAGTCTTCTGAAGAAGACAGTTTTCTTTTTTTGTCAAGGAATAATCCAGAATAGACGTAGATGTTGCCTTGTGACTGGTACTTTCTGCCATCCTTTGAAGGGTGGATAATAAGATCTTCATTTCCACTTCTCCCCACTCAATATAAACAGCTCAAGGAATGTGCTGCACTGGATCCTGTAGAGAGTCATTGGCCACAAAAAATACCCACTCCTAACAGACAGAGACAACTAAGCAGTCTAGGGTCTGTGTTTGTAAAAATTCCATTTATAATTCTCCCTCCTTTGAAGGCTTCCTACCCTCATTTTCCATTTTACAATACTCAGCTTCTTGGAAAGTTTTAGCCTTGTCCTTGATGTATCCTTTTCTGTGAGTGAGCCAATGCTTTATCATATAAATTATGCATTATGTAGCGCTTTAAGATTTACAGAGCACCTTTCTTGTGGTTACCCCATGAGGTAAGTAATGCAAAGACCTTTTTACAACTTGGTAAACTGAGGATCAGAGAGAAGAGATGACTCATGTCAGACAAAGGATTTGAACTTCAATCTCCTGACTTTTTACCCTCTACCAAGCTTTGTGCTCACTAGGAAGCCACGTGGAAAAGCTTGGTGCTGTTTTTATTGCAGGTTTCTTTTAACATGCTGTTGTCATGGGTCCCTTTCTCCTCAGTTCTGTGATAGAGTTTGTAAGGCTTTTGTCCAGTTTGGTTGTGATCACTTGGGCCACCCCTTGATTTAATCCTTCACTTGGTCCTGGGTTCTGGGCTTTTAGCTTCAGAGTCGTTCTCTCTGACAAAAATCCAGTTTGGACGTGTGACAGCCATTAGTAATAAATAGAAAGACATATGACAAATTCCTGTTTTTTAAACCTCTTTTCTTAAAAAAAGAAAAAATAAGGATCTGTACCAGCTTTCTGTTCAAGAACAGAAGACAAATATTCCTCAGACCTGTCCATTAGCTCCCCACTAATCCGAGCTAATTATCCACTAACTGTAGAGGGCATCTTGAAGACCAAATTTCTTTTCTGTTTTTTTAAATTATCAACTTGATCAACATGAATATTTCTATTAACAAAGAAAAGAAAGAGGATGCTTGGATATGATACCTTGAATCTCTGTTATGTACAGTTTTTAAAATATATATGAAATTTTAGGACCAGCATTTCCCAGCCTGTCTGCATCCCCTTCTGAACTTTCTTCTGCTTTCTTGCTTTCTTCTATGTATTTTTTAAAATGTTTCATCCATGCTTTTCTTTTCTTTTTTTGGAATCACTATCACTTGCCTGCTTCTACTCCCCCTTCTTAACTCTCTTTCCTCCCTCCCCTGTTAAAGTTTTGCCTTGTTTTAAATAAGTATAGTCAAGGAAAACAGAGATGTCTAAATATATTTGCCCAATTCTACACTTTTAGTTGGTCACCTCTCTGCCAAGGAGTAGGAAGCACAGTTCATTTTCTCTCTGTTGGAGTCTCAGTTGGTGATGGCATTGATCAAAACTCAATTCATTTCCCAAGCCATTTTCTTTTATACTGTTGAAGTTGTATAAAATACTCTCCTCGTTCTGCTCACTTCATCTGGTATAAGTCTTCCCAGGTTTCCCCATTTCTTACAGAATAATGATATTCTATTATATCCATACACTCTAATTTGTTCAGCCATTGTCCATTTGATAGGGACTCACTTTGTTAGGACTCATTTGATCAGTCCATTGTTGATCAGGCTCTGTGACCTTTGCAGGACGACATTTGATCTTCTCCTAAAAGTGTGAGGACTGTATCGAATTACCCTTTTTTTTATTTCCTTGGTGAAATGTCAACAAGTGGTCCAGGCCAGTATGTCTTTGGGAAGCATGTCCACCCACATCTGCAGGCAATCCTTCAGAAGGACAAACAGATCGATGCCTTCTAGAGGCTCATCTTTATGGCCCTTACTTCACTACCTCTTTGTTGTATCTTAAGAAGTTTGAAGTGTATCTCTGGCACCTCTAAGCCTGCATATTGTAAGGGGCAGTAGTTTACATAGGAATTAATCAAAAGAATTAATAAAAATTGTCCTTTTTTTATTAAAAAAAAGTACTATTATAAATATTTTTGGACATATGGGTCCTTTTCCTATGTTTTTAATCACTGTTCGGGTATGCATAGTTTAATGACTTTTGGGTGTGGTTCCAAAATATTTTTGAGAAAAATGACTGGATCAATTTATAACTCTCTCCATTATGAGTGCTTGTTCTTGCACAGCCCCTCCAGTAATAGTCATTAACCTCTTCAGTCATCTTTACCTGTTGTGTATGAGGTGAAACCTCAGAGTTGTTTTTAATTAGCAAATGCTTACTGTTAAATTTGGAGCATTTTTATATAGTTGTTGATAGCTAGCATTTCTTCTTCTGAAAAATGCCTCTCCATATTCTTTGACAGCTTATGTAGAACAGAATGACCCATGTTCTTATATCTCTGTCACTTCCCTCTATCCCTTGAACATCAGACCTTTTTACTACAATGATTTTTCCTCCGTTTCACTATTTCTCTTCTAATTCTTACTACATTGATTTCATTTGTGCAAAAACTTTTCAGTTTTATGCAATCGGAATTATCCCTGTTATCTTTTTGTGTTCACCTCTGTCCTCCCCTGTCTATAGTTGTGAGAGGTATCTCTTTCCTTTCTCCCATTTTAATTTGTTTATGGTACGGATTTTTTGAAGTAGGTCCTATTTCCCTTTGTAGCTTGTTGTGCCGTATGGTGTGAGATTCTGGGCTAATGCAGATTTTTGCCATATTGCTTTCCAGTTCTCCCATTAGTTATTGCCTGTTGGAGAGTCCTTACCCAGTAGTATGTGTCCTTGAGTTTACTGAATGCTATGCTACAGTGTTCAGTTGCTTTTTGGCTTTGTATACTTGTTCCACTTAGCAAATGTTGTATTTTTTTAACCAGTATCAAACAGTTTAGATGTTTACTGCTTTGTAGTGTATTTTAAAATCTTACACTTTTAAGCCTCCGTTTCCTCCACACTTTGTCATTATTTCCCTTGAGATTTTTGTCCTTTTATATAATGATCTTTCTTGATCTTCCAGATGAATCCTGTTATTTTTCTACTTCTGTCAAGTAACAGTCTGATTGGTGTAATGGTCTGATTGTATCATTTTCATTTTTACTATATATGCATGGCTTAATCATGAGGAATTAATATGTATTTATTTAGGTGTGGCCTTATTTCGGCAAAGATCTCGTGGTTGTCTCATCTTAGTAGGTGGACTCCCAGATATTTTAAACATTCTAATATTATTTTGAATGGAATTTCTTTTTTTTTTAAAGTCTCTTTCTATGGGTTTTGTTGTAACATGTAGAAAGGCTGGTGATTTTGGTGGATATAATATATATCTTCTAGAATATTTTTAAATAAAAGAATGTATTCCGGGAAGGCTTTTCTATTCGGTAACAACTCACATTTTATAGAGTTTTGAGATTTACAGTAATTTTCCTCATAACAATTCCGTGAAGTATCAGCAATACAAATTTTATACATGGGGAAACAGAGAGAATAAAGGCTCAATGATTACCTGTAATCATACACTCAGTATCAGGACTGGTACTCCATACTCTCAGCCTCTTTACTCTCTTTCTGCTGCCTACTCCCTTTGAGTCTTCATTGATGGAGGCTGTCCCTGCTGCCTTAGATTCATTTTTTCTGAAGCTATGCTTTTGAAAGTCTTGCAGGCCCAGTTCAAGTTGAAGCCCTTTCTCCCAGAAAGGCTTCTCATTTTTTCTTTCCCCAGGTATTCTTCTCTCACTCTGCTCTTTGCACCTGTCACATTTTGTCTTATACTTAGCATATATGTATCCTTTATTTTAATTTGTTTCCAATTAAATTTGAAAATCTTTTAGAGGATGGGATCTGTAATTTTTTTTGTCTTTATATGCCCTAATACGATACCTTGCACAGTTGCTCATCACCATTGCTCATCTTTGTATGGTATTTGAAAGTTTTCTAAGCATTTCACGTGTTTCCTTGTCTGATCCTCATGATAGGCCCATGAGATTGTTGCTGTTATTGTTGCCATTTTACAGAGGAGGAAACTGGGGCTCAGAATTAACCTTTCTGAGGGACTTACCACTGGTATCTGAGGTGGGATTTAAACTTAGATCTTTTGACTCCAAGTGCAGTGAGTTAAAATGCATTGAGGATAGTAGAGATTCCGCTCAACATCTAGAGAACTGCTGTTTCCAAAGGGGGACAGTATGTTCCCGGTTCTCATTTTGTCTTTTTCTATACCTTTACTTGTACTGTCCGTAAGATCTGGAATGGACTCCCTCTCATCCCCATCTAACCATCTTTCAGTGACCTACTCAGCCACCATAACATCCCTGGAAACTTCCCTTACACTCTGGTCTGCTCCAACTGGAAATTATTTTCTAGCTTCTGCTGTTTCTTGGAACACCTTGCATCATCTTTTCCTCTGCAGTTGTCTCATTATTCCCTGTACCTTAGCTTTTTGTGCTCATATCTCTTCTCCCTTTAGACTATAAGTCCCTTGAAAACAGAATTTCTGTTGGATCTCTTCTTGTATCCACACTAGCACAAATTATACCATAGTGTAGGAGACACAGTAGACTGGATTAAAAGAATCATGCTAGGCACTAGGGAAGATAGAAAATTGAGGTAAGACATGGTTTCTGCCTTATAATAAGGGTATGAAACTCCAAAATAGGTGGCTATACTTCAAGGATCTTAGATTCCGCTGGTGTGGGTCTCCTTCCATTGATGTAGAACTCATCTAATTTATGACATAGTGGTGGTTGGTAGTAATAGGTAGCATTTACACAGCACTTTGAGGTTTGCAAAAACATTTTGCATACTGTATCTCTCCGGATCCTAGAAAACAGTATTCATATTGCTCAAATACACATTATTACATGATAAATATTTTGAAGAGTTATGAAATAGAGTGCTATGATAAATGTTGGATGAATGAATTAGGAATGCATGAGTCTGGGTTGTGGCTCACTTTGTCCATTTTAATTATAAAACAGTATAAAGAGAGACAGACTTTCCTTGCTCACCAGGATCATGTGCAAAATAGATTGTGCATCTTGGCAGAATAACCAAGTAATTTTGTGATTGCCCTTCAGGCACTGGGACCTTCAAGTGACCTGAAGGAACCAAGACTTTAAGAAACCAGATGCAAGGGATCTGAAAATTTCGATATGCCTGTGCAAAAAAATAGGTCAAGGGCCTTTTGACTCATTCAGTGTCCTGTAATGAAAGACAATCATCAGCTAGTAAGCATTTATTAAGTGCCAACTATGTGCAAGTGCTAAGGATAGAAATACAAAAAATCAAACTACCCTAACCCTCAAGGAGGGTTTACATTCTAATGAGGGCAACAAGTACGTATATGTGAATATGTGTGTATAATATAAAGAGAATAAATATAATTTCCCTTTATTAGAATGTGAGTTTCATGAGAGCAGGGACTTTCCATTTATATCACCAGTGCTTCACGTATAATAAGCACTTAGCAAAATACTTTTCCATTCATCCATTCATCAGTAAAGTTCAGGAGGGAGGGTACTAGGAGTTGGGGGATTTGTAAAGCTTCACGTAGAAGATGATTTTTGAGCTAAGTCTGGGAGGAAGAGAGGGCTTTTGTGTGGCGCAGGTGAAGATGGTATATATTCCAAACTAGATGACTAGTGCAGAAACATAAAGATGGCAGTGTTTGTAATGAGGAATAGAAAAAAGGTCAATTTAGTTGGATTGTGGAGAGTGAAATGGGAAGCAATATCTAGTAAGACTGGAAAGATAGGTTGTCAGGGTGAACAGAGAATATCTTATTCTGGTGTTAATAGGGAACCATTGGGCATGATTAATGAAATAATGTGGTCAGAGCTATACTTAAGGAAAATCACTTTTGCAGCACTGTGGAGAATGGACTAGAGTGAGGAGAACTTGAGTCACAAAGACCACATAGGAAACCATTGTAACAATCCAAGTGAGACATGATTATTGCCTTGGACTAAGGTTGCATGAGAAGAGAGAAGGAAACGGATATGGAGAAAGGATAAGCTGTTGTAACTGATTGGATATGTAGGGTAAAGAAAGAATGAAGTTGGAGATAATGTGAAGTTATGAACTTGGGAAACTAGAAGAAAGAGGGTGCCTGACCTAGGAATAAGAAAAATTGGGAAAAGGGTGGGTTTGAAGGGAAAAAATAATAAGTTCAGTTTTGGACATACTGAGTTTGAGATATTTCTGTGACATCCAATTTGAAATGCTTATAAGGCAATTGGTGATGCAAGACTGTAGCTCATGGGAATGACCAGGGTTGAATATATAGATGTAAGAGTCAGCTGCATAGAGGTGATAATTAACATTCTAGAATCCTATAATAAATCCAGTGAACATCTACATAATATGGATAACAATCTTGCAAAGAAAACTGATGAGTCATTAGACATGGGTGAAGAATAAGAGAGAGGAGTGTCACAACAACCCAGAGAGAGGAGAGAGTCTAAGAGAAGAGGATGGTGAACATATCAAGTCTATCAAATAGATTGAGAAAGGGGAGGACCAAGAATAAACCAGTTTGGTAATTGTTAATGACTGGTCTTTGTTAAGTTTGGAGAGAATAGCCTTAGTTGAAGTGAAGGTTTCAGAAGACATATTGCAAGGGGTTGAGGAGTGAGAGGCAACTAATGTTGGAAGTTTTATTTTGGAATTTGGCTGAGAAAGGAAAGAGATCTCTCTGGTTTGGAGGGATAATGGCATCTAGTACATGTTCTTTTAAAGGGTAGGGAGATCTGGGCATGTTTGAAAGAAGTAGGGAAGGAGATTGGGAAAAGTTAAAAATTGGATGGAGGAGACTTGATTGTAATCGAACTGAACAAGACATGAGAGTTGAGATTAAGGGTGCATCTAAAGGAGGTGGTCTTGACAAGAAGGGTCACTTCACTCTGAGACTTTAGAGAAATGGAGAGAGTAAGGGATGCTGCCGAGTGGTTCTGAGTTGAGGAAATCGTGAGGACAAAAACTTAGGACAAAGGACCTCCATTTTCTCTGTAAAGTAAGAGGCAGGTTTCTCGGCTATCAAAGGCATGGAGGCAGGAGTTGTGGGAATCCTAAGGAAATAAGGGGTTTGGAATAGTTTCTGCGGAGGGTGAACAGGAGGAAAAAGGAATTGTCTTGTACATTGAGGGTCCTGGTGAGGATGGATGACAAAAATTTGTAACGGACCCATTCATCACAGATGATGTGACTTCTAGCTTCATTCAACAGAATCAGAGTAGAAGAAATCTATAGCTGATGTTTGGCAAGGGAGGAGTGGCATTAAGACTTTATAAGAGATACTTGTGGATAAATGTCAGCATGGAGTTGAATAGACCAATGATAAAGTCAAGATTGGAGAGACAAGAAAATGTAAGGTGAGAGCAAGGATAATGAATTGTCCTGTGGAAATGATGTGAATTTGGTACAGTCCTAGCCTTGCGAGATCCTGCCAGTCAGGTTCAATTTTTAGGTAATGGATATAGTTCATTGACTTCTTTGTTCCAAAAGAAAGCAATACCTTGGAGAAGGGAGTATGGTGTGGTGGAAGGAGCCTTGAAGCAGAGGACTTTATGACCTTGGTGACTTTAGGGAAGTTATTTCCTCAGACTTGAGTTTACTAATCTGAAAAATGAATTGTAAGGCTGTATGCTTCCTCAAACTCATAAATATCTAATTTATGCAAGGCAGAAATCTTGACTCTACCTTACTAGCTTTATAAATTTGGACAAGTGTCTTCACCTGCTTGGGCCCCAGTTTTCTCTCTGAAGGAGGGTTGTACAGACTAGGAGGATCCTTCCAGAAGTCATATGTAACTTAGTATGTAGGCTCGTGTTCTTTCCTGTGAAGGGAAGTGTTGTACCGAGCAAACCTCTGAGCTGTGGAGCAGCTGGATTCTGTGATCTCTGAGAGGGGGAGAGAGGGAGAGGGAGAGGGAGCGGGAGAGGGAGAGAGAGAGGAAAGAGAGAGAGAGAGAGGAGAGAGAGAGAGTTTGTGTGTGAAAATACACATACACATATGCACACGTGTATACAGAGAATAGCATTTCAATTTATTTGATTCCTTTATAATTCTGTGTATTTTATGTATTTATAAACATTGTTCTTATAATGAGTCCATGGCCCTCCCTGCCCCCACCAAAGGTTATAGGAACTGGAAATTAAAGGATATCCACAATTTGAAAATAAATTCAGTGTAAGATTTTTAATCAATACCCTTCTCTGGGCCTCAGTTTCTTCTTCTGTCTAAAAAGAAAAGGAGGGTGGGCTATTATCCCTTCCAGTGTTAATGTGCATTGGTTCTATTATAAGCAGCAAAATTTAGCTCTTCTTAGGAAGAGAGGGACAGGGGGAACTCAAATTGACTATTCTAATAAAGACCCAAAGTGTCTTTCTGAAAGAAGGCCATTCTGGATGATTAGCTTCTGGCTTAGGAAATGAAGTTTTCTTTCCTTTTCTTATCTAGGTTATGTTAGGGTAGATGCTGAAAAGGTTTGTGTTCCCAGGAGGCACATTTCTTCAAATAAAATATTTGACCTGGAAGAGGGACCAGCCTAAGTACAATCACAACATTCATCAGCTATTAAAAGTGAGAGAGCAGCTCAGTCCATTAGTGAATCTTCTGTATCCTAATTACTTGCAGACATAGGGTTGGTCAGTACTATATGGTACTCTCTAGACTGGGCTTAGTGCCCAAGCATAAAAAAAGCATTGTAGCATTTTGAATGCCCTTAGCACTTGGTTCGGAGCAAATGTAATTGAAGGTAGCCATAAGAAATCTGCCCATTAAATACCTAAGCCAGTCTTCTCTACATAAGCCCATGTACCAATAAGTAAAACATTAGTTTGCTAAGTAGGAGGTGCATGGTTTCTCCCTGGCTTACCCCAGGGAGTTGAAAGAAACAGGTAGCTGTGGTTGTATAAGGCATATGGCCAGAGGAAACTTAAAGATCCCCTTGTTTAGCTTTTTCTTCTGATTGTGTCTTTGGGATCATACCTTCTCTTTCTTCTCCTTCTTTCATAGTGTCTGATACAGGCGTCTACTTGTTATACATTGCTGAGTGACTTGACCAAGGGTTTAGTCATTTTGATTTACTTTATTTACCTAGAAGTGGTGTAGGGTTAGGGAGTAGTAACTCTTCTTAGGATCTGGTTCTTTAAATATGGGCAGGGGAATTGAGGGGATGAAGAAAGGGCTAAAAGAGGGCACAGTTCTGGACACATATTTCAGTGAAGCCATTGCTATGAGTACTTCCTCCAGCAGCATCCTTGTGGGACTTGTATTCCTGTTTTGCCATTAACCCTCCACAGAGAAGGATGGCCCTGGAGGCCATCCTCTCAGTCTTCTTTAACATTAGTCCGTATATTGTCCACCTGTTATCCCTAACTCTTGCTATATGAACGATCTATCTTTTTCAGTCATATGTTTCCTAGATAATTTATTTTGTATGACTTCTTGCACACGTTATCCTGGTAATGTGTTGCAACTTATTTATACTCACCATTTGACTATCTCTCACCCCTTGGGTAAACTGCATTTTTAACTCTTTGTAAATTGTGACATTCCATGTATTATAGCCAGAAAGCATCACTGGAAGATTATTAGTATTGGAAATATGTTTAATTTTTTTCTTTCTAAAAGAACAGTGGGACCACATCAAGTACCATACAGTCCCTAGATACAGCCCAGGCCTCTTCCTTCCTCCTGTTGAATTCTGGGCCTCATTCACTGTCTACTTACAGGGCCTGACCACGATATATTTACCATTCAGTGGGATCTTTTCCTCTGCCTTTCATAATCTGAAAAGTAGATATTCTTCATACACTTTTTTTTTTCTTGTATTGGTAGGTGGACATTTTTGAATTTCTTTTTTCTTAAGCTCTGCAGTATTCTAGGACTTAGTGCTATCAATACAATGCCATCTGCAAATAGGAGCTTCTGAAGGACTTCATTTCTGTTCTGTACAGCGTATTCTCCATGACAGTGGCAAACACCTTTGGTGAACACATGCCTTCCTGTTTTATGCTTCACTTGTTATTGGTAACCAGAGGATCCCTGGATGAAGTTATTTTTGTTTTTGCATCCACCAAGGAATCTTGTATGAGCTTATCATACATATGGGAAATACCTTAGAAACATTTTACAAATGCCCTTAAGCTTTCATTTTACTATATAGTGCCAATTTAATAATGAGATATTCTATTCTCTGCACCTTTTAGCCAGTTATGCAATTATAAAAGAGGAGAGTGCTATAAAAATAATTTGCAAAAGTCCACCTGTATCTATCATATATTTTCGTCAGATACCCTTAACATATGTATAGATTTCTCTCATAAAGATTTTGTAGAGATGAAAATAGAGGAGTACAGGTCAGTCATTACTCTACAGTACCTTTTTCCAGTAGTGATACTATATGTGATTGTTAAATTTATATCCTTCAGATAACCTTGAGATTAGATCAGTCAACTCCTTGAAAAATGTGTTACCTCTGGCACCTGCTTCTGTGTATTTAATCTGTTCTAGAATAGTCTTTGTGTTTTCATTATCATATGTGGTAATTTCTCTTATCACTGATTATGAAAATATTTATTACAAAAATGTTGATGGAGCTGCTTCATTATTTTTTCTTTTTCCCCCTCCAGTGTTTTATGATAAAATACTACTCATAATCTTTGAGTATTTTGCAAATGAATTCTTTTTTTATGTTACTTAGTGCTTGCAGTGTCCATCTCCTTCCAGTATTCTTAAATGAATTGTTCATATGATGTAAGCGGAATGTTTGAATCATTTTTGGCTATCCTCCCTATGCCTACACACCCTTGCATTGGAGTCATTGAATTTTAAAGTATCTGTTTAGTTTGGAAGAGCTTAAGTTCTTCCTAAAATTTCTCCTACCTCTTCTATAGACAATAATTCATAAACTGTGAAGCTATTCAGTTACAGTGGTCTTGTTGCTTATTGGTACTCGAAATGGCAGGTCTTTATACAGTGACTGGGAAGGTGGCATACTACTTCTGTCTGTATAAAAAGGAAGAAGGGAGTGACACTTGAACCACTATCTCATCTGAGCTGGTTAAAGTAGAAAAGAATACACACACACGCACACACACACACACACACACACAAGTACAGAAATACATTTCACTTAACAAGAAAATAAGAGGCAAAGAAGAGAAGGAATATTTATTTAGTCATACAAGGAAGGGGAGTCTGACAGTTATTTTAGGGTGCCATAAATGAATGGATAGGGATGGTGGTTCATTGAAACAATCACCACATCTTGTTTAAAAAGACAGCCTTTGTTGAGTGAGAACACTTTCATGGATCTAATCAGTCAGAGGCATGAACTAGGTATAAATATGGTCGAAGCATGGCTAAGGGCAGCCAGGTGGTGCAGTGAATAGAGTGCAGGCCCTCAAGTGAGGGAGGCTCATCTTCCTGAATTCAAATCTGACCTCAGACTTTTCCTAGCTGTGTGACCCTGGGCAAGTCACTTAAACTTGTTTGTTTGCTTTATTTCCTCATCTGTCAAATGGCAAACCACTCTGGTATCTCCACCAAGGAGATCCCACGTGGAGTCACAAAGACTCAGACATGACTGAACAGGAGTGATCTCTAGGGAACTAACAGCTCAGCGGCATTGGGCAAATCTAATGGTTTGAGAAGTCCTTAAAAGCCATTGGATAAGAAAGTGACATTGTACGTAGAGTATTTGGGTTGGCTAGAGAAACTTAGTTACTGTGTTGTAGACATAAAACAACTTGGTCATTCAGTAACCAACCTTGATTCCAGAGGACTAATGTTGAATTATTATGAACTGTGCTACCCCCTGCCTCCTGACAGAGGTGAGGGATTCAGGATACCTAACAAGATACACAGTTTTGGACATGGACGGTGTGGTCGTTGACTTTGCTTGATTATGCATATTTGTTATCGGGGTTTCCTATCTGGGATGGGTGAGACAGAGAGAAAACAAATGAGGTAGAAGGGAAACTTTACTGTTCCCATGGAGGATAACACCATTTATTCAAGACTCCCGGATTCTCATCCTTGGAATCATCCTTGACTTTTCACTCTCCCTTGTCCCCCATGTCTTCGTCCAAAAGAAGGTTTTTTTTACAGATGGCTGTCATCTTAGTTCAAGATATCTCTCTGCTGGACTTTTTGTTGAAATAGCTTCTCAAAGGAACTTCTAATTTCCATTCTTTTCTCTCAAATCTTTACTCAATACAGCTGCCAAAATAATCTTTTACAAATACATCTGATCATGTAATTCCTGCTTAAGACTTTTCTGTGACTCCCTTTCACCTCTTGGTTCAAATATAAACCCTTCTATTTGCCAGTGAAGGTCTTTCACCAGACCTGTATTCCATCTACTTGCTGTTCTCCACGCTTGACATTCCATCCCTTATCTTCATACCTTTGTACAGACTCTCTCCCAAGTATGACATGCACTTCCCTCAAGGCTCAATTCATTTTACTTCCAATGAGAAGCCTTCTCTGATTCTTCCCTGGGAGGGAGTTCTCTCCCTACCTAAATTATGACAAATATACTCTTAGATTAAATGATTTTTTTTCTTGTAGGAGTACCATCTCACACCCAGATGAATACAATGGGCAGGTCTTTCCCAGTAATCCCACAGAATGTTGAGAAGATGCAGGTTTGCCTCCAGGCAGAAGGAACGTTAAAGAGAGACAAAAATAAGAAGACAGCTGCCTCCCAGCAGAAACACCTCTTAGGACATTGGTGTGGCTAGATGGATAGATAGATATAGATATATGTCTGTTATGTAAGCAGCACTGTCAAGAAGTTTTTTATCTGATTTTGGCCTACTTTTGAATTATGATGGCCTGGTGAGACAAAGGTCTCTAGGGCTGTGACTATATTGGCCAGGAAAAACATAATTAAGTATCCTGGTAGCCCATTGAATTCTAAAAATACATAAACTGTAAATCAGGCCAAAAGCAGAGTTTCTTGATTTAAAATAAAAACCAGCAACACAAATCCCCTCTCCTATGCTGAGTATTTTTTTCATGACATTTCCTGTAATTTCTGAAAAGCAGTACAGTGTCCCTGACTCCCCAGCTCATAGCAGCACATCCTCAGAACCTCATAGCCACTGTTAGCTAACAAAGAACATGGGACGAAGAGGGGAAGCTTCAGGTGGAAAGTCCACCCCCCCCCCACACTCATTTATGTCCTTTCTTCAAGCGTGTTGTGTGTGTGTGTAATATTTATGTTCCCATATTGTATTTTGTTTTGTCGTTAAAAAGAACACAGCAGCATCTGAATGACTTGACTTGACTCAACTGAAGAACCCTCCCTCAGGAAGGAAAGGCCTGGGAAATGATGACTCAGGTGTCTTATTTTTATTTCTCATTTGATCAGAATTACTACATGAACCAGAGACAAGGGGAACTCATTTGTTTTCCTTAGAAGGATTTGAAATCTAGTCCTTCAGCTCCCTTCATTTCATAGCTAGACCTCCCCCTCACACCAAAGCCCTTATATATTGTCATGTGAATAACTACTGAGAAGTGGAAAGAGACACGAGTTAGTTCCACTCCCAGCCCTTACACTAAATATAAATTTTCTTTCCCTCCATTTTCTCACTTGTAAAATGAAATTTTATTAAGTCATCTCTAAGATCCCTTCTTAATTTTACTATTTGTTTATTCCACATAGGAAAACGTCCCAAAGTCTGCCTTTGTTTAGCTGAATAAGTTACATAAATTCCATTGGAAAACTCCTTTATAATGAAGACCCTTTAGAGACTTTCAAGTCCTCATTTGGTTCATTATCCTTAAAGGGTTTAGATTGTTAGAAAAATGGAATCTCTTCCCCCACATGGCTAATTTCATCTCTTGGTCAGGATAGGCTCACTAATATTATTAGCAGAACAGATGTTTCTTTGCCTTTCCTTTATCCTTCACTTTCTCTGCCAGTTTTTCTTGTGCCCTAGTAGGTGACCAACTGGATGAGATGCATTCCACTCCCAGAAAGAGAAGGATTTTGGTTATTCTGTCTTCTGGTCTTCTTTGAAATCTCACTTGTAACTAAATCAGTTGTAACAGACAAAAGGGAATTGTGTTTTAGATGCAGTCTTCCCCCATATGGCTCCTTCTGCCCTGGAATCGTCAGCTTTTCATGAATTCCAGGTTTCTTGGTGGCAGAACCTGGTCTTGAAAGCCCATTGAAGCTTTGTGATGAGGGCAGAAAGCTTGGTTTTAATAAATGACGTCAGGAGGGACCATATTATTTAATATTAATCAGAACACTTTTTAAAGCGTTGATTCTGACCAGTTCTGACATTTCTCCTCTGTACAGAGATTTTCTCACGTGCTTTCTCAAAGGGTCTTCCTTAACCCTTGGCAGATCACAGACTGAGTTGGAAGGAAACTCAGCCTGTACTTGAGCAGGACCCCCCTCTAGAATCCTCTGACAAGCAGGCATTGCCTGGCTTCAAGCACTCCACTCCTCCTGAGGTGGCTCGTTCTGCTTTCTCTTCATAGTGCTCTGAACTCTCCCTCCCAACCACTCCCATCTCATCTTTGGAGGTCTGCTCCCTGGGCCAAGCACAACAGAGGCAATCTCTCTTCTATATTCTCATGTGAGCTCCTTGAGGGCAGGCACCAGATTTTTATCTTTCTTATCCCCAGGATTTAGCACAACGCTTGGCACATAGAAGTACATCAATGTACAGTTTTAATACAACACCAGTCAGAACACCAACCGACACTTCATGAAAATGAAAATCATGAGAAGTCACAGGAAAAACATTTTTGGGGGAAGTTGTGTTCTTTTTTAATTTTATAGGAAAAAGATGAGCAGGAGTATCAAGCTAGGAATAAACTGGGAAGGGAGTTCTTACTCTAAATTTCAAAACGTAAAACAAAATCTCATTTTTAAAAGCAGACACTGGAAAAATAGAATAGACTAATAGAACAGAAAAAAACCTAGAAATAGAAGGCACTGTACAGAGGGTCTCCAGATTTTAATACAATCTTACATTGTTGAAGCTTTACACTGCACTAAGATTTTTGGGACACTCTGCACATTAGAAGTTAGTATTTGTTAATGCCATAGTTTTAAAAGATGAGGGAATTCAATCTGTTGTTCAGTAGAATTCAGTTCTGTTCAGTACAAATTTTTGGGAAATTGGGAAAATTGACTAGCTGTAAAGAGGGAAGATAGGTTTGAATCTGTATCTCTCAGACCAAATAATGATGTAGATCAGTGATCTAAGTATCTTTTAAATTTATGTATATATGTATATGTGTATGTGTGTATGAAATAAAATATTTGTTTCAACCATGAAGTTAAGGACCCTTTTTATTAAATAAGTTAAAATTATTGTAGATGAAAATAACAAGGTTTGATAAAATTTAGAAGTAAGCAATATTTATAAAACCTAAAGAAAAGAAATAAAATCTGTAAAGAATTGAAACATCTCTCAAAGTAAACAAGCTCCCCAGGGGAGCAACAATCAGAAGACAAAAACAATTTTAAAAGGAAATACAGATTCTTTATAACTACATGAAAAGATGCTCAAATTCCTTAATAATCATAGAAATTCAAATCAAGAAAAAAACTACACCAATATCCCCTTATCTTCTTCCATTCACACAGCCATGATGCTGGTGCAGGCCCTCACCGCTTCATGCCTGCGCTGCTGCGATACCTCCAGATGGCCTCCTTGCTTCCAGTTTTCTCAGGCTAGACTTTACACTTTATTCACCTCCATTAGCTCTGTAACTCAGTGACATTGGCTTTCTTGCCATTCTTTGAGCATATGATACTACATCTCTTGACTCTGTCTTTTCCCGTCCTTAGAATACTTTCCCCTTCTCACCTCTGTGCCTGGTTTCCCTAGCTTCATATAACCTCACTATCTCGATAGAGATGCAAGAGTTATTTTGTTGATTATGTCAGGGAAGGCACTTTGTAAACAATCAAACAATCTTTGCATAAGGTAGTGTTAGCTCAGCGATGACAGGGAACCAGTCAGCCATGTTGGCATGCGTTGACATCAGTTGGCATTAGAATCAGAGCATCCCAGCACCCCCTCCTACAGAAGTCCCCAAAGGGGATGGAAAGCCACACTCATCTGTTCAGTGCCCATGTAGACTTCGGGGTGCTGGGGTTTTTTTTAGTCATGAGCACATGTTAGGGTCTGTGCTTCCTCAGAGGTTACAAGCACCAATAGCACTGGATGTTTGTTTCCTTGATCATTGCGAGAGTGAGCCTGATTTTAGTGACAGTCAAAACCAGCAGCAAGTTTAGCACCATCTAGGTTCTTCTGAAATCCTTTTGCGAAGCACGACGTTTAGACCTAGCAAGGAGGATTCAACAGCTGGGGAAGGTACATATGTCTGTGAATCTGTTTCCTTCCAAACTCAGAGAAATATCTCCCAGACTGCCTTAAATTAAGGGCAGATTTTCATGTTAATTAGTGGCTAGAACTGATGCTCATAAATTTACATTTCAGTGAATTCTAGAAGGTTAAATCTGGAAATAATACAGAATATGAAGAACCTATGAACAAGAGCTTTGAATTTGAAAGAGTTCTTAGAATATAAAATTTTAGAACATTGAATGTCAGAACTGCCAAGGATCTTAGAGGTCTGCTAAGCCCTTTGGGTTACAGATAAGAAAATTGAAACCCAGATAGAGAAAGTGAATTGCCAGAAGTCATAGGACTAGTTTTTAGAATCCAGGTCTTCTGACTACTAACTAGCCCAGTGCCCTTTCTGATTCAGAATTTACTTTTGCTCTGCTGAGTCCTGAAGCTCCCTGATGGTGCCCCCAAACACCTCACTGAAGTAAGCCTGGCAGCCTGGAAATGCTGAGATTCTCCACCTCTCTCCCATGCCCCCATCAAGTGCACCTCTCCTTCCTCCCATATATTCAGGGCTTTTGCTCTGGATGTGTTTCTGATAGTGATAGCACACTAAGGTATTAATAAATGACAATAAATTTCTTTTGCCTCCCCATAAATACATTTACCAGTTTTAAGAGGGACTTAAGAAGGAAGGATTCAAATGAAATATCAGATACCAGGACAGGACTGGTGGAAAGGTTAGTTTTTTAGGGAGAACAACTATTTTGGGGTGTGCCTTATATCGCACCATGGAGGAATCCACCTACTCTGATAGCCCTATTAATGAGAAGATCAGTGCTGAAATGCCAGATGAGTAGGAGCAAGCAAGCTGCATGAGCAGCTGGCTAAGAATTGGACTCTGACCTTGGAGTGTGTGGGCTGGTAACAGAGTGTCACTGCTGCTTCTGCTTTGGGACAAAGAGCACTGGCCTGGGAGTTACCCAACTCAGCCATCACTCAGTTAGGTGACCTTGGGTAAGCTGCTTTTCTTTCTCTCTGCTCTCATTGACTCCCTTTATAAGACGAAAAGGTTCGACTAGACTGTCTCTGATGCCTCATCCAACTCTAAGCATTTATTCTGTTCTAGTCTATTCAGTGTGTGAATGTATCACTGGATTGCTTGAGTAAGCCTGAGGAGTTTGATCATTCTTGGCAGAACAAGGGCCTAAGTAGATGTGATGAGTAATTTTTGGTTCTTCATTGGCTGTTAAATTTTAAGATTTTTTTTTTTCTGGCTGGAAGAGTAAACGTAATAGAGTCTTGTCAATATATTTAAGTGGTCGGTCTGCCTTGGAAAGTAGGATTTCTTTTTAACTGCGATTGTATCCCCTGGTTAAATGGGTAAATTTTGATTTAGAAAGAATATCTCTGGGTTGGTTTCAAAAGTATTGCCTCTGCATTTTATACAACCTCCCTTGTTAATTCTGAAAGTTTCCCAAAACAATTTGTTTGAATTTATACTGCTGGTGCAGAGAGCCCAAACAGGTGTCACCAGTGGACATGTCCTTGGAAAAAGAAAGCTGCAGCTTGATGTCATAGAATTAAATCATATGAAAGAAAGTAGCCTTGAAATATGTGAGACCACTTGTGCCCGGTGTAGGGGCTCCCTTAGCATTTTATAGGTAAGAAATTTAATCATTTGTGTTCATTTGTTTTTTTTTAATTAGAGCTTTTTCAAGAACACTATTCAGTTGTCATCAATTCCTGCAAATCCAGTGTGTTGTGTTTGAACATAGTAGGTTTTAATTTAATCTTTGATTTCCCCTTGGGGTATCACTGTGATCGTCTCATTTGCATAAAACACCTGGTTATAGTAATTATAACCTTTTGAAGTATTCATTCACTTATCACTGAAGGAAAGAACTAATAAATGACTTCCTTTTTAAAAGAGCCAGCACGACTCACCCTCTCTTAACCTTCACTTATTCTAGAAATCTGGAAATTAGTAAAGGCAAGAACAAAATTGATATTTTCTCCTCTAATTCTTCCGAAGTAGTATGCTTTTTGAGTATTTGGAAAGCTGAATCTTTGGAGATCAGAGATCATGCCATTTGAGTACTGCTTGAAGGAATGAAGGTGTTGAATTTGGAGAATACCAGACTGAAGGGGGAGCATGACCATGGTCTGCTTCAAGAGCTGTTACAGTCAATGGATTGGACTGCTTGGTCCCAGAGGCCAGAAGTAGGAGTAATGAGAAAAAGAATGCAGATTTAGGCTTGATGTAAGAGAGAACTTAGAAACCTGTCCAGAAGTGGAACGGACCGCCCCAGGAGCTAGTGGATTCTCCCGACTTGAGGTTCTTTGACATGGAGCTGGCTAACCACTTGTCCATCATGATATATGATGATGTATTATATGTAATAGATAATTCTTTAGGGTTTACAGACCGTAACATAATCCTGGGTGACTAGAATGATGCTGCAAACTCAACAAAAATAAGGAAATTTGGGAGTAGGGAGAAAAATAAGTAGTTCTGTTTTGGACAGAACTAATTAAATTTTTGATATCAATGAGTCATCCAGATGCAGACAGTTAGCAATGCAGGACTGGCATTCAAGAGAGAAATTGGGGCTGCATACAAATTTGGGAGTTGTCTGCATAGAAATGATATAGAACCCTTTGAAATACATGTTATCACCAAGGGAAAGAGAGAACAGAAGAAGACTTGGGAGAAAGATTTTGGGACACCTATATTTCTAGACAGGAAAAGGATGATGAGGTAGGAAGAGAGACTGAGAAGGAGCAGAAGAGTGCATAATAATGGAATTCAAGGGTTGAAAGACTCCAAGAATAGTGTGGTTGATTTATACCAAAGCTCCATTTTGTAGAAAACAAAGCAAGGCCCAGATAAGTGGCCGCTCGCCTGGCCATGGTCAAGAGAGGAGGAGCAGAACTGAAACTTGGATCTCTTGACTCTTTATTGCTCCCAGCTCCACCACATTCCCTTGCAAATTATTATGTTGAAATGTTTCTTAAATCTCATTGCCATTTAACTTTTCCTCATCCTTCCCCTCCTCCACCCCCATCTCCCCACCTAGAGAGAAAGCCGTATGAGAGCAGGGACCAGTTCTTGGTCTTTCTTCTACCAGTATAACGCCCTGCACAGAGTGGGTACTCCGCGTATTTTGAGGAATACAAGAGAAATATGGGACCAATTATTCAACAGAGTTTCTTAATTGTACTGTTGCAAGTCTATGTTTAAAAACCTTCAGTTGCTCTCCATTGCCTCTAGGATAAAATACAAACATTCCAGGTTGACATTTGTTCCTGTAGTTTGACTTCTGCTTCTCTTTCTAGCTTTATTTTATACTATTCCCCGTTGGGATCTCTATGTTCCAGTAAGACTGAGATGCTAGCTTTTCTCTGAACTCAAAGTCCCACTGTGGTCTTTGGTGCATTTATACAGATTGTTCGCTATTCCTGAATGCAGTTCCTCTTCCCCTTTGCCCCTCAGAAGACACTTCATGTCATATGCCACCCTTTCCTGATCACCCCAATCATTAGAATCACAGAATTTGAGAGTTGGAGGGCATCAGGGGCATCTAGTTGAACCCATACACTAAAGAACTCCCATTATTACACAATCATCAATTGATTATTTCAGTTGAAGACCTCCCAAGGGGACAACCTCACCATCTCTTCGAGTAGCCCTCTTCCCTTTTGGAAAGCCCTCATTATTAGAAGTTGTTTTCTTGACATCGAGTCTACATTTGCCCATTCACCCTGAGTCTGCCCCATAGTGCCAGACAGAACAAGTCCAGCACCCTTCCCAATTCTTGAGCACAATCATTAACATTTCTCCTGAGTCTTTTTTTTCCTTCAGGCTAAACATGCTCAATTCCTTGAGCTTAGGTCATGAACTCAACAAATACCCTTTGCAATCCTGGCTGCCCTCCTCTAGACCTCTCCAGCTTATCATTGTCCTTCAAACCATGATGCCTAGAACTGAAAACAACACTCTGGAGGAGGTCTGACCAGGACAGAGTACAGTAGGATCATCATATCCCTCTTCTTTCCAATAGAAAGTGGTAATAGAAAAACCTATTGAAGTCTTAGGTCACAAGTTTTTGTTTTTGTTTTGTTGTGGGTTTTTTTGGCAGCAATATCATAATGTTGATTTGTTAAGTTTCTAGTTCCTTAAAACCTCTAAATATTTTTCAGAATAACTGCTATCTATTCATATCTCCTCTGTCTTCTATTTATGGAGTTGATTTTATGTATCTAAGTGTAAGACTTTGCATTTATCCCAGTTGAACTTCATCTTATTAGACTCAGTCCAAGCTACATCCTGTCGAGATCCTTTTGAATTAACATTATCATCCAGCATGTTAACTATACCTCTCAGCTTTGTGCCCTCTGCAGATGATGAGCATACCATTTATGCCTTTATCCAAGTCACTGAACTAAGAATGTTAATATCCCAGAGCCCTTCACTGGCCATCCAATCACTTCTGAATCCTTCTAATTGTATTATTTGCATCTCTCCATCTTATCCACAAGAATACATTGAGAAACTGTATTTGAAAGCTTTGTTGAAATCTAAATAAGTTCTGTCCACAGCCTTCCCTTCATCTGCTAGTTTAGTGATCCTGTGAAAAAAAGGAAATGAAGTTCGCCTGGCATGACCTGTTCTTGATGAAACCATACTGGCCCTTTGGAGTCATCATTGTCTTTCTCAAAATTTTCCTAGGAATCTAAGTCAAACCCAGTGGCCTGTAGTTTTCAGACCATTCTTTCCACGTCTTTGAAAATCAGAACCATATCTGTCTATTTCCAATCTGGTGGCACCTCTCATTTTTCCATAATTTTTGATTTGTTGCTGAGAAGTGATCTTGTAATCCCATCTGCCATTTTTTTCAGGACATGAGGTAGTAGTTCATCTGAGTCAGGTGATTTGAATTCATCAAAAGCAGCCAGGTGCTTTCTTTCTGTCTCTTTACTTATTTTGCATATCACCTCTCCATTAGTCATTTTTATTGCCATTTCCAGTGTAAAGGTCATTTTTCTTTGCAGAGGAAACAGAAACAAACTAAAAATTGAGCAGCTCTGCCTTCTCTCATTGTCATTTGTAATCATCTCATCCATTGAAAGCAAAGATCTTCTTCCCTCTGCTTTAATCTTCTTTTGTCCCAAATAATTCAATCTCTTCAATTTTCCTTGTATTCTATGGATTTATGCATTGTGTTCTCTCTTTCCTCCCACAGTCTATCCCAATCTATCTAGAGGAGAGAGAGAAAAAGAAAGGTTAATTATTTGTTCTCATGGAACAGTTCATAATCTAAAACGGAAATTGATATATAAACACACACCATATATATGTATGTGTGTGTGTGTATAATTATATATATATATGTGAATATACATACATATGTGTGTATGTAACTATAAAGTAAGATGTTATAGAACCATAGTGTTCCAGAACTGGGGGCCACCTCAGTGATCAAATTATACAATCAAATCCCATATCCAAAACATGAACGCAATCTGTAGTGTCCCCCACATTTGGCAACCTAAGCCTCCATTCAGAGACCTTTCTGATGGAGAACTAACTGCTCTGGCATCTAGTGGGAAAATAAGACAGAAACTTGAAAAATATAAAAACTATTTATATGAGGTAGCCCTGCAGCACAGTAAGAACCTAAATGTTGTAGAGAGTTGTCTCTTACATGGGATTGGGCTGGAAGGCCTTATGAGAAAAAGAACTTGAACCTTTATGGGTAGCTCAGGGGACAGTAGGCTTAAGTTGATCCAGTGTCAGCAAACCAGGACCAGACCTGAGGGGAACCAGCAGCACCACCAAAATCCCTTCCCTTTTTAAGGAAGGGAAAAATTAAAAGGTAGCTTCCATACAACTAGTGATTGCTTCTCAAGAACTTTGATTTGCTGGTTTGGGGGGTAATTTTATCCTAGATTTTTAAAAATCATACCTGCATTATTCCAGTATTTTGGTTGGTTTTCCTACCTCATATTTCTCCTCACTCCAGTCCATCCTGTGCTTGGCTGCTAAAGGGATCTTTTTAAAGCTCCTGTCTCACCAGGTCACTCCTCTACTCAGTAAATTCCACTGGCTCCCTGTTATCTCCAAGACCAAATGTAAAATCTTCTGGCTTTTAAAGCCTTTTCACAACTTGACCCTGTCCTGTTTTCCTAGTCTTCTTACACTTTGCCCCCACCCCAAAACTCCCTGTGACCCTAGTGACACTAGCTTTCTTCTGTTCCTCACCCAGGAGACTCTTTCTCCTGATTCTGCATTTTCATTGACTATTCACCATGTCTGGAATGCTCTCCTTTCTCACCTATGTCTTCTTGCTTTCTTTAAGACTCAGCTCAAATCCTTCCTTCTGCAAAAAGCCTTTCCCAGGTGTCCTTTCCTCTCCTCCCCAGCCCCATATTAGCGTTTTTCCTCTGTAATTACCTCCAATGTGCCATTAAAACATATGTACATGTCTGTATATCTCATGTGTACATAGTTGCTTGTAGGTTGTCTCTGCTAGAATGTGAGCTCTTTGAGGGCAGACTGATCTTGCCTTTCATTGTATCATCAGTGCCTAGCACATATAGCTTCTGGCACTTAGTAAGTACTTGTTGACTAGAGAAAAGCAGCAATAATACAGACAACAATGGCTCCTATTTATGTAACATTGTAGCACTTTACAAAATGTGTTCTGTATGACAGTTCTCACAGAGAGAGCAAGTTTGATCCTTTTAGAAATGAGGAGGGGGCGGAGCCAAGATGGCGGAGTAGAAAGACTCACCTATGCTAGGTCTGAACCCACAGCCCATAGATTTCCTGTAAAAAGAACTCCTGACAAATTCTGGAACAGTGGAAGCTGCACAGCAACACAGTGAAGGAGATTTCTGCTGCAGAGAGCCCTGAAAAACCGACTGCAAAGGTACCCTGGACGGGAGCGGAGCCCTGCCTGGCCGAGCGCTCCCCTCCCCCGCCCCAGCCACGCGGCACTGAGAGGAGCGAGCAGACCCAAGCAGGAGTCAGGGACCTGAATCTCCGGGCGGCTGCGAAAGTCCCTCCACCCACAGACGCACAGGTCAGTGAGAGAGACGGGCTGAGAGAGGAGCGGGGGATC
>CM053774.1:40436598-40471360 GCA_028658325.1 Potorous gilbertii
AAGGGAGGGATGATAGAAGAGAGGGCAGATTGGTGATATGGGTAATTAGAATGTCCAGTGTATTGGGGAGGGGGGAGGGGACAAATGGGGAGAAAATTTTGGAACCCAAAGTCTTGTGAAAATGAATGTAAAAAAGTTAAATAAATTTATTTAAAAAAGAAAAAAAAAAAGAAATGAGGAAGCAAAGGTTGGTGCATGGGTACACACAGCTCGCATTCCTAGAGCTAGGGCGTGAATCTTGGTCTCCTCAGTCACATGATGACTGAGTCATGCCCTATGATAAGTCAGGGAATGTGCTGGCTTTATCCTTCTCTTATTAATAATGAGTTTCTGGCCACATATAAGTCTGTAGTACTTCCTAAGTAGCTTTATCTTTAGAAATTAACTCAGTTGAATAGATTTATTGAGAAGCTTTGAACTTGTGGCATTTTTTCCCTCAAATTAGCAGCCACCTTCCTAACTTTTTTGGAGTCAAGAGTTTGGAGTTCCTAGATTTGACATTTCTAGGTAAATCAATTAAATGAAATTTATTAAGCATTTTGATATATAAGTATTGAGGGAAGAAAGAAAAATAAATCACCACACTTGCCCTCAAGGATCTTAACATTCTAAAAGGAGGATGGTGGTACCTGAGCTGACTTTGAAGGAAGAAAAGAATTTTAATAGACCAAGAGGATGAAAGAATATCCTGCAGTTCTGATAGGTGGCTTGTGTAAATGCAAACAATTAAGTTGAAGATGACATAAGGAGAAATTAATTGTAGAGTTGAACTGAAATGCAAAGGGTAGTAGTTTGGAGCCAGAAGGTGGAAGACTAAGAACTGTGGTATGCTGGAATCAAAGGTTTGCTCGGTGAGCAAGCCACACTGCCAAAAGGCACAAAAGTAAGGTAGTTTGGTGAAATCTGCTGGCACTGAGAGTTAAATATAATATCTCTTCCTCAAATATCTCACCTACAGCTAAGGGGAAGGAAATTGGTGGAGATGCCCAGTAGTGATGCTGATGCCTCCCAGCCTGCTTTCCCGTAAGTCAGTGCTGAATCAGTTAGCTGTTCTTAGCTATGCTGTTACTGCTGGCCATGGTACTGACTTCTTATCCAGCAACCATGCTACCAAGTAGTTCAGAGACCAATTAGAAGTTTATTATAATAGTTCAGGTGAGAAGTGATGACGGGCAGAAATATAATGGTAACCGTGTGTAGAAGGGACAAGAATGGGTGTAAGAAATGTTGTGGAGGAAGACTCAAACTGAACTGGACAACCAATTGATGGGAGATAGCTTCTGATCAAGTGATGAGGATTGGTAGAAAGAAAGCTGAGTCAAAGATGACTGGGATTTCAAGCCGAGGTGGTGCCAACAATAGCATTAAGAAAGTTGGAAGGGAAGGCAGATTTGGGGAGAAAGATGATAAAATTAGTACATTTGAGGGCATGCTGAGTTTTAGATGCCAGCAAGTCAGTGCAGATGGAGATAGCTAATAGACATTTGTAGATGCAAGATTGGGCCTTAATGTATTGATATAGATTTGCATGCATGTGTTGACTGAAACTATGCAATTAGACAGTATTGCAGTTGGTTAAAACATAAAGGGAAAAAGAGGAGAATATCTAAGCCAGGGCCTTATGGGACACATCCATGTAGAAGGCTAATGATGAACCAGCAAAAGAATAGTTGGGAGAACTAAGAGAAAGGAATGCCATGGAAGATAAGAGAGGAGAGGGGACCTACAAGGAGCAAATGCACTGGATAAAATACTGAAGGAAAAAAAGTACACTGAATGTAAAGCACTCTGCGAACTTGAAAGTGCTGTATAAATATAACTGTGGTTATGATCATTACAGGAAGCAATAGTGCCATTATATTCTGCCATATTCAGATCCTATCTAGTATTTAATTTACTGGGGTTTCTTCTGGGTAGCACATTTGAAGAAAGAAAAATGGGAGCGTATTCAAAAAGTGAGAGCATGGTGAAAGGGCTAGAGAATGTGCTGTACAAGTTAAAGGAAATGG
Organism: Potorous gilbertii; assembly: GCA_028658325.1. NCBI lineage: Eukaryota > Metazoa > Chordata > Mammalia > Diprotodontia > Potoroidae > Potorous > Potorous gilbertii. The sequence goes on from CM053774.1 coordinate 40,438,608, forward strand.
AGGAATTTACCTGGAGGAAAAGACTAGGGGACATAGTAATGTCTTTGGATTTTCCTAAGATTCTCAGAACAGGGGTGGTGGTAGGGAAGGGAATAAGCATTTATAGAGCACTTGCTGTGTGCCAAGCACTATATTAAGTGCTTTGCAGACATTATATAATTTGAGCCTCATGACAACACTGGGGTGGGTGCTGTTATTATTCCTGTTTTACAATTGTAGCGACTGAGGCAAGCACAGGATGGTTAACGTCCCAAGAGTCATGTAGCTAGTAAGTGTCTGAGGTAGGGTTTGAACTCTGATCTTCCCAACTCTAGGATTGATTCTCTTATCTGGTGTACCACCTAGCAGCCTCACATGATTTCATGCATAGTAGAAAAATCATGTTTATTATACTTGACTGTGACATGGTGGTAGGGGGTAGAGAGGAGGTCTGGGATGAATTATTGGAATTTTGAAGAGGAAATTTAAGCTTGATATAAGGAAATAGTTCCTAAAGTTAGATCTGTATAAAAGTTGAGTAGATTGCCTCAGGAGGTATACTTTGGAAATCTTCAAAAGAGTTTGAGGACTTATGAGGATTTTCTAGAAAGCATTTTGGTCAGAGATGGGTTAAAATGGATGTCACCTGAAAAGCTTCCCACTGTTTTGGATTGTATGATAATGTTAGCCTGTGGCTGTTCAAATCCACCTTAGACACTGGCTTTGTGACCCTAGGCAAGTCTTTGACCTCTGTGCCTTAATCCACTGGAGAAGAAAATAGCAAACCACTGTAGTGCCAAGAAAACTCCATGAAGAGTTGGACATGACTGAACAAACAAGACACCTGATTGTTACTACCTTATTTTTTTGGTCACCATAATGACATGCTCTTGTCTCAGAACTTTCAATATATAATAATATAATATAAACTCTCAGATTTTATCCATAAAACAGTACATTGAATTTGGAGACCGAGAGGTCATTAAGACTTTGGAGAGAGCAGTTTCAATTGAGCAGTGCCAATAAAAGTGAGATTGCAAAGAGATGAAAAGGAATAAGCACTGACTATATGTAAACTACTCTTCCTGGAAGCTTAACAGTGATAGGGAAGTGACATACGGTAAGGTCAAGTGGTAGTATTTTTTTTAAAGAACTGGAGAAACCCAAGCATGTTTGTAGGCATTGGGGAAGGAACTAACATGTATATAGATATCAATATGTGTGGATATATGTACATAGCCACATATAAAGACATACTCATATGTATTTGCCCATTTGTACACATATTTATATACCAATGGGGCAGGGTCCTAGAGAAGATCGAGGAGCGGTGGTGGAATCAAAAGCACAGATCAAGGGACCAGCCTTGGCAGAGAAGAAGCCTACTTCATTCTCTGAGATTGAAGCCAATAAGTGAGAGGGGGAAGGTGAAAATGTAGAGAGGTTTTGAGTTTTGGAAGAGGAAGAAAGTGGAGGGTCAGATGGATGCCATCAGTTTCATGAAGGCAGGAGTTGAGGTCATTTGTGGGGGTAAACTTAGGAGGTTGAGGGCTAGAGAGAGAATTTTGAAACAGCTGCTATGGTAAATGTAACAGGGGTCTATGAGAGGTAAAGCAATAATCATCCATCTAATTAGGAAGGCCTACTTGAAGCTATATTGTGTGAATTTGTAGTGGATCAAGTCTACAGTGACTTTCCATGTGGTATTTGGTGGAAGACAGATAGAAGGTGGTGAGATGACTGAGTCATGATGTTAGATGATAAAAAGATCAGCCACTTACCTCTTAGCATGGGCTTAAATTGATTGGTTGATCAGTCTTGCCTGGAAAGATTTGTTTTATCCAGTTTGCAGGGGCTTGCATATGGTACAGGCTTATGAATCTGGGCTTAAGAGACAACAGAATACAGAAGATTTTCATGTTCTAATGAAAAACCTCCAGCAGGCTATGCCTGGAAAAAATCTGGTATCTGACCATTTCCATTCCAGTCCCATTTCCAGTGGTTAATAAATTGACTATGAATCTCCATTTACCATCATTAAGCAGTTGGTTTACTATAGGAAATCACAAAGAAGGAGGACCTTATCCTTTAGGGCTTTTTGCCTTCTAAGATACTAATTCACTTTCTGGTTGTCAGGATAAGAAGCCCGTTTACTTTTGCTTGTATCCCTCAGTTTGGCTATCATTTTGCAGCCAGATCAGCAGAAAGAAGAGGCTCTCCATCAGAAAGTAAATACTAGGGATTGTGTAGTGGAAAGATTACTGCCCAGAATTAGTATCCAGAATTCTAGATGCTAGTCCTAGCTCTGAATCTATTGGCTTCTCCTTAAGGTGCCTTCCAGCTCTGATGGTCCATATCCATTACAGTTCTAACCTTCAGTGGTTCCTGCCTATAAAGAGGCAAATTATGGAGAACCAAGAGCTTTCAGGGAAGGAGGTTACTAAGTCAAAACCATGAGAAGAAGCAATAAAGTCACTAATTAGTGGTTAGAGAAATGGAAGGCAAATCATTGACTTGTCAAATTCCCCAAGTACCTTGATTATTGCATCAGTGCCCAGGAGTGTTAAGCCAGAGGAAACTCCAAAGAAAGCTTCCCCTTTCTGCCTGGGAACATGGAGTCTTTGTGGTGTCTCTTGAAGTAGGGTTGCTATTGTAATACAAGACCTAGACTTATCAAAACTAGCCACAGCATGCAGCTGAGGAAATAAAGAATTCCTCTTCTGTCATATCTGGGCATATTTTTCAGTATCATTGACTGGTATTCCTGCTTTAAATGAAACCATCCATATACAGCAGAGCTCACTTACATGTAAGTGACTTCCCTTTGCTCAGTAGGTTTGTTCCTGCAGATTTACCCATTTGTAATGTACCAAAGTGGATAAACTTTTTGCAAAGTGCATAGTCACCCCTCCTTTATCTGTTTGCATTGTGGTGTCAAGAACTGGAAGAGATCTTAAAGATGATGTAAGCCAGCCCTGTTTATTTTTCAGATGAAGAAAGCGAAGGTTACGGAGGTCAGATGACTTGACCAAAGTCAATGACTGAGCCATGATTAGGATCTCTATCTTTCTTCTTAACCCAATTCCCCCACCCACCCATCCCAGTAAGTCTACTGTTATCCCCATGATCCCAGGATGCAAATTTTGTCTTACCAGATTTCTTTTAAGCAAGACTATAAAAATATGAGTGAATGTGGTACAGTGGAGAGAATATCAGAGAACCTTGGATTTTATCCTGCCTTGTCAATCACTACCTGTGTGGCGTAGGGGAGGTCATTTAAACTCTCTGGGCCTCAGTTTCCTTATTTGTAAAATAAGAGTCGGTAGTCAGCACCTAAGTTTCCTTCCAGTTCTAAATCTATATTATAAATCTGAATATTAGCATGGAAATGGAGAATCTTTGCAGCTCAGAACTAAGCACATAGTCGATACTGACCTCCTGCCTGCCTGATTCATCCAGATCAAAAACCTTGAGACAGAGTTAATATGATCTTGTAGTTCTTGGGAATGTGAGGGAAGTAGGCTGGGGGAGAACCTTCTCCCTCCTCCCCCCACCACCAGTGAATCATTGCTTTCCATGCCAAGAGAACTAGCCTCATTTTCCATAGTTGCATTAAGCTTATTTGATGCAGATTAAATCCAACTCCTTGGCTCCAATTTGAAAATTGTCAAGGTCTGTTTGACAATAATATGATGATGAAGGCTCCTTTTTTGCTTTTTACTAAGAGGGGGAAATGGAATGCTCCATAATGATGAGACTGCTTCTCTGACTCTCTCTTAGCCTCTTCAGAATTGCAATTGGCTTGTAACTCCAGGAACAAATAACTCCTACTAAGGTACAGCAGATAGAGCACTGGGCCTAGAGTCAAGACAGACCTGAGTTCAAATCTGATCTCAGACAGTTGCTAGCTATGTGACCTTGAGCAGGTCATTTCACACATGTCTCAGTTTCCCCTAGGAATAATGATAGCATTTACTTCCCAGGGTTGCCGTGATGATTAAGTGAGCTAATATTTCTGAAGTGTCTTAACACACTGCCTGGCAATAAATGCTTGTTTCCTTTCTTACAGTGTTTTTCTAGCACAACACATTTGATGGACATGTAGCTTTCAGGGGCTTCTTTGGATTTCTGCTGAAACCGTTTCTTTTGCTTTCTTCATACAGTTATATGGTGCATCTTGGTTAATGGACTTAGACTGGAAGGAGATATAGTTGGCAAGGGCATATAAGTCAGAAAGTAAACCCTGAAAGAAATATTTTTAAAGTAACATCTACTCTTTCCTCTTGACTGTGCACTCCTTTACGTGATATTCAGATTATAGAATGTTAGAGTTCTTAAGGATCTTAGAGATCATCTTAACCTTTTTTTGTTTTTGTTTTTTTTTACTTTTTTAAGGAATAAGCCTTGTTGACCCCCTTTTGTTTTCACATTATAGTCATTCCTCTCCTCTCCCTATGGTATCTCCACCCCAAAACACATACCTGCTGACATGGTAACCACATCTAAGTCAATGCAACATTTTATACCCACGGTTATTCACCTCTGGAATGGAGGGAGGTATGTTTTGTCATTTCAGAGTTTGCCTTTTAGTCTACCCTAATACCCAAAGAGGTTATGATCTGTCAAAGGACATATCGGTGTTGAATAGCAGACCCCCGTTCTCCTGACTCCACTTGACAGGGTGAGGGAATTTCCCTCCCTCTCTTCCTACCCCATTCTCCAGCCTTCCTGTTCTCAGTCCCAGAGGCACAGATGGGACCTAGGGATCAGGATCTTTCGCTGTCCAGTTTGTGGGTATATAACTGTCCTGTACCTGATGATAGATTTCCATATTTCCATTGGCATCCTGAGTGCAAGAGCCAAATCTCCCACTATGGCAGGGAGAGCTCCATCCTTACTCTATTGATCTCGAGCAGCAGAAAGTGCCAAGTGTTCCATGTGTGGTTAGGTTCACTAGGATGTATGTGGAGTTTATAACCAGAATTAGGAGTGAAAAATAAGCTTTGAAGATGGCAGTCATGGTCCTACATTCTTAATGGAGTTTGGATTTATTTGGAAGCCCAACAAGGTACAGAGAACACTGGATTTAGAGTCAGAAGACCTAGGCTCGGAATCTTGTCTGTGATATTCCTATGACTGCAACCTCTCTGAGCCTCATATAAAGTGTCAGTGACATTTAGGCTCCTTGTCTCCTTTGTAAACTTTAAAGTTCTATAGTAATATGAGTTAATTTATCCTTTAAGTAAAAGTATAACCCTGGAGACATGAATCACTATCTGGAGAGATTCACTGAATCATCCTGACATATGGGAAAAAACCCTTTCTCCTTCACTGTTGGCCTCTGTCCCATAGGAACGATACCATGAGGAGTTAGAACATGGACTTTTACCATAGAGGATCTCCACTTCCAACCCCTGGCCTCCAATGGGAACAGGTACTTTCTTTTCCTTTTAACTGCCTGAGCTCACAGCTGCCCTCTGTCTGTCCACAGGCTCTTATCCTTCACCAGCTAGGCCGATACAGTTTAGCAGAGAAGATTCTCCGCGATGCAGTCCAGGTGAACTCGACAGCCCATGAGGTCTGGAATGGCCTTGGCGAGGTCCTCCAAGCTCAGGGCAATGATACTGCTGCTACTGAGTGCTTCCTGACTGCGCTGGAGCTGGAGGCCAGCAGCCCCATTGTCCCATTTACCATCATTCCCCGAGTGCTCTGAATGGGGCTTGGCCTACTGCAATGTCTGGAGGTGAGGCTGAGGACACACTTACCAGATGCCAGTTGTAACCACACTCTGTGGTCCCTGAGGAGATTGGGGTTAACACAACAGAAGGGGAAAACACTCCATCATTTTTGCAGGGAGAGGAATTTATTGAATCCCTGAGGCTGTAGATGAATGTTAGATTGACCAAGATGACAAACCAAACCCAACTAAAATCAAGCTCAATCATGTGTTTTTTGGGGTTTTTGTTGTTATTTTTTGCCTCATGGTAGTTTTCAATTCTAATGATGTTGTTCAAAATGGATTATGTGCCATATTTTGTTAGATGACATCTGAGTGCTCTATAAAATGATTACAGAATCAATCAGCAAATGTAGAATAAGATATTCAAAGTGAAAATTCAGTGGCAGAACAGATTATTTTTAGCAAACCTGTCATGAAAACTGTTCCCTCTTTCCCACTATTACCCTGACTCCTACCCTTGGCCCAGAAACCAAATGTGACATTTCTGCTTCCTGTCTCAGTACTAGTCAAAGCCAGAAGACCGGCTGATGAGTTCTTGGTTTTGTTGTCAATAATTGTACTGCGTGGCTGATAATTGTCTTTATTTAGAACAAAGCCTGAGTCCAAGAATATTTATATTTTACCAATATATGCCTGTTACCAGAGAAGGAAATATGAGTTATTTAAGTTTAACTTTTTTATGTGAATTCAGAGTTTATTTATCAATGGAAATATGTAAAAAGAAAAAAAAAGAAGCTTCAAATGGAATATTTACCAACATTCCTTATACATTACCTACTCTTGGCTAAATGGAAAGATGATGTTAATAATAAAATGATTTTTAAATGGATTCTGGGCCTGTGTTATCTCTTAAGAGGTTGAGTGGTACTGAGAGCTCTCTTAATGGGATTCAGTAGATGATGATGGCTCGGCAGGAGCTGGACAGCTTGCCTAAGGCCTGTCGAGTCTGCATGTTAACTGCCGACTCGAGTAAGTCCAACCTCTGTCACTTAAGGCCCAGGGCAAAAGGAAGGGGTGGGCCATCCCCCTCTCCCCAAGCATGAAGAAAAGAACCTGTGTCCTCTGTTTTCCTCTGACCTTAATTCTCTGTTGCCTGGGTGACCAAAGGATCATAGATTAAAAATTAGAAGGGTACAGAAATATTTAGAATATCTCTTTTCATAGAAACCCCAAATTGGAAACCTTTGGGGTTGCCTTATTGGGGAATGGCTTAACAAATTGTGTTATGTGAATGTGATGAAATATTGTTATGCCATGACAAACATTTAAATGGACAGTCTTGGTGGAAACCGAGAAGGCCTCTGAACTAAGGCAACTGAAGTGAGCAGAAAGAGGAGATGAGAACGACTTCAGAGCTCTGCTTAATGCGGTGATAAACCACAAACTTCAAAGACTGAAGATGAAGCATAACCCTCATCTCCTGATGGACTAAAATGCAGAAAGAGGCATCTATTTTTGCACAAGGTTAATGGGGGGAATATTGAGGGGTTTATTTATTAGGATTTTTAAAATGTTTTTGCTCAGTGCAGAGGTGGGAGGGACAACTTAATTTTTTAAAATACTAAATAAGATTTAAAAATCCATCATTTGTGTAACTGTGGCCTCAGACATTTACCAGTTGTGTGAGCTTGGGCAAAGTCACTTAACCTGTGTCTGCCTCAGTTTCCTCATCTTTAAAATGGGGATAAAAATAGTATCTACCTCCAGGGGTTTTGAGGCTCAAATGAAACAGTATTTGTAAAATACTTAGCATTTTGTCTGGTGCATAGAAACACTTAATAAATACTTTTTTCTTTCCTTCCTTTTTTTTCTTCATCTTTTCCACTTTCCCTTTTTCTTCCTTTCTTTCCTCCATCATTCCTTACTGCTGACTCTATTTATTCCATCCTCTGCTAACAAAGTGATTTTCCTGAAACAGATCTCACCATGTCATCATTCTCCCCTGAACTTCAGAGACCCCCTAGTTCACTTCTGAGAGAGAAGACAAATTCCTCTGTGTGACTTTCCATTAAGGAAACTCCCCCTAGCCTGGCTCATTGCATCTTGCCTTTTATTTCTTGCATATCATTTCCTTCCACATGACTTCTTCACTGCAGCTGTACCGAACTCATACAAAATGCTCTCCATACCCTTCCCCTGACTGTCTCCCATCCTTTGATTGCTCTCCTTCCTTTCCTTGATAACTTGGAATTCCTGGCTTCCTTCAAAACTCAGCTCAAATGGTACCTTCTGCAGGACGCCTTTCTCAGGTCCCCTCTGATGCCAATGTCTTACCCCCTAAGCTTACCTTCCATTTACTCTTGATGTATCTTCCATGGACCTATTTATGTACATATTGTCTCCCCGCTTTAGAATATTCACTACTTCAAGACAAGGGCTATGTTTTTTCTCCAGCCCTTAGCACAGCACCTAATACATAGAAGATATTAATATGTGTGTTGATTACCTGATTGTCTGCAGATCTCCTTCTTGGTGAGGAAAAAGAAGAGAAATGAAGAATTCCTTTACACACTCCAAACTGATAGAATACATGAAGCATTTTCAAAGGAAAGAAGAGGCTCAGGAGAGAAGATTTAACTCTGTTAGAAGGCTGGAAAGAGGGACAGGAAAGAACAGCCACACAATTAGAGTTTAAAAATAGAGGGGAGGTTCTTTGTGTAGGGGAAGGGAGCTCTGAGAAGGGAGAAGCGATTTGTCCTCTGAAGAGTGATAGCATAGATCCATAGAAATATTCAGGTGCAAGATTTTCAGGTAAAGGTCAGACTGAGAGAGAGAGAGAGGTAGGGAGAGAGAATGACAGCCAGGGAGAGATGAGTAGAAGGGGAGGAAAGAAGAGACAGAGAAATGATAGTAAGCAGACACTGTGTTAAGCCCTTTGAATACAAGTCAGCAACCAATTCCTGCCCTCAAGAAGCTTAACTTCTAAGGAAAAAACAAACATATATAAAGGGTTGCTCAAAATGGGGTAGGGGCAGGTACTCGTTTGGGGATATGGCTGAAAGATTGCAGGAAGATGTGCAGTTGCCTGGGTCCGAGCAAGAAAAAGGTAAAAGCTTATCACTTAGAGCTGGAGGAGCCAGGGGGTGAAGTCCAAGTTTCTGGTAGGGTGAAGATGGCCAAAATTTGGGCAGGGAGTAAGGGAGAATAGAGGAGTACTAATGCAGCTATTCAACTTGATAGCAGTAGAGAGGTCTGCTGTTCCAAAATGGATCTGAGAACCTCCTGAGACTTACCAAAATGGGTGACAACCACTTACTTCTGGTGATTCACATCAGTATAAGGTACTGCTGTAAGGAACCCAGAAAGTGCTACAAATAGGCATGGAGTCTTGGGCAAGAAACTACATCCCATAGAAACGTAGATTGTTTTCTTCCAATTGAAGACAAGGGATGCAGAAGAAAAAGCTTGTTTTGAGAAATAAACAGCTGCCTAAGAGGACATTGGAATGCAATTTGGACTCCTGGACCCTGGCTTAAAATATAGGAAAGGATATCTAATAAGGGCCAGTGAGAACATATTTGCTGGAAGTCTTACAAAACTATTCAAAAAGCTTTTGAATTAAAGCACATTGGAAGGAGAAAGGGATAAAATACAGCTATAGTTTTAGGGATGTAGATGGCCCCTGCTAAAAGGCATCTAGGTAGCATGGTGGACAGAGTAAAGAGCCTAGCTAGAGTCAGGAAGATCCAAATTCAAATCTGCCTCCAACTCTTACTAGCTCTTTGACCCTGGGCAAGTCACTTCACCTCTATCTGCCCAGGTTTCCTCAGTGGCAAAACAGGGACATTAATATCACCTATCTCCCAGGACTGTTGTGAGAATCAAATGACGTAATATTTGTAAAGCACTTAGCACAGTACCAGGCAGACAGTAGGCACTCAATAGATGCTTGTTTTCTTCTGTTCTTCCATGTTAAATATCATAGAGTGATATAAAATAGCCACAAAGAAATGAGAACATCACCATTTTAGGCCAGAATTTCACAGCATGCAAAAATCAAAGAGCCCAAAACCCATGGTCTCAAATATCTATATACAAAAGTTTAGGTAACAAAAATAAAAGTCCATCCAAGGAGGTAAATCTAACTTGATATGTATCCTAAGACTTGGTTGGATGAAACCCATGTGTAGACCATTAGTCCTGAATGGATATACTTTATTTAAAAGAAACAGGATAGTGAAGGGGTTGGTAGTAGATAATAAAGAGGGCCTACTCATGAGGAAATCCAGGAAATAAAATGAGATGGGGTGAGGGGTGGGAAACATGATGTAATATTTGGTTAAAAATTAATAGGAAGGAAAGGAGGTTAATAGAAAGAGAAACAGAAGTGGTTTTGTTATTGAGTTGTACTACAAACTACAGAAAGAGGAAATAGATGAGTTTGATGAAACACTTGACAAGCCTAGCATATAGAGAAGTATTAGAGAATAGAGCTTGGAGACTTAAGGCATCCAGACCCTACTGGAACTCTCTTCCAAAGGCAAAGCAGCTAACAATGTCTTTATTTGCCTTAGCGATAACTGAATCCAAAAGATGGAGGAACCAGCAAGGGAATATTCTATTCTGGATCTGATTCCCACTTAACATGGAGCAACTAGTTGCTAGAGTAGAAATGATGGAAACCAGGGTTGGAGGATGGGGTGGGGGCAGAGGGAGAAGTGGTCATTTTCTCCTCCTGTGATTTGTGATAACAAGAGAGGAAATTCTGGGAAACAGATGTGCACCCTAGACTGGAAAAAAGATTTTGGAATTTCAGGGAAAGATGGGTGGATTGCTGTGGACTAGAATATTGTGGAAGAAGTCAACCTATGAGAGATAGAGATGTCCCAAAGTGAAATTTGGAATACTCATAGGGAAACTTCCAATTATGAGGGGGAGGGGGAAAGCAAATTTGTCTGGGAAAAAACTAATGGAAATGTATACAGAGAACTCACTAACCAAATTGTTGTTTTCTGTAATGCAGAAGATGGAAGCCAGGTCAGGTAACAGCATGAATATAAAACTGTGTGTGTGTGTGTGTGTGTGTGTGTGTGTGTGTGTGTGTGTATACATACATACACACATAAATTTTGCATATATGTGTTATGTATATTATATATATACATGCATACCATTATATAGTATATCCGCATACAGTATTATATATAATATATAGTTACATGTCATAGTATATATAAAATATGCTATAATATATACATATAGCATATATCATGTATAATTATAACTAATAATAATATATAAGTATGGACCTGTAAAAATATCAAGAGTGCCAAAGCTCAGAATAAGCTGAGGTTTCTTCCTCTTTATAAAGGGAGTTGGAAATGCTTATTATTCTACCTCAAAAATGTCATGAGATCAACTGCAGTAATATATGTAAAGTATTTTGCATCAAGTACTATATAAATGTAAGCCATTATTAATAATAGAGAAGATTGGGAAGAAATCAAATACAAACTTCATCTTCCTTCATAATCATCTCTTTAGCCATCTTTGACTTGAATGTTCCCTACTGGCTGCTCTGGTTAGCTTCCATTAGGAAAACCTCCTAATAACAGTTAGTACCTATGTGCCAGGCACTATGCTGAGCATTTACAAATATGATTTCATTTGGTCCTCAGAACTACTCTGGGGAATGGTTGCTACTGTTGTCTCCATTTTGCAGTTGAAGACACTGAGGCAAACAGTGACTTGCCCAAGGTTACATGGCTGTATTAAATGTTGGAGATAAACTCTGGCCTTCTTGACTCCAGGCCCACTGTGACATCCAGCTGTGTCCTCTGTTGGACTAAATACTAATGTAATTGGCTAAATTAGTTGGCTAATTTGGCTAAATTGGCTAAATTGAAGTTGACTAGATACTACTCCTATCCAGAAGTTCAAAGGAATAAATTGGGCTGGTTTGGAAAACAGTGACTTCCCCATCTCTTTTCAGGAGTTCCAGGAATAGAGGGTATTTTCCTTCTGGTCTATATTGAAACATATGAGATGCTATGCGAACTCTGTATGATGCCTCTTGTTTGTGGGATGGACTTTACTCAGAAATCACTCCTGCCTCTTTAACACTGGAGGTAGGCAAGGGCCAAACCCAGGCTGAACTTCAGTACCACCATGGGAGAGGAACAAACCAAGGGATGCCACAGGGTAGAAGGTTTTGAACTGGAATGTTTCAATCACCAGCTCAGATTAGCTGGCAGCAAGTGGGACAGTTGGCGACAGAGGGGGTGTGGGGAGGAAGCTTCTTGGTCACTTTGGCTTCCTGTATCTGTAGAGAGGCAAGCCTGATAAGAGAGGGTACTGGAACTGGAGTCAGGAGGTCTGGGTTTGAGTTTGAGATGAGACAAGCCACTTAGCTTTCTTTAATTGTTTCCTCATCTGTAGAATGGGAGGAATTATATTGGTCTCATAAGATTCTTGTGAGAAAAGTACTTAGCAAATCTTAAAGTACCATGCATTTATCCAGTAAATATTTATTAAGCACCTACTACTATGTACCAGGCACTATGCTAAGCTTCTTATTGTTGTTCAGTTGTTTTTAGCCATGTCCAACTCTTTATAACTTCATTGGCAAAGATACTGGAGTCATTTTCCATTCCCTTCTCCAGCTCATTTTACAGCTGGGGAAATTGAGGCAAGCAGGATTAAGTGACTTGATCAGGTCACATAGCTAGTAAGTGTCTGAGATCAGATTTGAACTTGAGAAGATGGGTGTTCCTGACTCCAGGCCAAGTACTACTACTACCACTACCACTAGTGCTACTATCACTACCACTACTACTACTGCTGCTGGTACTACCGCTACTACTACTACTACTACGCTGCTACTGCAGCTCCACCTAGCTACCCATGCTAGGTGCTGAGGAAGTAGAGAGTCCCTGCCCTCAAGGTGCTTAAAATCTAAAGGAGGGGACGACAGCATGCAAATAAATAGATACAAAGCAAGCCATGTACAGGATAAATAGGAAATAATTAAAAGAGAAAAATCATTCCAATTAAGAGGGGATTGTGAAGGTTTCCTATAAAAGATGGGATTTTAGTTGGGATTTAAAGGAAACCAGGGCAGCTAGAGGGTGCAGTAGATAGAGTGTTGGGCCTGGTGTCAGAAGACCCCCTTTTCCTAAGTTCAAATCTGGCCTCAGACACAAGCTGTGTGACCCTGGGCAAGTCACTTAATCCTGCTTGCCTCAGTTTCCCCATCTATAAAATGAGTTGGAGAAGGGAATGGAAACCACTTCAGTATTTTTGCCAAGAAAACCCCAAATGGGGTCATGAAGAGTCAGACACAACTGAAAACAACTGAGCAGCAACATAAAGGAAGCCAGGGAGAACTTTAAGTAATGATAGTTACATTTATTAATATGCAACAAGATGTTCTTGGACTGTGATACTTTGGGACAAAAGGTCCTCTACTACAACCCAATTAAGGGACTTCCATCTGGGTACTTGGAGTCAGGTCACATGAGAATATTTAGCTTGAAGAAGGCATATTAGGGAATGGAAGGTCATAGATTTAGACGTGGAAGGGACCCTGGGAGGCCATCTGGTTCAACTTTTCGGTTTTACAGATGAAGCAGCTTTGGCCTAAAAAAGTGCAATGATTTGTCCAAGTTCACACAGCTAGTTAGCACCTGAGGTAAAAATTGAACCTAGGTCTTCCCGACTCCAGGAACAGTTTCCTAACTACTCTTTGTATCAGTCACTACCTTTCATGCAAGCTGGCCTTTTAAATATTTGGTGACTCAGAACATAGAGAAAGCTACGGTAAGGGGTTAGGATTGTGGCTTTGGAGTCATAGTCTGGTTGTTGTTCAGCAGATACTGGAATGGTTTGCCATTTCCTTTCCCAGCTCATTTTACAGATGAGGAAACTGAGGCAAACAGAGTTAAGTGATTTGCCCAGGATCATGTGGCTAGTAAATTTGCAAGGTCAAATTTGAACTCAGATCTTCTAACTCCAGGCCTGGCACTCTATCCACTGTACCACCTAACCAGAGTCAGAGGACTTGAGTTCAAATCTTACCTGTGTGACCTTGGGTGAGTTACTTAACCTCCCTAATCCTATTTCTCAATTTGTAAAATGAGGGTGTTAGTCTTCTGAGGTCCCTTCTAGCTCTAGAACCCTAAGTCTCTCCAACTTTATGATCTGTTTAACTCTCAGCTTCGTAAGAGTAGGAACATGTTTTATCTAAATGATGTACATTCCCCAGGACAGTGCTGTGCCCAGCTAAGTTCTTAATTAATTTCCCCCAGATCTATATATCTAGCCCCAGCCTCCCTTCTAAGCTCTAGCTCTGCGTCACTAACTACCTGTTAGACATTTCAAACTTGATGTCCCATAGGCACTTCAGAGTCAAGCCAGCCCAAAAAATAACTCATCATCTTAAGCCCCAACACACCCACCTTAAGCAACATCATCCTTCTAGTCTTCAGGTCTACAAACTGGGTATCACCCTTGAGTCCTTGTTCCTGTTCCCCTCCCTACCCCACATCCAACCAGTCATCCAATCTTGTTGTTTCTATCTCCACAACATCCTCTCCTCTCTGTTCGTTCAACCTCTGTTCAATCTTAGTCCACACCCTCATTCCCTGTCACCCAGACTACATCAGCAGACTTCTCGTTGGTCTACCTCATACCTCTCCCTTCTCCAATCTATACCATTGCTGCCATAGTGATTTTCCTAAAACACCAGTCTGCCAAGTCACTCTCTGTCCTCAGTAAACACCAGTGGATCCCTATTTAAATACGAACTCTTTGGTTTGGCATTTAAAGCCTTTTCCATCCTAATCCCTCCTTTGCAGTCTTACTTCCATGACTCCTAGCGACCCTGTGACTTATTTGCTGTCCCATCTCTCTTTGGGTCACCTCGAGGCTGAGTATACATTCTCCTTGCTTCTGCCACTGTGCTCTCCTGGTTTTCATAAGAACTGTGCTTAAGCATCACCTCCTCTGTGAAGCTTTTTCTCATCCCCCTCAACCTCCAGTATCCTCATTTCCAAACTAAGTTTACATTTCTTATAAAAATTGTGTACATGCTTATACATGTCATTGTTGTCTTCCTCATTAACGTGTAAACTCCTTGATGACAGGGATCATCTTATTAGGCCTTTTAGGCCTCACTTTCAGGATGGTACCTGGCACACAGTAGGAGTTTAATAAATTGCTTGTTGCTTAAGGTTTGTTATGTCTTTTTTTTTTTTTTATCTCCACCACTGAGTCATAGAGGGAGTGAGAAGGTTCGCCTTTGCAAGGTCACCAGTGGCCTTTATTTGCTAAGGTGGATGACCTTTTCTCAGTCCCACTGTAGCCGCTGCCACCATGGATCATCCCTTTCTTCTGAATGCTCCCTCTTCTCTGGGTCTTTGTGAGAGTTGACTCTCTTAGCCTTTCCTGGTCTCTCCAATGCTGGAATCTCCTCTCTCGTTATCACCAGTTTGACCTGTATTTATCTTGTTGGCATGTTCTTGTTTGCTTGCCATCTCCTCCATCAGACTGTGAGTGCCTTGAGAACAGGAAATCTTTTGCCTTTCTTTATGTCCCCAGTACCATGCACATAGTAGGTGCTCAATAAATGCTTATAACTGACTAGTTCTTCTGACTACTCCTTCTCAATCTTTGCTCTTCAACACTTTAAATTATCTTGCAATATTTGGTATTCAGTTCTCTGCGTACATGTTCTTTTCCTCTAGTAGAAAGTAAGCTTTTTGGGCGCAGAGACTTTTTCTTTGTTGTCTTTGATCACCAGCCATGGGGTAAACCCTGGGGATACAATCAATAAATCAGTCAGTGCAGAGTTTAATTTATTAAGCCCTTACTTTATGCCACACAGACAAATATGAAACAGTCTCTACTCTCAAAGAAGTTTACCTTATGGTGGGTGGAGACAATGTAAGTACATTACATTATCATATAATAATAAATAATATAATTATATCATATACTAACAATATAACAGTATTAACAATATAATTATATCATAATAAAATTATGGTATGATATATATTAATATTACATTAATATAATAATAGTTAACATTTAAATATTTCTCAAGGTTTGCAAAGCATTTTACAAATATCTCATTCGATCCTCCCAACCATCCTGGGAGGTAGATGCTGTTACTATCCCCATGTTATAGATGAGGACACTGTGGTAAATAGTGGTTAAGTGACTTGCCCAGAATCAGAGCTGTTGTCTTAAGAGCCCAGGTCTTAGGGTTTCGAAGGAAGCCAGAGATTCTGGGAGGTAGAGGCATATTGGGAAAACATTTCAGGCAAGGGGAAGAGTGAGTACAAAGACAGGAAGTTGGGAGATGGAGAACCCAGTGCATGGAACTGAAAGGGGGTCAGCATAGCTAAGCCCTTGAAAGCATGGCCTGGGAAGGTAGGAGGAGGCCAGGTTATGAAGTTGTAAATGCCAAAGGAGATAAAATATAAAACCTTTCAAGGTAATGGGGAGCCTTTCGAGTTTACTGAGTAAGGAGGAAAGGGAGTATCATGTCCGAACCTGTGCTTTAGTCAGATCACTTTGGCAGCTGAGTGGAAGGTGGATTGGATAGGGGAAAGACTTGTAGCAGAGAAAATCCATTAGGAAAGTATTCTGTTGTCGCGTTGTTTCATTTATATCCAACTCTTTGTGACCCCATTTGGGGTTTTCTTGGAAAAGAGACTGGAGTGGTTTGCCATTTCTTCCTCCAGTTCATTTGACAGATGAGAAAACGGAGGCCAACAAGATGAAGTGACTTTCGCAGGGCCATGTGGCTAGTAAGTGTCTGAGCCTGCATTTGAACATGTCTTCCTGACTCCAGTGGTGTTCTGCACACTGGTGGCCCATAGGAAGCTATAGTAGATACTGTTATGTTCACAGCCCCACCCTGACTAAACTGACTAAAACAATGTTCAATTATACCCCAAGGAATTTAGCCCTAACTTGAGAAGGAACCTTTATAAGGATAGGGTGTAGCAGGGAGAAATACCAGATTTCTGTAAACAGAATGCCTGGATTTGAAGCCGGGACCCTGCAACATACTAGTTGTGTGATGTCTTGACATGTGACCTCAGTTTCCTCATCTGCAGTATAAGCTGGTAATACCCTCACTACTTCATGGGCTTCACTGAGCATCAGATGAGATGTGTGTCCAAGCACTAAGATCTCTATAACAGTTAGTTACTGGTGATTAAGTTATTTACTGTCAGATTTGGGAAACGTTACATGTTACGACAAAAATCTGAAGACCTTTTACCCCTCCTGGAAGCATGAGAGAAGAGGAAATTGTGTTTTTAGGGTCCCTTCCGGGGAAGAGAGGGGTATCTGGGGGGGACAAGTAGCAGCAATCCTTATCGTAGGAACAGATTTTGAGCTAGTAGGTACCTCAGGGGTTACTTAGTCCCGCCCCTTCATTTTACAATAAGGAAACTCAGGTATTAAACAGAGGTAAGATTTGAACCCAGGTCCGCTAGATTCCAAATCCAGTCCTCTTGTTAATAAACTCTGACATTTTTTTCCCATGCCACTGTTATTTTCTATTCCTGTAGACATGTATATTGATTCTTCAGTGTCCTCACAATGGTCTTGCTTTTGAATGGTATCTTCTCCCATACAATGGTTTTTCCCACTTTGCCTTCTTTAATCCCTTTGTAGCATTTAAGAAATTTGAGAGACATTTTCTGGGTAATTTAATGATTTTATTAATAATGCTAGTATTTTTAATAAAAGGCCAGTGGCACTTTCGAATGCCAAACATCCTCATGGTAGCAGACTCTTGGCTTATCGGGAAGAAAGGGGGTTCCTGAGGGTGGCAATGCACTCTAATTGGTTAGCAGTTAATGAGAGAGGTGTGTGTGTGTGTGTGTGTGTGTGTGTGTGTGTGTGTGTGTGTGTTCGTCCGTTGCTGAAGAAGACCATGCCATCAAAGAAATAATGACATGACTTGCACTTGACTTTCATTGAGGGAGGGCTGTGCAGGTCACCAGCCTCACTTGTTCCTAGGATGACTGGAGATGACCCAGGAGGAGGCAAGTGGGGTTAAGTTCTTGCCCAGGGTCACACAGCTAGTGAGTGTCAAGTGTCCGAGATGACATTTGAACTCAGGTCCTCCTGACTCCTGCACTGGTCCTCTATCCACGGCACCACCTCGCTGCCCTAAGGAGAGGTAAACTTTCCAAAGAGAAGGGAGCTCATTCTTGTGAGGGGCTGAAAACGATACCACCGCCGCTCTTGGACATGTCCACACCACCCCCAGCCTTGGGGAATCTAGCCAAAGAATCTACATCCCCCACTCAAGCCTGAGCTAGTTGGGTGGAGTAGCAATTACCCAAATGAGGAAACCATTAATCCTATCTTCCATCAGCCCTGTCCTCAAGAGACTGAACAAGGAAATAGGACAGGAGGAAAACAAAGTTGGGATCTCCCCAATTTTAGTAATTGGCCATTAATATGAGAGAGAAATAATCGTTTATCTCACCTTCATTTTCCAAGTGAGGCGACAGAGGTGCGGAGAAGTTAAGAGATTTGCCTAGAATTGGTAACAACCCTGTGCTTATTGTTAGTACAAATGAGGAAGCAGAATCAGACGGGTATGACTTGCTCAGTGTCACAAAAATAGGAAAAGGCAGAGTCTGGACGTTAACCCTGATCTTCTCAATAAACAAAAAATTAAAAAAAATAAAACACATTGTCTAGGTGAAAAACCCAGAAATTTCAGTTGATCAGAAGGATTAGGAAGAGAATTTTCCATGTTTAGGGGCTAACTGAACCTGCATTTTTCTGGAGTGAATCAGGATCACTGGCTTTGGAGTGAGAAGGATCATTCCTCTGTGGCTACTTTAGTACCTGGGTGACCTTGGCTGGGTGACCTTCCCTCTCTGGACTCCAGTTCTCTTATCTGTAAATGAAGGGGTCTAGCTAGCTAGCTAGATGATCTCTCATATCTCTTCCAGCTCAAAATCCTATGATTCTTTGAACTGAGCCAGGCAATCCAGACAGCGTTCAGAGCGGACAGCAGCGGGGGGCAGTAAATTACATCTGAAATTGCAACGTGAGCTGACAGCAAACCAAAAAGGCCAAGTCTTCTTTGGGCTGTTTGGGCTGGCATCGCATTACGTTACCCCAGGAGGCTTGGCCAGGCAAGAGCCATGGGGCATGGGGTGGCGATAGGATACTCATGGGCCCTTGTAATACCAGGAAGTCGAAGGCACATTGGAGGTTCTCCAGCGACAGGCACCCAGCAGTGCCTGGAGCCCAGGGAGTGATTTATGGAGGGTGGAGGAGGAAAATAAAAGACACCAAGGGAGAGCAGGTTGGTTAAGGAGAGGAAAGCTGGGGCTCCTGACAAATACATCTAAGGTGCCAAGGACCAGCCTGAGGGGGAGGCTGTTGGAGAGAACACGCATTAGGCATTAGAAATTCTGGACGACAGTTCCCTGGTGATTTGTAACAACTTCCCCAAGACCCACTAAAGATGATCACTGAGCATTATTTTTAAAAAAAGGAAAAATAATCCCGTGTGCGCTTGTCCATGGCATGGCTTAGCAGGACTGCTTGCTGCTGTCTTCCCTCTAGTATTTTTCCAAGCTAGGATTTCTGGACACCAGAAGACTCGGTACAGCCCGATCTTGGTCCCAAAATAGGTTAGTGTCAAATAAGCCCCGAATGGCTGTGAACCCAGAGGCCTGCCTAGCTAGGTTCATTCACTAGAGATCGTCCTGACAAATATTCCAGCATCCCTGTCTCCAGTGAACCAAAGACTGAGGAGCCATTTACAGACTTTTAACTCATTCTTGGTCCTCACAAGAGAGCTAACATCTCCGTGGGTCACAAGGATTTGGGGCTGTGTGGGACCTTAGGATCCATCTAGTCCAATTCCTTCATTTTACAGATTAAGAAACTGAGGCTGAGGGAGGTGAAATGTCACACAGGTATTAAAAAGCAGAACTAGAATTTGAACCAAACTCCTATGACTCTTGATTTGGTGCTTTTTTTCCATGTTGCCTCTACTGAGTGGACTTGTTCGATTCCATCGAACAATCTTTTATTAGGCACCTACTGTATGTAGATTCCCATGCTAGGTGCTGCTGTTGTTCAGTCATGTCTGACTCTTCATGACCCCCTTTGAGGTTTTCTTGGCAAAGAAAATGGTTTGGTTTGCCACTTCCTTCTCCAGTTCATTTTACAGTTGAGGAAATTAAGGCAGACAGGATTAAGTGATTTGCCCAAGGTCACACAGTATCTCGGGTCCTCCTGATCCGAGTCTGGCGTTCTATCCACTGCCATCTATGTAGGTGTTGAGGGAGGGACAAGGATTACAAAAAACAAAATGGTAGAGCTGGAGAGGGCCTTAGAGATAATCTAGCTCAAGCTCTTCATTTTACAGAGTTGACTGAGGTCCAGAAAGGGGAATTACCTCCCCCCAAGTCATATGGCCTGCTGTTGACTAGAATCCAGATCTCCTGTCTCCTCCTCATACAACTCCCCTTTGTACCCAGCCCACCTGACCCACTAGAGAGAGAAAAGAGCTGACATCACTTTTCAGGGCTCATGGGCTCCCTCAGGGCTGGGACTGCTTTGATCTCAAGCACTTAGCATGGTACCTAATACATAGTAGGAGCTTTATAAATGCTTGTTGGAGAGTTCATCCTCAAAGGAATCTTGTGGAATAGGTAGAGAGAGTTATTATTGCCTCAGTGTCACAGATGAGGAAATTTGAGACTCAGAGACATGAAATGACTTCCCTGAAGTTCATAGCTAGTGACAGAACTAGGGTTCTAAACGTAGCTCACCAGAGGACACTCAGGTCTGGACTCTTTCACTAACAGTTACTTTATACACACACACACACACACACACACACACACACGTATAGCTATCTATTATATATACTTGTATGGGTTTATGTTATTTTCCCAATGGAATATAAGCTCCTTGAGGGCAGGGAGAGTTTCATTTTTGTTTCTGTGTTCCTAGTGTGGTGCAATGGATAGAATGTGGGGCCTGGAGTCAGGAAGACCCGAATTCAAAATCTGGCCTCAAATACTTACTAGCTGTGTGACCCTGGGCAGGTCACTTAACCCTGTTTGCCTCAGTTTCTTCGTCTGTCAAATGAGCAGGAGACGGAAATGTCAAACCACTCCAGTATCTGTGCCAGAAACTCCAAATGGGGTCACAAAAGGTTGGAAATGAGAGCAACAACACAGCACCGTCTTTAAAATAGTGCCTACTATAGAGTACATGCTTAATAAGTGCTTATCATACCTATGTCATCCATCTCTCTGGAATCAGAGCTGAAGGACCTTTAATTCCCATCCTGAAGACACCGTTCATTCACCTTTATCCATAAGGTATCTCTTTGTGGTGTTTGCCAGGAAGGGGAGAATCCAGTTATGTTGAGTTGTGAGCAGATCAGTGTCAACCTGACTAGGAAGCCAGCCATGAGAGCTCTGAAGAACTATCAGGTCATTGCATGCATCCCAAGGTCATTGCCAAATTCCAGCCTCCAGCAATGTACCAGCTTCCTGAGCCTGATTTGTTGGGCAAAACACCCGGGGGACGGTTGGTTTAAACCTTTCTTGAGAGCCAGAATCAGCAGAGTGAAGCTGACCAGATTCGGGGGTCCCTGGCCAGCCTAACTTTTCAAGAAATCGCTGTGACCATTTTCCCAGGTCTTTGTCCTGAGTAACCTTGAAATGAACATCTTCCACATATCCATCTGCCTTGAACCATAGCCCGAGGTGAACCAAGAAAGGGTCAAGACACACTGTAAATCTTCACCTGCCCATCATGCAGTGCAGTAGCTGCCCATTTTTTTTCAATCTAACATCAAAAAATTAAGGCTGCTTTCCCCTTTGGGAAACTCACCCTGCTGTTTATACATACCACCCAACACTAGAGGGAGCTCTGAGAAAGTACCAGAACACGTTATTGTCCATTGCCTTGGTCTGTCCATCTCTAGGTGGTAGGGCTCATCTCTCTAAAAAGTGTAGTCAGTGTGGATTCATCCATATCAGAGTATCCTTATACACTCACCCAGTGGAAACTCACCTCCTCCCTGTATACATTCTGACTTGTAGGACCATAGTGGAATCTGCCCTTGAGTGACTAGACAAATATGTCAATTTCTTCTTATATAAACATAAAATCAATACAAAAATAAAAGTCTAATATTCACTTAACCATCATTGTTGTTCAGTTACATCTGACTCTTCATAACTCCGTTTGAAGTTTTCTTGGCAAGGATACTGCGTGGTATGTCATTTCCTTCTCCAGCTCATTTTGCAGGTGGGGAAACTGAGCTAAACAGGGTGAAGTGACTTGTCCAAGGTCACACAGCTAGTAAGTCTCTGAGGCAAGATTTGAACTCAGGAAGAGGAGTCTTCCCATCTCTGGGCTCAGGACTCTGTCCTGTGCCAGCCACCGTCCCTTCTTGCTGCCTCATTTAAAAAACTAGCATGTGGTCTTATCACATGCAATATTTCCCTGACTGAGCCAATCTATAAGCAGTCTACAGGCAGGATGCACCTTAAGGTCCCTCAGCTCAGCCTTGGCCCCTCTCACCTGGAGATGCAGCCATCACAAAGGCTGGGTGTCTATAAACCTCCCCATGCAGGCAGTGCATTCTGATGATTGTTGCATGACACTATCAAGGCTACCTGGGTACCATCTGGATCCTGCCAGATGCCCAGGCCTGAAGGCAGATCCCAACCTCAGACTATTTTTCCCCAAGCTAGCTAAAGGCATTAGGAGGGGGAGAGTGGAATCAAGGGCACAGCTAGGCCATAAAGAGGCTCCACGCTGATATTCCCTTTTCCTCCCCTCCTTCCCTTCCTGATTGTGACTTGACCTCTTGCCTACAATTCCATCATATCAAGGACCAAGACAGATTTGGCCCCTCTCCACCCTTTAGCTCCCCATCCTTTGGGGCATCCCATTTGGTTTCAGGTTTATAGACAGGGTTGACAGCTTGTCAGTAGGGATATAGATCTAACATGCCATCCCCACCCCCATTACACAGGTAACTAATATCCCCATCATTAAAAAAATACAAGGCACTCCAGTGGAATGATACCGGCCTGTGCATCAGATTCAGAGTCTGAATCCTAGCCCAAGCTCTGCCTCTAGCTGGCTGAATGATCTGGGCCAATTTCCAGCTTTGTAGAATAGAGGCTGGACTGCATAAGCCCTGAGATCCCTCCCTCCAACTCTGACAGTCTCCGAGGCTGCCTACCCAGGAGGGGAACACTTCAGACCATGATAACAGCTCGTATTTATAAAGCATCTCACGTAATCTCGTTTGAATCTTTACAATCTTAGTAAAATGGATCCCTTCCCCTTTCCCCTCCTCCCCCATTTTATAGTTGAGAAAATTGAAACTCCGAGGTTAATGAATTTTCTCAAAGTCACCTAGCTAATAAACCTAGATCTCTTGACTTCAAATCTCCTGCTCTTTCCATTAAAACCAGACTGTCTGTTACAAGCAGAGATTAGTCTAACAGATTAACTCTCAGAGAGCAGGGTTCCAAAGCAATGGGGCATGGTCTATTTAGAGCTGGAAGAAACTGTACAAGACATCTAATCCAACCGACCTCCCCTGCCCTCTTTTTACGTAAGAGGAAACTGATGCCTAAAAAGGGTGTGATTTGCTGAGGTCACAAGAAGTGGCAAAGTCAGAATCTGAACTTGAATCCTGACTCTCCATCACCTTGTCCATGATGGTGGAGCAAGTGGTCTAGAGGCCAGGAGAGTATGGTGTTGCAGTGTCAGGTCCTGAGTGCCAGTGATGGGGTCTACAAAAGGAAGGGAGGTTTGAAGGAGGCTTTCCTAAAAAACCCAAAAAACCAACTCATTGCTTTGGTTGGTTGGTTTCCATGGATGGAAGGAAGGATGGATGAAAGGACAGATAGAAGGAAGGGAGGAAGGAAATAAGGAAAAGAGGGAGGCGGGGGAGAGAGGGAAGAAGGGGGAAAAGAGGGACAAAAGGAAGGAAAATATAGGAAGGAAAGAAGGAAGGAAGGAAGAGAAAAGAAAGGAAGGAAAGAAGGAAGGAAGGAAGAGAAAAAGAAGGCAGGAAGAAAAGAAGAGAAAAAGAAGGAAGGAAGAAAGGAAGAGAAAAGGAAGGAAGGAAGAGAAAAGGAAGGAAGGAAAGAAGGAAGGAAGGATGAGAAGGATGAAATCTGAGTAGGGTGTTAGGACCAGGGTTGGAGAAATGGGCAGGAAGTATGGTAGAAGTTAAGGGATATAGTCAAGGGTGGGTATGGAGACTAAAATTAGGCCAATAGGGTTAGCAGTGGTGTCAAATCCAAATAGGATTTGACCTATAGTACCACTAATTTGACCAAATAGTACCACTAATCCATACATAAGGACCCCTGTTGGCTCCACAATGACTATTTTAAAATGTAATGTTATCTATGTCTTATTGTACTGTTATTTGTGTATCTACATCTGTGTGTGAGATGTGGGGGTGTGGGGGGGTATGGGGGTGTGGGGTGTGTGTGTAAGGGAGGGTATAGGGTGAGGGGGCATATGGGCATGTAGGAGGGTATGTGTGGGGTATGTGGAGGGGTATATATGAGGGTGTATGTGTGGGGGAGTACATGTAGGGGGTATGTGGGGGGGAGTCATGGGGGGTGTGAGTGTGTGCATGAAGGCCACTGCTGGCCCCTGAACAAAGCCAGACAGACTACCTTAATTGCCATTGGGAAAATGCTAGTGACTGTCACAGTTCTTTCCTCTCACCCTGTCCCTCGAAGGGAGGCTAGCAATGTCCCAAGCCCCGTGGGTCACTCCCCCTCCCACCCAGCCCCCCACCTCATACATATGCCAAACTCAGGAGCATCTGGCCTTCCCAGAGGGCTGTAAAGCAGCCTTCGCCCAAAGAGGGCAATAGTGAGTCAGGCTGGGAGCTGTCCTCCGACAGGGAGGCCTCTGAGACCTGTTCCTGCTCCAGCTCCCTCTTACTCTGGCCTGTCCTCTCTCAACTGTCTCAACTGTCACTATCTCTGCCTCCCTCCCTCCTCACCTGCCTTTCTGTTCCTGTCTGTCTCCTCACCTGCCCACACCTTCTCTCTGTCTGTCTCTGAACTTTCCCTATGCCTCCTCACCTGTCGCTGCCTCCGGCCCTCTCTGCATCTGTCTCCTTACTTGTCTCTGTCGCTTTCTGTCTGCCACCCTCTCCTTGCCTCTATCTTTCTGTCTTCCAGTCTGCTTTTGTTCTCGTTCTCTCTCTCTCTCTCTCTCTCTCTCTCTCACACTGCCCACCTCCCCAAACCCTCCATCCCACCTTCTAGAAGGCAGCAGGCAAACCCTTCACACTCCTTGCCTCCAGTGTGTGGTTTAAAAAAAGAACTAAGCAGGCTAGCTGGCAGATGAAGGGCTGGGCTTCCGAAGAGTCAGGGCCGAGGAGAGTAGCTCCACGGGGGCTCAGTGGTGACCCTGGTGCTGAGGGGGCTGGATGTCCACCCCCACTGACGGCGGGCTCAGCGCCCACAGCCCAGACTACAGCTCCCACGGCCTAATTCAGTGTACTTTTCAACTGTGCCAGGCGATTCACACCCAACGATCTCTTCTCTCCTTAGGATTTTCTCGATTAGCAGCGGGGCTGGGGAGCTATAAATGCATCCTCCCACTACTTGTTTCAGTCATTTCCTGTTGTTCAGCCAGCCCACAGCCTTGCTCCTGCCCTGGATTAGCGTCACTGAGCTATATATTGTTCTAAGGGGAGGAAGTGTCCGGAAAGGCTCTTGGATTGTTGTGTGAGCCCCAGGTCTCCCAGCTTGGCCTCTGGGGGCTAAACTTGAAATGCTATATGAAAATTTGCCTTGGGACACAATAAGGTAGAGTTGGAAGGACTGCTCTGGAAGTTCAGAGATTGCTTTTATAGGATTTTGAGCTAGTTCAATGCTCCCATTTTACAGTTGAGGAAATGGAAGCTCAGAATTGGGACATGATTTGCACAAAATCACATAAGCAACAAGTTGTGGGATTTATCCCAATGTCCTGACTTGGAATCAAATATTCATCCCACTTCGTCCTGGTTCTGACCCTGCTACCTGGTTTGGACCGGTAATGGAACTTCCTTAATCTCAATTTTCCCCATTCCTCCTCTCTTCTGAACTTCCTTCTTACAGCTGAGGGCACCACCCAGTCACACAGGCTCAAAATCTAGGTACCATCTTTGACTCCTCATTCTCTCTTACCCTACGTATTCCATCTTTTGCCCTGTCCTTTCATTTTTCTGCCAAAGCAACATCTCTCCAATATGCCCCTTGACTCAAAGCCTTATCACCTGCCTTCACTACTATGGCAAAAGCCCTCTAATTGCCTATCCTCCCTCTGAGTTATCCACCACCTAGCTATTAACGTGATCCTTCTAAAGCTCATATCTGATGATACCATTCACTTACTCTGTGACTTGCAATGGCTCCCTATTACCTCCAACATCAAATATAAAATCGTTTGACTTTTAAAGCCCTTTACAACCTGGCCCCTTTGTATCTTTCTGGTCTTCTTACACCTTATTCCCCTCCATGTACAATATTGACTCAGCAACAATGGCTTACTTGTTGTTTGATGACAAGGAAAATCTACCTTGCCTTTCTGTGCTGTTTTACTGGGTGCTCCCTATGCCCAGTACACTATCCCTCCAAACACCAGTTTCCTGGACTGGTCTCCTACATATCTTCCTTCCTTTCTTGGTTAAGTGATTTGCCCAGGGTCACACAGCTCGTAAGTGTCTGAGACTGGATCTGAATTCAGGTCCTTCTGACTCCCAAGTCAGTGTTCTATCCCCTGAGCTACCCAGCAGCCCCTCCCTGGCTTCTTTCAACACTCATCGTAAATCCTGCTTTCTTTCTGTAAGTGGCCTTCCCTGGTCACCTGAAGGTTAGTACCTTCCCTCTCAGATTACCCTCCCATTTATCTTGCTCGTATCTTATGTATACATAGTTGATTGCACATTGTCTCTTCTATTAGTATCTGAGCTCCTAGAGGCAGGGAATGTTTTTGCCTTTCTTTTACTCCCCAGTGCCTGGCACAGAGCCTGGCATATAGTAAACCTTCAATAGAGGCTAGTTGACTTAACTCAAATGTCTTTCTTCAGTTCACGGGACTGTACTATTAGGGAGAAAACATACTTGGTACTCTGAAAAAGCTAAGAAGGCTAGAGCAGCTTATCTGTGTGAATCATTGCCAAGGGAACCCTTGAGTAAAACAGTGACTCAGAATCTCGGAGTTTAAAGGGCGGTGGATGATCTCGAAGTCTAACCCTGACCTGAAGCAGAAGTCCCCACTATCTGCCTGAGGAAGTTCAGTCTTCCCAACTCACTTCCAGAGTCCGCCATCCTACTTCTGGACAATTCTAAAGCTTAGGAAGTCTGCTGTTGACTCTAGGCCAAGAGAAAGGCAGGGATGATCAGAGATATGCCGATGACCCACAAATGCCGGAAGGAGTGAGGTCCTGGCCTCTAGGTGAAGGGTGGGGCTGATCAGTTGGCAGCCCTGCTTCCTGCCCAGGGGTGCAGCAGCTTTGTCTCTGCTCTGGGGATCAGGAGAAGGTAGACACCGTAACCTGAGAAGACTTCTCCGAACTGAAAAGACTCCTTCCTCGATCCATACTCCGAGTTCTGGCCACCTGCATCTACACATATCCCATAGGATCTTGGGATTTGGAAGTCGAGGTCATCTATTTCAGCTTCCTCTCTTGTTTTTTGAAGAAATGGAAGTGGTTAACAGCCCTAGCACGCTTGGCCACATTAAGAGACAAAGTAAAGGTTTAAGCACAGGAAAGTTAAATAAAATTTGAAGAAACAGAGGTAAGCCTACCCTGAGGGAAACATCATTGTCCCAACCCTCTTCAAAGAGTGAAAGGGAGAGGAGAAAAGAGAATTGACGCTTTCTCTCCACACCCCAAAGCTTTCCACACCAGTCTCCACCCACATTGCTTGGCTCCAGCCTCTGGTGTTGGCAACATTGGGTTTCCAACCTTTTTGTCCCTTCCACCTTGGCTACACCTGGCTGCCTCCCCTAGATTACTGCCATGTGATTCTTTGCAGACTTCTTCCTCTTTCCCACAAATCCAGAAGAGAGGGTTGGGCTTTTTGAACCATAGGCATAATCCTGTAAGCCCCAACATCTAAGATAACCCTTTCATGACCCCATTTGGGGTTTTCTTGGCAAAGATCCTGGAGCGTTTGCCATTTCCTTCTCCAGCTCATTTGACAGATGAGGAAACTGAGGCAAACAGGCTTAAATGACTTGCCCAGGGTCACACAGCTAGTAAGTGGAGAGACTGATGGGCAGCCTGAGTCAGCATGAGCACACCTGAGAGCTAAAGTAACATGATAAAAGTAGCTCAAATGGTATAACGCTTTCAGGTTTGCAAAGTGCTTTACATTTTAACTCAATTTAAACTTCACAACATCCCTGTGAGGGAGGCATTATTGAGTTACTTTTCAGTTGTGTCCAACTCTTTGTGACCTCATTTAGGGTTTTCCTAGTAAAGATACTGGAGTGGTTTGCCATTTCCTTCTCCAGCTCATTTTACAGATGAGGAAACTGAGGCAAACAGGGTTAAATGACTTGCCCAGGGTCACACAGCTAGTAAATGTCTGAGGCCGTATGTGAATTCAGGTCTTTCTGACTCTAACCCAGCTGCCACAAAGGGTTTCTTACTGCAGGTTTAACCAATCCAACTTGTACTCAAGTACAGAGGTACAGTGGATAAAGCATTGGGACCTGGAGTCACAGAGAACAGAGTTCAAATCTGGCCTCATATACTTACTAGAATAGCTAAGTGACCCTCAGCAAGTCACTTAACCTCTGCCTCAGTTTCCTCATTTGCAAACAGAGATAATAGCAAATCCTACCTGTGAGGATTGTTGTGAGATCAAATGAAATAACTGTAAAGCACTTCACAAACCTTTAAAGGCTACATAAATGCTAGTTATATAATTAGCTATTTGAGTATAGCCTTATTGGGCATTTGAGAAAATAAGAACATTAACCCTTTACCTTGATATTGTACTTTGGAGGACTGGAGACAAAGCACATAATACTTAGGAATGGGCTGAATAAGACAGCCTTCCAGCTCATAGATGTTTTAAGACATCCTCAGTTCAGTCTATGTTCCATGGGCAGAGTATTCATTTTGGGTCATTAAATGGAAAGAGGATTCCAGCTCACATGAATGTGTGTTATGTGGTCCCTCCCAAATATGATCAGAGTATCTGATGGTCCTACTAGAGCTGGACAGGACCATAGGGGGCATCCAGTCTGAAAGTTACACAGGTAGCATGAGGCTGAGGCTAGATGTGAACTCTGATCCTCTGACCCTAAATTTAATATAAAAAGGGCAGCTCGGTAGCACAGTGAATAGAGCATGGGCTCTGAGTCAGGAGGACATGAGTTCAAATATGACACTTATTAGCTGTGTGACTCTGGGCAAGTCATAACCCTGATTGCCTAATCCCCCCAAAAAAATCAGTACTAAGATGATTTTAAATGCATCTTTTCATCTGACCTTTAGAAAAACCCTGTGACTTTGGTTAGGGAATATTGTGCCCACTTGACAGATAAAGTAACCAAGGCCCTGAGCGACTACACAATTTGCCCAAGGTCATAAGTCAAGTCAATGAGGAGCCAGTATGAGACTTCTGCCCAGTGTTTCTTCTACTACAGCTGGCTGCCTTGTTTTGGCAAAAATATGGATATAAAAAATAAATTATGGCACTAGAGACTATTTCTTCTTATCTGACCTCATCCTATCTCCTCTCAGTTCTCCATGCTTGTAATAGAGACTTTTTAGAAAAATGTATTTTTTAAAATGAACTAATAATAAAAGCTAATAGTGCCCAGCTACTAGGTGGCACAGTGGATAGAGTGCTGGGTCTGGCGTCAGGAAGACTCATCTTCCTGAGTTCAAATCTGACCTCAGACACTTTCTAGTGGTGTCACCATGGGTAAGTCGTTTCACCCCATGTACCTCAGTTTCCTCATCTGTAGAATATGCTGTAGACCCCTCCGTATCTTTGCCAAGAAAACTCCAGATGGGATCACGATGAG
This sequence comes from Potorous gilbertii, assembly GCA_028658325.1. Lineage (NCBI taxonomy): Eukaryota > Metazoa > Chordata > Mammalia > Diprotodontia > Potoroidae > Potorous > Potorous gilbertii. The sequence continues at coordinate 40,468,369 of CM053774.1, forward strand.
TTGGACAGGACTGAAACAACTCAACAACAGCAAGAAATGTCAGGCATCGTATGATTATTTCATTTGATTCTCACAACAACCCTGGGAGGTTGGTGCTATAACCATCCCCGTTTTACAGATGAGGAAACTGAGGCAAACAGGTTCAGTGACTTGCCCAGGGTCACACAGTAAGTAACGAAGGCCAGATATGAACACATATCTTCTTAACACGTCCAGGGCTCTATCTATGATGAATTAGAAAATCATCGACAAATGTAAACCTTTTTGTTATGTTCATGCTTTGTATGTCTCCCCATGTTTCTCTGTGTTTGTATTCGTAACCCCCCAAGTGGGGTCTGCTACATATAACTTGTTCCTCTTAATAGATATACATTTAATGTGCTGGGGCTTGTCTCTTTAGCCCCTCTGGATGCCGCTCTGGTTTCCTCAGAGGACCAGCTTCTTCCACATCTCTGCCTGCTGAAACCTGATTATCCCATAATTCTGTATTAAAATTTCTTCAGTTTATTGCCTGTTGAACGAATTTCAGTCCCCTTAGCCTAGCATTCTCAGTCTGACACCTCCTTACCTTACTAGACTTGTCTCACGTCGCTGCGACTCTCTGTGTCCTCTGTCCTCTAACCCAACTGGATCATTCATTATGTGCCCACTTCTTAATGTAACAGCAATAATAGTTGTCATTTACATGGTGCTCACTGTGTGCCAAATATTGTGTCAAGCACTTTACAGTTGATCACCGTCACAACCCAGTACATCCCTCGCCTTCCTACCTGGGCCTTCTTTCCCTTCCCATCATCTTTCTAGCCTGAGAAGACAAGGAACTGGCACCCACAGTTTAGGGTATTCTCAAATCGTGAATCTGAGTACCTAATCAAATCCCTCCTTAAGATGCCTACTAGCCATGTGACCCTGGGCAAGCCATAAAACTCCTCTGAGTTTCCCCGTTTGTAAAACAGGAATAATAATACCTACTTCCCAGGGTTGTTAAGAAGCTCAAATTGTGTAAAAGTCTTTACAAAACTCTGTTGATTGTTTCCTGTTTCTGCATAGTTATTTGCATGTTCTCTCCCTTATTAGATTGTGAGTTCTTTGAGAAGCAAGACCTGTTCTTTGCCTTTCTGTATCATCAGCACTTAGCACAGGGCCTGGCACATAGTGGGTACTTAATAAATATTTATTGTTTCACTGAAGTGCCAAAAAATGTGAGCATAAGGAAATTTCCTGTCTCCAAATCGAAAGCTAGCAACCCCTCCTGATCAAAATAAGAAAAAAGATCACAGGTCTATAAGCACTTTACAGTTTATGAAGCATTTTACTCATGACTCAGTGAGGGAGTGCAGGGATTATCTTTATTTTACAAAGGAAAAACAGGCTCATCAAGGCAACAAGATGTCAATCAGAGAATCGTAGACCTCTTAGAGATAGAAGTAACAGTAGAAGCGATCTAGTCTATCCTCATCAATTTATACTGGAATCAAACTGAGTCGGAATATATACCTATAGGTACATACATATTTATATACATATATATACATACATATTTATATACATATACATACATACATATTTATATACATATACATACATATTTATATGCATATACATACATATTTAAATACATATATACATATATATTTAAATACATATATATATATATATTCCTTCCTGCGTAGGTTAGATTAATTGACCATTAAGGTCCCTTCTCACTTTCAAACTCTATGATCCTGTTCAGAAGCTTGCCAAATCACACACAGGTAGCAGGTTTCAGAAGTAGGATTTGAACGTGGGTCCTTTGCTCTGCCACCGTACAACATTGTCTCCTGTCCCTCAGATATTCTGACTCCAGTCTCAGAGCTGATCCCACTGATCCCAGGCTGTGAGTGCTCATTTCCTCTCCCCTCTGGCTGGAGTGGGGAGGTAGAAACAGATTTGCATAAGGTGCAGCCAGGAGGCCAAGGATGTGCTGTATCCCAGCCAGAATAGTTGGCTGCTGGTCTTAGGTGCTAATTACCAATACGCTGTGTTTACAACACCTCTTATTTTTAATCAAGTAAACAACTATTTCCCTGACCTTGTAACTAGCAGCCAAGAGGTAATTAACACCTATTGAGCCTTTCGTCTCACCTGTTCAGCAATCCCGGGGGATGGTGGGAGGGAGAAACAGCGCTGAGCTCTGCAGGGAATGAAATGGCTAGTGGGATGGAACAGAGAAAGGCAGGAATCTGAAGGGATTGGGGTGGGGCATGAATCATTTTTGCCAGTGACCTAAAGGAGAGTCTGAGGAACAGGCATAAATGATATCACTATGAACCTGCAGGAGCAGGAGAGGAGGTAGATCAGTCATGGGGGTAAAGGCTCTCTTCATCAATGAAATAGCTTCGTAATTTTTTATCAATCTTTTGTTTTTACATTATCTTCTTTTTTAATGCTATTCCCTCCTATTCTCATCCTCAGTAAGTTACCAATTTTAACAAAGAATTTTAAAAAGAGGAGGGAGGAAATTGGTTCAGCAAAACCAACCAACATATCAATTGAGTCTGATGCAAGATTCCGTATCCATAGTACCCGCCTCTGCAAAGAAGGGAGGACAGTGCATGTTCTTATCTTTTCTTCAGGCTCAAGCTGAATCATTAGAATTATATAATGTTTAGTTTCCTTTTCTTTCTTTCTTTCTTTCCTCCTTTGTTTTTCCTCTTTTCCTCCTTCTTACCTCCTCCCTTCCTTCTTCCTTTCCTTTCTCGCTCCCTCTCTTTTCTCTCTCCCTTCTTTCCTCCCTTCCTTCTTTTTTACTTTCCTCCCTTCCTCTCTTTTGTTTCCTGTCTTTCTTCTTTCTCACTTTCCTCCCTCTCCCCCTTCCTTCTTTTTCTTCCTATCTTCCTCCCTTTTCTTCCCTCCCTTCCTTCTTTCTTCCTTTGCTCCCTTCCTTCTTTTTCTTTTTCTTTTTTATAAATTTATTTATTTAACTTTTTACATTCATTTTCACAAGATTTTG
>CM053774.1:40471860-40520454 GCA_028658325.1 Potorous gilbertii
GAGCCCATGGGATATCTATTTCAGATGTTTGGGATACAGAGGCCTTGACTCATATGTCTTTACCTGATGGTAATCAGTTTTCTTCTTCGTCAGAGAGGAATGACGCAATCATCTGATCAAGAAAATAACCTTCTATGGTCTTAGTTTTTTTCCCTTTTCTGGGCATTTTCTCAGCCAGTTACTTGACTTCTGAGAGTCCTCTCCACCCCAGGCCCAGGTCTGCCCAGCTAGTGCTTGGGGTCTGAGATTCAAATGCTGCTCCCCAGCCTCAGGGCTTTTGGTGGCAGGCCTGGCTGCTATTCAGGGTAGGATTAAATCAGGTTCTCAGGAGGGGGTAGGGCCGCCTCCCAGGTTCAGTTCCCTCAGGGGGGTTATGCAGAGACCTTCTGAAATGGAGTTCCTGCCGAGCTCCTGCCTGCTCTGGGAGCCTCTGGCTGCTCACGCCCACTGCCTCTGCCACTGCCGCTGTCTCTGCCACTGCCTCCTGAGGGTGCCTGAGTCCCCGAGACACCCCGCTCTCCTCTCAGCCCATCTCTCTCACTGACCTCTGAGTCTGTGGGTGGAGGGACCTTCGCAGCCTCTGGAGATTCCGTCCCCGAAGCCTGCTCGGATCTGCTTGCTCCTCTCAGTGCCGCGTGGCCAGGGCAGGGCAGGGGAGGGCTCTGCTCCCGTCTGGGGTGCAATGGACCTTTGGGATCGGTTTTTCAGGGCTCTCTGGAACGGAAATCTCCTTCACTGTGTTGCTGCACGGCTTGCACTGTTCCAGAATTTGTCAGGAGTTCTTTTTAGAGGAAATCCATGGGCTGTGGGTTCGGAGCTAGCATATTGTAGACCACTTCGGGGCATATTGTAGACCAGCTTTGTACTTGCAGTAGGAGGTGACCTATGTGGAAGAATCCTTTCTAGTACTGAAGGCATTCTGACTCTCTGGGGCCCAAGTTACTCATCTATAAACTAGGACAGATAGTAGTAATTGTCCCCACCTAATTCATAGGGGCATTGCAAATAAAGCATATCATTGGATCTTGCTGTTGTTGAAGAGTTTTAGTTGTGTCTGACTCTTCATGACTTCATTTGGGGTTTTCTTGGCAAAGATACTGGAGTGGTTGGCCATTTCCTTCTCCAGCTCATTTTACAGATGGGGAAAATGAGGCCAACAGGGTTAAATTATTTTCCCAGGGTCACACAGCTAGTAAGTGTCTGAGACTGGATTTGAACCCAGGGAGATGAATATTCCTGACTCTAACCCTGGCACTTAATCCACTGTGCCACCTAACTGAATAAAAGCAAACAATAGTTGTGATACTATGGCCAGTATGATTCTTTGCTGGGTCTGTGCCAGCTCAGTCCAACACATACCACCTCCCATTCTCCCAGTCCCCATCCCACTCCAGAGACTCTGCCAGAGGAGGTAGGTGACCATTGATGTGTCAACTATCTGAAAGAATTGGGTGTGATTCTAGGCTGTGTGCCAGTTCAGAGAGGTTGGAGGGTGATGACCCTGGCACTCAGGGAACTCTGGCCTTTGGCAGGACCCCAAGATCATTCTTATTTCCTTCCAGTTAGCCCTGAATAAGAACATTTCTTTCAGTGAAACTGATCACAGAACAATCGAGTTTTAAAAATGGTGGGTACCTTAGAACACAATGTTAATACTAGAAGGGACCTTGAGGATTATCTGTGCTAACCTCATTTTATCAATCAGTTAAGACGCATTAATTAAGTTCCTATGTGTCAGACATTATGTTAGACATAGGAAATACAAAGACAAAAATGAAATCATCTACTCCACCCCCAATTTTATACATGAGGAAATCAAGTCGTACAAAGAAGCAACTTGCTCAAAGTTATACATCGTGTTAGTGGCAGAATCAGGACTAAAATCTGCATCTGAATCCCAAACCAACATTCCCTCCATTACTCTAAGCCCAGCTGTCCCATCACGTCTGTCAATGGAGATTCTTCAGTCCACTACCATTTACTGTGGTTTAGTTGTTTCAGTCTTACTGACTCTTTGTGACCCTATTTAGGATGTTCTGGATAAAGATACTAGAGCCGTTTGCCATTTCCTTCTTCCACTTATTTGGCAGATGAGGAAACTCAGGCAAACAGGGTTAAGACACTTACCCAGGGTCACACAGCTTATACATGTCTGAGGCTATATTTGAACTCAGGAAGATGAGTCCTCCTGACTACAGGCCCAGCGTTCTATCTACTGAACCACTTAGCTGACCAACATTTACTGAGCACATACTATCCTCAGTGAAGGAGAATAGATAGAAGTAACACGCATACTATGTAACTTCCTTATGTAACAGATGTGTGTGTACTTATTTTTTACATCAAGGATAATGGTGTCACAACATTTGGACTCAATATCCCTGTTCCCAGTGTGTTACATTAGAAAGCAGAAATAGCAGTAAGAAAAACAGAGGTAGGAAAAGATGATGGGATAGACCAAGTACACACAGATGTTTGTGTCAAAAATGTCACAATTTGAAAGGTGTTGATTGATCAACTCAAAGGATGGCAGAAAGAGGAAAGGAGAGCTGGCTATTAGAAAAATCACAGACAGTGCTCTGTTAGAATGAGGAATTCAGACTCTAGCAATAATTGCTAAACCATATCTACAGAACAAAAGAATATCTGTCCATATATTTAGGGCATCCTTGGTAAAAGCAAGAGAAGCAATCAGGCAGGCTTAAGCAGTTGGAATGCTACAGCAGGTGGCATCTTTATAGTCACGCCATCATCTGAAAAGAATACAAGATCGTACTGTTTGCTGACTATAGAAGGTTATTGGAGTAGAGGCAGAAAGCTCACTGGCACTGGAGTCAGAGGACTAGGTTTCAAATTTGGAGACCTTAGGCAAATCACTTATTCTTCTGGGCCTCAGTTTTCACATCTGTAAAATGAAGGCATTGGATGAGATGGCCTCTGTGCTCCTTTGCAGTTCTAGAGCTATAACTCAATGGAGTAAAATGAGTCCTTAAAGGCTCTCCTCCAACAAGGCTGTCCTCTCATCCCTAGGCTAAAAATGATACAAGAGTCTTTGAAAAAAAAAGGAATAATTGAAATCATTTTGCTCAATGATGCACAAAACAGGGGAAAATATATTGTCAAAAGTCATAGGGTCCTAGACTTAGAACTGGAAGGATCTTAGAAGCCATGGAGTCCAAACCCTTTATTTTACAAAAAAGGAAACTGAGATGAAGAGGTTAAGTGATTTGCCCAGAGTTACACAGCTCTTAAGTGTCAGAGGGAGGATCTGAACTCAGCTTTTCTTGACTACCCACTGTACCGCCCAACTTCCTAAGTGTTCCTATCAATCATGAAGGAGCTTGTGGCAAAAACTAAAGGGAGGATTCCCTATAGACCAGGGGGAGGGTGTGTGTGTGTGTGTGTAAATGCATATAAGATTACCAAAGAAATCAATTACATTGAAATGCAGTTTTCAAAATTCAAAAGAAGTGTGGATCCCAGATTAAGAACCCCATGGTGACATTCCTCATAGATGCTTCCGTTTGTGGTTGACTTAATGCTCATGGCTTCAAATCCTGCAACATTGCAGAGCCTTTTAAATAGGATCCAAGACCACTTAAAAGGTTTTGGAAAAATGAAGTGGATGTATATTATTTAAATTTATGTCATGATGCTGAATGGATGGTCCACAGAAGTGGTCCTTTAGTACAAATATTTTAGAAAGACATTTCAGATGGACAGTGAATTCAGTTCAGGATTGAAGGGGGAGGAGAGGACCATACTGCCTCTAGGGGAATAAAGACATTATGGTACAGGGGAAGGTTAAAGAGCCACAGGTTCTGGGTTCCAACCCTACTTTGGATATTATCTGTGTGATCTTGGATGAATCATTTAAATCATCTCTTGGTCTCAGTTTGCTCATTTATAAAACTAAATGGTTGGATCAGATAATATTCAAGGTCCCTTCCAATTCAAAATCTATGATCTTATTCCTGTATCATGCTTTGAAGAACCCTAAACTTCTCCCTGAAACACAGGTTCATCTTTTTGATACTTGTGTGTCCTACTAAATCAGAATAGCTAAAAATCATGGAAATCCACCATCTTCAAAAAAGGTAAAATCACAGGTAACCCAAAGGTCAATGAATGGGTTCATGGTGGAAATGAATGGGCTATAATATACTATCAACAAACGACTACACAAAAGAAGCATGTAAAGAGTGAGATCAGAGGGGTATAGGCTTGGAAGATGAAGAGGGCTGGTCAGGTAGTAAGAGTGAGGGACAACCAGTAGGCCTCCTGGGTACTTCAATGCTATGCATTTAATGCCAAGAGATTTAGAAGAAGATGACCTTTGTGCAAGGTATATGGGAAACCGTGGATGAGAGTCTTACAGGAAAAGATGATTCCAAGAGGCTGTACTTTGCATGTTTGGTGCCCACATTAGATGAATCATGGGTCTATTGGAATATATGCCTAGGGATAGACCTGGACTTATGATTTCATTGGCATTGGTAACTCCCAGGTGAGGAAAGTCTTTCACCAATGTAGGTTGTCACCTTCCCAAGGACAGGAGCTGCCCAGAGCACTGAGAGGTTAAGTAACTTAGCCAGGGACCTAAAACCAATATGCTGCAGAGGCAATACTTGAACCCAGGCCTTCCTAGTTTCAAAACCATCTTGAAATCCACTGTTTCATGTGTCAACCTAAAAAGGTCAGAGAATCTCTGAGTTAGAAGGAACAGAAGTCTTTTACTCTAATCTCTCACTCCATGCAGAGATCTTCCTTCCTCATCTTTAATAAATGGTCAGAAGCAAACATATCCGTTCTGTGACATAAAATAATGTTGTTGGTCTGAGAAGCAATAGAATCCTTAAAAATTTTCCTTGTTTGATCAATGTTTCAATCGACTACTTTGTGAATTTTCCACAGTTTACAAGCCCAAAGCTGACTGATTGATTGGCTGTCTCCCTCCTGCCATCAAGGAAATTTCTGTCTGCCAGAGTTGAATGTGTGGTCCAGGAATGCATAGTGATCATGAGCTCAAACTCACTTAAACCAAAAGAAGTAAAAGCCATAGCACCGTGAGAAAGTATGTCCTAAATATGTCAGGACTACCTAGTATTTTAGTTTTTTCATGTCTCTGTTTTCCATTCATATGAAGAATTGAGAATTCATGTAGATTGTGAATAGGAATTGTTTCATTTTATTTGTATCCTGGCACCTTGTAGAGCCTGGCACTTAGTAGGTACTTAATATATATTTATTGACTGACTGATCACACATAACAAAATCTTATTGAACATGGAGACATATGGAAAGGCAGAGTTCCCAAGACCTTGCAAACATGGAATGTTATAGTATGTTACAGCTGAGAGGGATCTTAGATCAAAAATGTTAGGCCTGTTTATAGGCTCTGAGGAGATCTAGATCAACCCTTCTATTTCTCATACAAAGAAACTGAGTCCCACAAAAGTGATTTGCCTAGGGAGTAGAGTAAAAACAGGGACTTGCTTGAGCTTTCCCCCAAACCCTGCCAAACCTGTAAAAAAAAAAGACTCTAAACAAATTCTGGAGCTGCAGAACCCACAGAATGATGGCATGAAGCAAATCTCCAGACCAAGACAGTCTGGAAGGTTGACTGGAAGCATCTGTTACACTGGGCTGGGAGTGTAGTGCAGTCCAGTGTGGGCCACATAGGCCCAGATGGGACTTGAGCAGGCCTCAGGGGACTGAATCACTGGAAGCAGTGGTGGTTTCCAGACTTCTTGACTCCAAAATGCCAAGGACAACTTGGAAGGCCAGTGGAACAAGTCTGTTGGACCTGTATGAGAGAGTAGTAGGGTCTGGCCCCAGCCCCAGGGTGGTTGAGGGGGTTGTAGAGTCCATGGCAGCTGAAACCACAGTGGCAGCAGCTGTTTCTGGAGGTCTAGGCCCACAGATCATGGGGAAAATCTAGTGGCTGTCAGTACACCCCCCCCCACTCCCATTGGAAGCAGAGAACGACTTTGACAAAGAACTCAAAAGTCAAGTAATTAGCTGGGGAAATGAGCAAAAACCAGAAAAAAAAATCAGGCTATAGAATCTTACTTTGGTGACAAGGAAGATCAAAACATATAACTAGAAGAAGACCACAAAGTCAAAACTCCTACACCCAAAGTCTCAAGAAAAATATGAATTGGTCTCAGGCCATGGAAGAGCTCAAAAAGAATTTTGAAAATCAAGTAAGAGAAGTAGAGCAAAAATTGGGAAGAGAAATAAGAATGATGTAAGATAATCATGAAAAATGAGTCAACTGCTTGCTAAAGGGGACCCAAAAAATGCTGAAGAAAATAACACCTTAAACATAGACTAACCCAAATGGCAAAAGAGATCCAAAAAGCTAGTGAAGAGAAGAATGCCTTAAAAAGCAGAATTGGCCAAGTGGAAAAGGAGATCCAAAAACTCACTGAAGAAAATGATTCCTTAAAAGTTAGAATGGAGCAGATGGAATTTAATGACTTTATGAAAAATCAAGAAATTATAAAATGAAACCAAATGAATGAAAAAATAGAAGACAATGTAAAATATCTCATTGGAAAAACAACTGACCTGGAAAATGGATCTAGGAGAGACAATTTAAAAATTATGGTGCTACCTGAAAGCCATGATCAAAATAAGAGCCTAGACATCATCCTTCATGAAATTATCAAGGAAAACTGCCCTGATATTCTAGAACTAAAGGGTAAAATAGAGATTTTAAAAATCCACCAATCACCTCCTGAAAGAGATCCCAAAAGGAAATGATCATTCAGCAAGGTAGACCCATGTCTCTTTTCTCCAGGCCCAGTGCTCTTGCTATGCCAACCCACTCTGCTGATTGGACCAGTTAAATTTGGGACCCTACCACTAGACCATAGGGCAGTTGAGGGGTAGGGATGGGGTAGGGAACTTTGCTAGCCATAAACCATCTCTGGTCATCTTTGCTAATTATTTATTCTTTTTTTAAAAAGTGGGGAGGGGAAGAGAATCACATTATAAAGCTGGAAGTCATATAGCAATCAGAATTCTGGAGGTGAAAGACATATCAGCTGCCATCTAGTCTAATCTCAATCCAGAAATGAATTCTACAATTCAGTTCAATCAACCTGTATTAATACCTTCCCCACCCCCTCCACCAAAAAGCTTTCTGATATTCATTCTGCATGAGTGTTTTTAAAATAGATATACATGTGAACATGCTATCTCCCCAATAGGATGTAAGTTCCCCGAAGGCAGGAAATATTTCATTTTTGTCTTTATATTTCCAGTTTCTAGTATAGACTAGGCACTTAAGAAGTGTTAGTTTGATAGCTTGCTTGATGAAGGCTTGGGTAGATAGGTGGTGCAGTAGACACAGTGTTGGGCCTGGAGTCAGGAAGAACTGAGTCCAAATCTGGACTCAGACACTAGCTGTGTGATCCCAGGCAAGTCATTTAATCTGGTTTTGCCTCAGCCCTCTCATCTGTAAAATGAACTGCAGAAGAAAATGGCAAACCACTCTAGTATCTTTGTTGAGAAAACCTCATATGGGGTCATGAAAAGGTGGACGTGACTGAAAAAAGATGCATCCTCATCCAAGTGAGCAACAAAAAAAGGCATCATTTACATAGTAATTACAGTAGTGTAAAGAAAACAATATGGAAAGCTAGCATACTTTGGACTGGTGTGACCAATCGTGACTTCAGGGGACTAACGATTAAACAGGCCCCCTTCTCAGCAGAGAGGTGGTGGACTGCAGGCGCAGAGTGAGTCACGCATTGTTAGCTGGAAATGGAAAACTCCAGTATCTTTGCCAAGAAAACCCCAAATGGTGTCACAAAAGGTCAGTCACAGATGAACAACTGGATGAATGCTTAATTGAATACACCAAATTCCACAGCAGCTCATTCTGCTATTGGGAGAGTTGGATGTTTTCTCTTATATCCTGTCAAAAATGACCTCATTGTGTCCCCATCACTTTTAGACCAATAAGTTATGTCACAGGCATCATCACTTACACCAATGTGTATCTTCACCAGCTGTTCTCCAGACTTTGGGAAAGGCTTGTGTTTTTTTGTGGAGTAAAAAGTAAGCATTTGTGGAGGTTCTGAGCCATTCCAGTGGAGTAGAGGTGGAGGGAGGGCATCCCAGCAGCCTGATTTCATTTGGAGCTCCAGGTGTGAAAGTGGGGGGAATCCTGGGAGGCAGGTCATTAATATTCAGCGCTTGGGCTGTCTTCCCATCTTCTTGTCTATTTCCCCCTTAAGAGAAACAGATGATGCTACTGTGACTTCGGGGTTTTGCAGCACAATTGTCTAAAAATAGCCTTGACTTATTGGCTATTCCTTTTTAGGAAGGGTTTCAGCAGCCACCAAGTCTGTTGTCATCCTTAGGAAGTGGATGGAGGACGTGGGCAGCCCGGCTGGCGGCTGTGACTGCTAACCCCTGTGCTTGGCTTCTGCCTTTCAGTCCCCCTTCATTCCACATGCCCCCTCAGCTTCACCTTCTCCACCCTTCTCATTTCCCATCACCACCACCCCTTGAGTGAAGCACAAGGGAAAGTGGGGGAAAAAAACAGTGGGGGAATTAGGAGAGCCCAGGGCTTGCTAAGTGTGAGATGTACAGGAAGTTACTTAGTCTCAGCTTTGCCTTTTCCTGGGGAGCTGTCCTTTGGGGCCCAGACAGCACACCTGGCATAAAGGAAGGCTTCTCAGCTTCTTTTCTGATGTATGTACACCCCTCTGGTGCATATATCACGTGGTATTGTGTTATCCTCCCCCAGGAGACTGGTTTGTTCGTTTTTTCCCTAGCACAGTGCTGAGCACGCAGTAAATGCTTAATAAATATTATATAAATGGACAAATTAATTAAATGGATAGATCAAGATTCCTTTGTAAGATGCCCCTTTAGGGCTTTTTAAACTGGTTTCTTCAATGGCAAAATTACTGCCAGGCTGGGCATACTCTCTGAAGTGACAGCTGCAGGATCTTTCTGAACTATTGGAATGAACCAGGAAATAGAACATCATCTTCCTTGGTGCCTCATCTAGCTTGTCCCTCTTGCTTTTTCTCCTTCTCTTTTTCCTCCTCCTCCCTCTCAAAGAAACACAGAGCTCTGCCTATATAAATGTTCAATAAAGCAAACTGCTGATGAATTGGGGCAGCTAAGTGAGTCAGTGGGATAGACTGCTGAGCTTGGAAGTCAAGAAGACCTGAGTTAAAATCTGGCCTCAGACCCTCAACTAGCTGTGTGACCTTGGGCAAGTCGCTTCACCCTATTTGCCTCAGTTTCCTCATCTATCAAATGAGCTGGAGAAGGAAATGGCAAACCACTCCAGGATCTACCAAGAAAATTCCAAATGAGGTCACAAAGTTGGACAACCATTGAAAAATAACTGACCTGATCCTGTACCTCCAGAGCCAATATTCTTTCTACTTTATTTTTCTATTTTATTTTCATGCCACTGGTGTGACCTTGGCAAGTCAGTTTCCTTGTCTAAGCCTCAGTTTTTTCACCTGTAAAATAGGGAAGCTATATTAGATGATCTCTCAAATCCCTTTCAGCTCTAACTAGTTTACGAATGAATGGAGAAACTAAGGGACAAGGGACCCTGCCAATCTTCCCCAGGAGCCTTAGGAAATATACCAAGGCAGGGAGTCTGAGAAGGTTTTTCTGAAAGCTCATAGGAAGCTACCAGCTGAGCATGAATTTATTCATTGACTCCGAAAATTTCTTCCTGAAGGAGGATGCTGCTTCTATTCTAGGGCTTCTGCCCTATCAACCTTCCTTCTCTCCTCTTCCTCTTTGTTTCTTCCTGGTTGCTGTTGTTGAGTCTTTTCTGCCCTCTGACTCTTTGGGACCCATTTGGGGTTTTCTTGGCAAAGATACAGGAGTGATTTGCCATTTCCTTCTCAAGCTCATTTGACAGATGAGGAAACTGAGGGACCAAGAAGGGATAGATTGAGTCAAATCATTGCTGTCTCTTTTTGTAGGTGTGTCCACATTAGTGTGTTGGCAAAGACATACACACACACACATATACACACCCACAGGTGTATACATATTATACATACATATATGTATGTGTATAAACATACATGCATACATATATATGAAGAGAGAAAATATGGCACAATGGAAAAGTATGCCATCTTTGACTACTTTTTCTTCAATAGGTATATCTCCAAAGGTATTTGTTGCATGATAAGAAAAACTGAAATCTGAATCAGGACCTCACTTGAAGTGAACTTAGACTAAAATGGGGTACAAATCTGGTTCTGCCATTTAATATCTTGGTGGTCCTGGATCATCCACATAATCTCCCTGAAATTCAGTTTACTCAATTATAAGATAAGATAGTTGTAGATGACCTTTAGGATCCCTTCCTCTCCTGTCTGTGTTTCTAAGTCTCTCTGGACTTCATCATCATGATTCAACTGCCTTCTTGTGTTGAAATTTCCCTCTGTGCTGAAGGTCTTCTCTCCCTGGAATATCCCTCCATCTGTCAACCCTCTTCTCCAGTTGGTTACTACCTTGGGGGAAAGGGAACTCCATTTTGGGGACAGGCCCCAGGTGAGCAGAGTTCCATTTTCCTACTGGTTAGACTTGTGACTCTGTAAATGTCATCACTATGCCCTCCCCCCCCACCCCCAACAGTACGTTCTCCTCCTCCCCTTCATGCTTTGTTTTCCTCCATTAGAAGGTTAGTTCCTTGAAGGCAGAGGCTCTTCTTTTGGCTGGTATTTGTATAACCCCAGTGCTTAGTACAGTTCCTGGTACATAGTAGGAGTTTAATAAATTTTTGTTGCCTCCTTGCCTTGGCCACTCCAGCTCCATGATCCTACAATCAATCTCGTCAATCTCAAGTGCTAGCATCTTGTGAAAGGCATGCCTGAAGCAGAGGACAGCAGCTAGGCAGTCTCGTTGGCAGGACGGTTGTCCTGACACTTAAGCCAAGATCTTACTTTAACATCTCATTTCAGATTAGGCCAAGCACTGGGACCGTCAGAAAGAGAACCTCTTGGAAGAGTAAAACCCCAGGGTCTAATTCTGAGGAAAAGGTCCAGTCCTGGAGGGCAATATTCAATGCAATATTAATCAACCCTTTTCCTAAATCCTAGGAGAGGAGTCTGCAGAGCATCAATTTTAAAGAATATATCACAGATTAGGAGAGCAGTTATCAGAGAAGGAACTTTTTTCTTAAAACTTTTTAAAAATAGATTTTATTAATGTCATTGTTAACATTACCTATATTTTTTGCTTCCTTGCATTTCATTACATAATATTACCTACATTTTCCTCTCTATTTCTGTCCTGGGGTAATAAGCAATCCTTTATTACATATAATGAAAAGAGAGATTAATAAAAACCAGTTAAGCAAAATTAACCACCACATTGAAAAAAAATCTAACATTACATTCTGTATTCTATACCCATAGATCCCCACCTCTATAAAGAAAGGGGAGAGAATCACTTTCTCATAACTCTTCCTTGGAGCCAAGCAAAATCATATTATAATTATGACTATATCATAATTTTACCACATTCAGTTTTGTTAGTTTAGCATGTAAATGTTGTTTCTATTTACATATTTATCATCATTCTCCATATTATTTTCTTGTTTCGGATAATTTCATCTTATGTCAGTTCATATAAGTCTTCCCAGGGGAGAAGTAACTTCTCCAAGAAGTTAGAAGCAAAAGTGAAATTATAGACCTGAAAGAAACATCAAAAGATGCCTGCCACCAGCTCAAATCTAAATCCTCCAAGAGAAGTGGCCATCTTAGCTTATTCACGAAGAACCACACAAAAGCACAGAACATTCCTGGCAGTAAAAACATGATGAGATTTGGAAAATCACAAGGAGGGGTCACAGTATTGATGGAACAGATAAGTATTGTGGACTTAAAGATTTTCTTCAGTGTTCATGATCTTTTCATTTTTCCTTTGATATTTTGAATTTAGAGTTCTATTTAGCTTACTAGTTTTGCTATTATCAGGACGATTTGCAGCTTGTTCAATTGTGTACTTTTGATATATACTTTTGCTTCTTTTTGAGGCACAATTTTGCTTCCTTTTTATTATATTTTATTTTCTTTCTAACTAAAATTTTCAGTTTGATTTTTGCTCTGAATTCCGTTTCTATCTTTGTTTTCTATGTTTCTTTTTAAAAATGTGGTTCTTCAATCACTCTGAAGTTGTTGTTTCCATTTTACCCACATTACTACACTCCTATATTAGTTACATTTACCTATGAAAGCTTCTTGGTGATGCTAACTGTGACATTGTTGGGATGGTGATGGTGGTGGTGGTGGTGAAGGGCAGCTAGCAGATGCAGTAGATGGAGTTCTGGGCCTGGCGTCAGGAAGACCTGAGTTTAAATCCATCCCCAAGTACTAGCTGAGTGACCCTGGGCAAGTCACTTAACCTTGCTTGCTTCAGTTTCCTCATCTGTAAAATGCACTGGAGAAAAAAATAGCAAACCACTCCTATGAAAATCTACTACTTGGTGATGCTGTGATATTAATAACAATAGCTAACATTCATATATCCCTTGGTATGTGCCAGGTACTGTGCATATATTAAAAGTATGAATGGAATACTGTTTGGTCATTCATACTAAATAGCATATCTGCTTTGTGGTTGTTCACTCTCTGTGCTTAGAACACACCTTTATAGTGTCAATGAAGTATAAGATTGCTTGACCAGTTTATTTTCATACCGTGGTCAGTTGACTATTATGGATCAATGTTTTGAAAACACTCATGTTGCGTGTTAGGCATATTGTCATTCAATGAATGAACATTGATATCTTGATATTTGAAATAAACTCTGGGTAGTTGGAATCCTGGAAGTTGAGGATATTAAAAGAATATTAAAGAACCCAAAAGATGTGGGAGACTCTAGAATAATTTATGGTAGAAGGAGGATAAGAGAATTAAGGATGGGTTCTTGAATTATTGGACCCACTTGAGCTGTTGAGAATTCTTGAAAAAAAATCCATATATTGGACAATATCTGGGAATTGGTTTGCAAATCAGAAAGAGAAGAATCCCATTAAAATTTTGCAACATTAAGGAATCAGGGGGAGGTAGAGATAGATCCCGCTAGGAATTCCAGCTGTAGAGGAAGCTAAAGATTTCTTGCTGTCAAACTCAGACACCACACCTTTAGGGGAAGCTGATTCCATATTTTCTATACCAGAAATGACAGCTTTGCCAGTGCACACAAAGAGGGTTTATTCCTTTACATACAGACAAGCAAGAATCAAAGCAAGGTCTCTTACCATCAAAAAGGGATGACTCACTTATGAGGAGGTCTTCTGTGGCAGAAAGAGATCACTCTCCCAGGTATAAGGTGTGGATTCCTTCCCCTAAGGCATACAGAGGAATACTTATTACCTATATATCAGGTGATAGCTAGATCCCCTGCCTGAGCAGAGAAACCTCAGCTGTGAGTAGGCCCCAGACTAGAGACATTGCAGATAGCAAGGTAAGGCCCAAGATGGGAATTTTCTTCAGCAAAGACCTTTTCTCAGAAGTTTCATCAGAATGACCAAAAGGATTGGCAGGCATCAAATAAGGAAGTTATGCATTGCTTGATGGAAAGTACGAGAGGCCTCCTTGTTTGAATACCTACAGGTCCAAAAGACAAGAAATCCTCTTTCCCCTATGCACTCAACAGTTCTCAGCTGATTCTGTGGCCCTAGACTAATTAATGCCTGAAATAGTGTTCACTGAGTTTGGTGATATCATTTGATACAAAGGGGAATTGCCATCCAAATTCGTGTTGCAGGTGGACACTTGTCAAGACTGACAGAAAAAGGAGTGGTATGCTTTGAAAGAACAGATATGACTAGATTGATCTACCAGGGATCTGTTGATAAACATTTAACAACTAAATCTCTACCAGTGTGAGGGTCAGGAAGTACCCACAATATACTTTTGAGTTTAATTAGTGATATTTTTTCCATCACTTTTCTACATCTAGACAATCAACAAAACAATCCATATACCAAACACTGATTGCCAGTTTTTGAGGTGGGGCAAGTTGGTGGCACAGTGCTGGGAATCAGAAATACTCATCTTCCTGAGTTCACATTTGACCTCAGACACTTACTAGTTGTGTGACCCCAGGCAAGTCACTCAAGCCATTTTGCCATAGTTCTCCATCTATAAAACAAGCTAGAGGAGGAAATATCAAACCACTCCAGGATCTTTGTTCAGACATCCCCCGACAGGGTCAGGAAGAGTAAGACATGACTGAAAAAAAAAGACTGAGCAACAACAAATACGCTGAAAATTTAATGATCAGTTCTCCTAACAGTTCAAGATGACTCCAGCATATTCTTGCAAGTGGCCAAAGGATTATGGGGTTGCCTTGATGTAATGGTATCCCTAAAGACTGCTCTAGCAATGAAACTACCTGTGAAAAACTGATAAATTAAGGGAAAACATTTGAGCAATTGTAGGGGGAAGGAGAAGATAGTTTACAAAAATTCAACCCAACCACCTGAGGTACATTTTTTCATATACTGGCCATAAAAACTACAAGGAGGAGCTACCCAGCATACAAAGAATTGGCCAAAGAAACTCACAGAAAATCTGGTGAGACCACTTTTATTATTAGACAAATTTGTTTTGTGTTGAACTAAATTCTGCCTGTCTATAACTCTCAATTCTGCACATCTGAGACTAAGGAAAATAAGTCTATCCTTCCTCATAATGGTTGTTGATTTGTGGCTGTTCAGTTGTTTCAGTCATGTCTGGTTCTTTGTGACCTCATTTGGGATTTTCTTGGCAAAGATTCTGAAAAGATTTGCCATTTCCTTCTCCATCTCATTTGACAGATGAGGAAACTGAGGCAAATAGGGTTAAGTGATTTGCCCAGGGTCACACAGTCAGTGAATGTCTGAAGCTTGCTTTGACCTGGGGAAGATGAGTCTTCCTGACTCCAGATCCAACACTCTATCCATTGCATCACCTAGCTCCCTCAATAGTTCTTCATATATCTGATGTATTTTGGATTTCCCCCTTGGGCCTACTAATGATACTCTGTATATACATAAAGGATGAGGCCTACTACTAGTAATAGATAGCATTCTGGGCTTTTCTGGGCAGTTTGCCTAAGGTGGAGGTGCCCTTCAGGGGCCTCTGGAGCATGTCCAGATTGCCTGAAGGGCATCCTGTTTCTTTCCTTACCACATGAATAGGGGCAGCTCCCTTTGACCAGCTGCCTACAGCTTTAGAATTGGCAAGACTGAGCCAATCACTATGTTTAGGATGCCTTCTCTTTTTCTGCTGCTTTTTTTTCATAAGCTCTTATCAGTAGATAATTAGTAAATCCAAAGGGTGAAGATCCCAATTTACTTACAGCATGGGCACCATTAGCTGATGAGAGGGGAAAGCCTTTCCTTCTCAGAGTCTTCAGCCTGGCTCGACAACTGGGCCTGAGGGTGCTGATTTCGTTTTTGTGTGGTTTGCCCTCCTGTTTCAGGTGCTGGAGGTGATTTCCATGACACTGAGAGATGGCTGCCTTCAAGCCAGGACTGCACATAGGATGGTATAGCCAATCCATTGCCTGGGACCCAAGACCCAAGGGAATTTTGGACATGAGACTGGCACTGTGGTCTATGGGAACTGAACTAAACTAGGAATCTAATGTTCTTCCCCTCCTCAGAGACTGAAGTAGTACAATGGAGGAGAGATATGATTTATTCTCTAATATAGTCTCCTATTAGTCTGAGGGGGAAGATCAATATTAGTATAAACCTAAAATAAAGAGGAAAAATGAGATAGACATAATGTATGCAGTTAATGTGAGTCTAGCCTGACCTGAGTAAGTTAATGATTCTGAAAATGGGAAGTTGATGGGGGAGAGGACGCTAATGAGAGGACAACAGTTTCACGGAAAAGTGTAACTGACATAAATCAGTTGCCATAATAAGGAGACCAAAAGAGTCTAAAAACCACCTTAGCCATCATTTTACCTATATTCCAGGAGAAATGACAGCCAAATATAGCACTGGTTTAGAATTTTAAAGTGATTTAGAGATATTATGGGAAAGAATGTTGAAAACTTTGAACAACACTGTCTTACAAAATAGCAAGAAACTCTTGAAAGGCACAAAAAAAAGAAAGTTGCCAAGGGACTTAACAAAGTAATGCTGTAGTCATTTACGGGTTAAACCGAGAGGAGGACAATAAACATACAAAAATTGGAAAAGATCTGGCACTTATTTTTTTATAAAGCAAAAAACTCTTATTCCCCATCAGTGGAATCATAACATATGGACTCTAACATCACAGTCCTGGGTGTATTCATAAGGGAGGTAGAAACAATATTGATATGAACAAAGACAGGAAAAAGCAGCTGTATTAGACCAAGTACATATGGAGGATATCTATGCTAGAGGCAACACAATTTTCAGGGCATTTGCGATATTGATTCTCAAGATAGCTGAAGGAAGTGAAAATACCACAAGTGTAAATTACTTTATTATTACAAGAAGAGTGGCCCCATTTCCCCAACCAGCAATAACTACCAACTTGTATGCATACTTTCTCATCTATAAAAAAAATTATGAGAATCATCTCAAGCTATACTTGAGAAAGGCAGACTTTTTCAAGTATAGTATGATGTTTACCATGACACAGTTGACTAAAAGAGGAAGATTCCTCTTATTCTTTTACTTAATAGTATTTTATTTTTTCCAATTACTTGTAAAGATAGTTTTCAACATTCACTTTTATAAGATTTTGAGTTCCAATTTTTTTCTCCCTCCCTTCCCACTCCCTCCCCAAGGCAGTGAGCAATCTGATATAGATTATACCTGTACAACAAGATTCTACTTATTGTGTCCTTATTGTGTTTTTAATCATATAAAAAAGAGCATGTAATTAAGTAAAGCAAAATGGCACCTTCAACATTTTTCTCTAATAACATATCTACCATGCATATGTCAAAATCATACAAGATTCCTTGAAAAATCAAATATGCAACTTTGTTCAATGATCCTGTAGTTGTTAATATCAAGCAAGGCATAAACCAGGGAAACATACTTGCTGACTATGTTTTTTCACTCTCATAGGAGCGATCTAGCCCAGAGTTCAAGTCAAAGATGATTCCCTCTAGATGGTGGGGTTCTCTAGAGTCTCTGGTTTGTGGGTGCTGTTGTGCTGATTGCAATACACTCTGGATTTAACTGCAAGGATTGAAGCATACTATTTGCTCTGTCTCTTTTGTTTCTTCTTTCGTGTGGTTCCTCCCATTGGTTCGAATTTTTCTTTACAACATGACTAATATGAAAATATGTTTAACGTGAATGTATATGTAGAGCATGCCATCTTGGGGTGGAGGGAGGGAAGGAGGAGATAATTTGGAATTCAAAATCTTATGGAAGTAAATACTGAAAACTAAAAATAAATAAATTTTTAAAATAACAACAATTTAATTGGAAGGAGGACAGGAAACGAAAGTTGGAAAAGATCTGATCTTGGGCAAGTCACTCAACCAGTGAACCTGAACAATGGGAGTAGGGGAAAAGAGGGCGAGTCTCTGCCACTAGAACAGGCATAGGGTTTGACCCATGTAAAAGTGGAAGTATTTCTAGAGTGTAGAAACAAACAAAAGTTGGAAAGGGTCTGTAA
Organism: Potorous gilbertii; assembly: GCA_028658325.1. Lineage (NCBI taxonomy): Eukaryota > Metazoa > Chordata > Mammalia > Diprotodontia > Potoroidae > Potorous > Potorous gilbertii. The sequence continues at coordinate 40,489,491 of CM053774.1, forward strand.
AGTTTTGGGTTTTTTTAAACAAAAATTCTTTTTGCCATCAGTGGAGCCACAGACTCCTTAATGAGATCTTTATGCCCTGGAAGAAGCTTAGCCCAACTGTGGTTGTTGTCCTTCATACTCAAAGAGGACCAAAATGACTTCACTATGTCAGGGTCAACATATAAGGTCTGTAATTGATCAGACCAATAGGAGCTAGGAAGGTTCTGCCACAGGTACCAATAGTCCATTTGATCATTTGGGATGGAGATGTCTCTAAATTTGTATATCCCATGTTTCTTTTGGACTACTTCAACTTTGCTTTGCTTTTAGAGTAGCACTTTCTTTGATGTGGGCATGCCATGCTGGATGGTCCTGTGCCAGTGTCTCCTCTGTCTCACAGTTGATTCTTCAGAGTGTTCTTCAGAGAGACTTTGAGAAGAAAAACTAAGTGGATAAAGAATGCCTATAGGTCTCATAAATTCTTGGATGGACAATCCATAGAGTTATGTCCTTCTTGGACATAACTGAAATGGCACCTATTCATGGCACAGTCATGTGGAGAAAGCTGGTTAGGAAAACCAAATAACTTGCGCTTGAGTTCTTGCTCCATTGATTGACTAGTTGACACTGTACAAACCCCATTAGGTCCAGAATTGAAGAAGAGGAGGAAAGCCAGCTGAATGTCTTTGGGACATTGCAAAGTTCTTTTAATGAACTCAAGCCTTTCTAGGAAACAAACACTTGACATTTTACTACTTGATATTCTTTTAGGGATATTGGAATACTACAGTCTCTGAATAATTAGAATTAAAAATCATTCAAAAGGTACAAAATAGAGAGTTACATGGAGGGATTTCACAAGAGAAACAATGTAAAAGATTCCACAAAAGAAACGCATGATGATTAAAAATTTTGGTTTGTTCACATAGTAATGGGCGAAAACTATAAGCAACTTGGTGGTGCAGTGGGCCTGGAGTCAGAAAGACCTGAGTTCGAATATGACCTCAAACACTTACTACTTATGTGATCTTGGGCAAGTCACTTAACTTCTGTTTGCCTCAGTTTCCTCAAGTGTAAAATGGGGTTAATAATGCATCAACCTTCCATGGTTGTTGTGGGAATCAAATGAGATATTTGTAAAGCATTTGGTATAGTGCCCAGAATGTTAAGGGCACTTTATAAATATTACCTATTATTGTTAGTGAGAGCAAGGGACAGTCAATGGCCAAACTCCACTTGTTTCACCCTTAAAGTGACAAAAGCACGCTAGCATCTAGGACGGACCCTCCTGTGGCCAACTTACAGGAGGATATGGACAAGAGTCTCACAGGATGGGAAGCCATGATTGCATTTAAATCTACATTATTGGAGGAAATTGATGAGATCCCATCTAACGGACAACATTGCCTCATAAAACAGAAATTGGAATCTTCTTAAAATCATATGTATACATGTATGTAAATACACAGGTACACACACCTGTAGGTGTAATATTTGTGTGTAAAACATATAAATGTATATATGCATGTATGTATATATCCATATACATATATGTGTGTATATACACACATATACATACACATGCTTCTACCTGTACCTCTATATCTATCTATCTATGAAGTTTGCTGTACCTATAAAGCCCTTCCTTCCCTCAATCTGACTAGACAGTAAACCCTTACAGGATAAGGATTATATAAACATGAGTTGTTAATAACCCTAGGCAGTAAAGCTATAACTAGAATTTTTGTGCTGATGGAGGTGGTACAAAAAGTTCATTTAGGTGGAGGAAAAGGGAACCCTGGGACAACAGTGCAAAACTGCTAAGGATGGAAAGAAGCAGAGTTGGGTGGGGGAGCAAATCTTCCCAGGTTGCTGTCTGAAACTTCCTTTTAAAACCAATTTTTCTTGTTAATCAAGTGCTTTGTTATTTTTAGAGGCCAAAGAGCTAGAAGAGATTTGGCACCCTGTAAAAACAGCATCCTGGTGAGAAACCCTGGTCACTCTACCCCGACTACAATTGCACTAAACAGGCTATAAATGTGAATTATTATTTTTTATTATGATAGGCACCCAATAAACATTCAAATAAATGAGCGAAGCAGCTTAAAATTGATGTGACAATTCACTGTAAAAACTCTTCTCCCTCTCATCTACTACCCAGAATGCTAGAAAAACGAAGAGGTAAGAAAATACTCCTTGCAAACCCAGCACTAGTGAGATCCCTTTAGCTAGCGAGTGTGTGTGTGTGTGTGTGTGTGTGTGTGTGTGTGTGTGTGTGTGTGTGTGTGTGTGGTGGGAATGTGTGTGCTTCTCTCCTCCTTAAAAAGCAGTGGCTCCCGAATTCCCAGGAGAGGGCAAATTAGCAATCAGTGTGTGACATTGTTTGTCTTTCTACTGACAAAAGGAATGAGATTTTTGCTTCTCTTTTAAAGTCATTTTTGGCTGTACTTTCTTTTTAATGAGTTTTTGGCTGGGAGCCCAAGCTTGATCATAGTTTCCACAGGGGATGGGGGTGGGGAGGACAAGAGGACAGTGCTTGTTGGGAGAAAAATTTGAACAGCTCATCAGAGAGATGAGCCCTCATCAATCAAGGCCTTAGATCAGACACTGGCACAATCTGAAGGATGGGGGGAGAGGTAAGGTGGGGAAGGAGTGAGGCTGTACTGCTAGAACAGGTAAAAGTAGAGGTGTTTCTGTGGTACAGAAAGAACAATGAACTTAACACTAGAGGTAATGGCTTCAGATACTGGCTTTGCTGCTTATATTTATGTGACCTTGGATTAGTCAGATCCCTTATATTTACAATTGTGGGCTCAGAACTCTTGGGCTTCAGTTTCTGTATATGTGAAGTAATGTTGAAGAGAGAGCTGATTCCCCTTGACCTCAGTTTTCTTTTATGTAAATATAAGGAAGGGACAAGAGGCTGTGTGCACAGGCCTCAGTTTCTTTATATGTACCTGGGGGGAATGGGGTCAGTCTGGATAATGTCTGTTTCTTCCAGCTCTGAATCCTACAATACTTCAAACTTCTAAGAAAAGGGAGAAAACTAATGACTAACAATGGTCAGGAACCAGACTCCCACACAGAGGCATCTTTCCTAGCAGAGCAAGTAATTGCTTGAGAAATGAAAAGGATTTCTCAGGGTTTTCTTTTCTTCTCTTTCCTTTTGCTCCTTAGTTGTTGGAATGTCAGTACTATGCTCCAGCTGATTCTGATGAATGTCTAGGCAGCTGGAGGGCCTTCCTAAGGTGAAGGAAAGAGCCCTTGGGGAGACAGAGGTCTAAAGCACAGGCCTGGGCCAGAGGGCTAACCTCTTGTCCTTGGGACCTCCCCTCAGGATTTCTTACTTATTCAAACTCAATGTTCCACCCCTGCTGCTCTCCCACATTCCCAGATTGGGTCAGTCCCAACTGTGGGCTCCCAGTGGATTAAATTCCTTTGCTTTCATGGGACTTGGCTCCAAACCAAAGGAAACCTCCTGTCTAGCAACTTCACAAAGTCTCGTTCATAGTGAAAACTTTGTCCTCTCCAGCCTGGCATGTGACAAGGAAAGAGGGATTGTCTAAAAAAGCAGTTATAGTCAGCATAATGTAATGGAAAGTGTTGGTCATAGGGTTGTAAAACTAGAGCTGCAAAGCACTAAAGAGGCCACAGAGTCCAACCCTTTTGTTTTACAAATGGTGAAACTTGGACCAAGGGAGGTTATGTGACTTGCCCAAAGTAACATGGAGTAAGCATCAGAGATGAGATGTGAACCCAGGTCCTCTGACTCCCTAGCCAGTGTTCTTTGCACTGTACTGTGTTGCATTGGACAGAGAGTCAGAAAAACTGGTTTCAGAATCCTAGCTCTTCCACTTTGTAGTTGATCGAGCATGGCAAAACACAACACATCTCTAAACCTCAGTTTTCGCATCTGTAAAATGGGAGTGATGGTAATTTCTAAAGTGTGGTAAGAAATCACTTTTCAGATCCTAAAGCACTATGGGAATGCAAGCCAGGATTATTTTATCTGCTCCGATGCCATGCTGGGGCCGCAGAAACAAACACCTGCTAGGTGGCAGTAGCGGCAGTGACTGTGGAGAGGATGGCAGAACTGGTGGTAAACAGGTGGGAGATAGATGCCTCTTGAGAGGCTGTTGCCGCTGAAGCTGTTGATGTTGCTTCTGAGAAGGGAACCAGGAGGCAGCTGCTTTGGAGCCTCAGAGGACCCTGGAGAGATAGAGCCTGATGTTTGCTGCTGGAACCAGTCCTGGTCCTGTTGGAGCCAGTGAGTCTAGGAAGGACTGGGGCAGCCCATCACCTACCCCAGGGAGTCATAGGCGCATGGCTCGGCATCCCCCAAGAGCTTAGAAGAGATTTTGTTACTCACTGGTGTGGTTATTCTGGGCATCCTAGGCTCTGAGACTTAAAGATAGAAGACACCATCTAATCCAGCTCCCTTATTTTACAGGATCTTATGTGCCCAATGTCACAGAGGAAGTGAGAATCAGAGGTAGGATTTGAAACCAGATTCTCCAAGTACAGAGCTAAGGCTCTGACACTGGTGCTAAGCTTGATCCCTTCACACCCTCTAGTCCTCTAGTTCTTCTCCTGGTCCACGTATGTATTCTTCACAAAGGAGTTGCCTATGACCTTAGAGGCAACTCTGGTTGTTTTCATATTTTGGGGGGATACCAGTATAAGTTTTGGAAACCTAGGTGGCCTACCTGTTATCCCTCATACTCAAGACATGATTAGCCTGCTTTCTGCTCCAGGATACATCTCTTTGAGGATGTATTTATACGGTGCTAGTACACTGGTAAATGTTTAGCAACTAGGTCTCTGTGGAGGGGGAAGAAGAGTATCCTCTACATACTTTTAGGTTTAATGTGCATTAACATTTTCTCCATCACTTTAAGTCTAGCCAGGGGTGGGCAACCTGTGATCTTGAGGCCACATGTGTCCCTCTAGGTTCTCAGTTTCACAGTGAAATTTGGATTCAGTCAAAGAGACACACAGGGTCATGCTTGAGGACTTGAGGGCCACATGTGGCCTTGAGGCTGCAGGTTTCCCATCTCTGACTCTAGACAATCAATAAAACAATAAATCAAACCCTGATTTATGTCATTTGCTAATTTCAGAAGGGTAACTCCTCACACTGAAAATTTAACAATTTGATGTTTATGGTACTGAATAATCAAATTAATTTATGTAAAATTTTCATTTTTATTACATTGGCTTAGCCCATCTATGAGAAATGAATATTCCTCCAATTGTTTAGATCTGTCTTTGTGTGAAAAGTGTTTTATAATGGTGTTCATTTAGTCCTTGGGTTTGTCTTGGCAGGTAGACTCCATTTTATATCATCTGCAGTTATTTGAAAGTAAGTTCAAAGGGCTATAAAACAGTGCATACCCTTTGACCCATCGATACTTCTAGGTTTATATTGCAGAGAGCTCAAAGAAAAGTGGAAAGGATCTATTTATACAAAAAATATCTACAGCAGTTCTTTCTGTGATGGTAAAGAATTGGACACTGAGAAGGTGCTCATCCATTGGGAATGACTGAACAAGTAGCAGTATATAATTGTGATGGAATACTATTGTGTCCTAAGGAATAATGAAGGAGGCAGAGCCAAGATAGTGGAGTGAAGACAGGTTCTTACCTGAGCTCTCCCCCAAAACCCTTCAAATACCTTTAAGTAATGACTCTGAGTAAATTCTAGAGCAGCAGAACCCACAAAAAGACAGAGTGGAACAATTTTTCAGCCCAAGACAACTTGGAAGGTTGGTAGGAAAGGTCTTTTGTATGAGGGTAAGAGGAGAGTGCAGTCTAACACAGGCTGTGCCAGTACAGACTAGGCCCCAGCAGAAGCAGGTCTTGGGGTGACTGAATCAGTGGCGACAGTGGTGGTTTCCAGGCCTTTCAGCCCACAGACAGTAAGGAGATCAAACAATGGATCAGGAGAAGATTTTATCAGGGTCTCTTTTCTGGCGCTAGGGGCAGGACTCTGATGCATTGCCTGTACTTAGATCTGGGCCACAGCCCTGGGTCTTAGTCCTAGTGTTAGGAGGAACATTAACACAACAGAGCTTGTGGTCACAGGTGAGCAGCGACCCTGGTCACGGTTTCAAAGTTGAAAAGAGTGTTTGTGGTTGCTCACAAATTAGTGCACAGTACAAGAGAGCAGTTCGCATACTTGTCCCTAGATCATATCACCTTGGAAGAATAAAAAATCCCCAGAATTACCTCTGGAAAGAGCTGCACAAAAAACCTGAAGCTTGGGACAGTGACCCCTCCATTTGGGAAGCAGAACCTCATTTTAGCATAGAGTTAAAAGTCAAGTAATAGTCTGGAAAATGAGTAACCAACAGAAAAAAAAATTCTGACCAAAACAAATTACTCTGGTGACAAAGAGGATCAAAACTCAGACTCAGACAACAATGAAGTCAAAATTCCTGCATCAAAAGCCTCAAAGAAACATATGAATTGATCTCAGACCATGAAAGAGCTCAAAAAAGATTTTAAAAATCAAGTAAGAGAGGTAGAGGAAAAATTGGGAAGAGAAATGAGAGTGATTTAAAAAAAAAATGAAAAAAGTCACCAGTTTGGTAAAGGAGACACAAAATAATGCTGAGGAAAATGGCAAGTTAAAAACATGAAAAGGCCAAATGGTAAAAGAGGCAGAAAAATCCAATGAAAAGAAGATTGTCTTTTAAAACAGAATTGGCCAAATGGAAAAAGATATACAAAAATTCACTGAAGAGAATTTCTTAAAAAGTAGAATTGGTCAAACAGAAAAAGAAGTACAAAAGTTCACTGTCAAAAATAATCCCTTTAAAGTTAGAATTGGGCAAATGGAAGACATCAAGAAACAATCTAACAAGATAAAGAAAATGAAAAAACAGAACAAAATGTTACCTATCTCACTGGAAAAGCAATTGACCTGGAATATAGATCCAGGAGAGATAATTTAAGAATTATTTGACTACCTAAAAGTCACAATAAAAAAAGATCCCAAACATCATCTTTCAAGAAATTATCAAGGAAAATTGCTGTGAAATTCTAGAGCTAGAAGGTAAAGTAGAAATTGAAATAATCCACTGATCACCTCCTGACAGAGATTCTGAAATGACAACTCCCAGGAACAACAAATTCCAGACCTCCTAGATCAAGGAGAAAATATTGCAAGGAGCCATAAAGAAATAATTCAAATATGGAACCACAGTTAGGATAATACAAGATTTATCAGCTTCTACACTAAAGGACTGGAGGGCTTGAAATATGAAATTCTGAAGGACAAAAGACATAAGATTATAAACAAGCATCACCCACCCAAAGGAATTAGTATAATTCTTCAGGGGTGGGGATATGTGGAGAGAAATGGATATTCAATGAAATAGAGGACTTTTAAACATACTTGATGAAAAGATGAAAGCTAAATAGAAAATTTGACTTTCGAATACAAGATGCAAAAGAAGCAGAAAAGGTAAACAGGAAAGAGAAATCATAAAGGATTTGATAAAGTTAAACTGTTTATATTTCTATCTGGGAAAATGATATTTGTAAATCTTAAAAACCTCATTATTAGGACAGTTAGAAAGAGTACACATAGAAAGAAAGCAGAGGTGTGAATTGAATGTGATGGTATGATTATCTTAAAAAAATAAAATTAAGGAATGAGAAAGAAGAACACACTGGGAGAGGGGGGAAAAGGAGAGGTAGAATAGGATAAATTATCTGACATAGAAGGGCCTGAAAGAGATTTTACAGTGGAAGGAAAAATGGGGAAGGAAGCATACGAACCCTACTCTCATCAGAATTGACTCAAAGAGGAAATAATGTACATTCTCATTTGGGTGTAGAAATATATCTTACCATATAGGAAAGTAGAAAGGGAAGGGGATAATAGAAGTAAGGGGTCTGATAGAAGAGAGAGCAGTTTAGGGGAGGTAAAAGTCAGAATCAAAATACTTTTGAGAATGGATGGTAAAAAGAAAGAGAGTAGGGAAAATAGGATTGAGGGAAATACATAATTAGCAGTCATTACTGTAAAAAAATTTTTTTACAGTGAGTTTCTCTAATAAAGACCTCATTTCTCAAACATATAGAAAACTGAGTCAAATTTATAGAAATAAAAAACATTCCTCAATTCATAAATGGTCAAAGGATATGAACAGGTAGTTTTAAGACAAAGTAATCAAAGCTATCTGTCATCTTCTGATAAAATACTTTAAGTTACTATTGATGAGAGAAATGCAAATTAAATAAACGCTGAGCTACTACCTTGCACCTGTCAAATTAGCTAATATGACAGAAAAGGAAAATGACAAAAGTTGGAAGAGATGTGGGAAAATTAAAACACTAATGTACCATTGGGGAAGTTGCATACTGATTCAACCATTCTGGAGAGCAATTTGGAACTATGCCCAAAGGGCTATACAACCATGCAGACCTTTTGACCAAGCAATACCACTCATAGATCTGTATTCCAAAAGAATAAAAGCCAAAAAGGAAAAGAATCTATGTGTATGGAAATATTTATAGCAACTCTTTTTGTGGTGGGAAAGAATTGGAAAGCGATGGGATGTCTGTCAATTGGGGAATGGCTGGACAAGTTGAGATATTGTTGTGATGGAATATTATCGTACTTTAAGAAATGATGAGCAGGATGCTCTCAGAAAAACATGGAAAGATTTATATGAACTGATGCAAAGTGAAATGAGCAGAACCAAGAGTAACAACAATGTCATATGATGATCTACTATGAATCATTTAACTATTCTCAGCAATACAGTGATCAAAGATAATTCTGTAGAAAAGGTGCTCTCCATCTCCAGAGAAAGAACTGGTAGAGTCTGAAGGCAGATCAAAGATGCTTTTTCTTTACTTTTTCTATTTTTTTCTGTTTTTTTTTTGTCTGAGTTTTCTTTCACAGAATGACTTACATGGAAATGTGTTTTGCCTGACTACACATGTATAATCTATGTCAAATTGCTTGCCTTCTTAATGAAGGGAGGGAGAGAATTTGGAACTCAAAATTTGAAAAAAAAATTGTTTTTACAGGTGATGAGCAAGATACTTTCAGAAAAACCTGGGAAGACTTAATATGAACTTATGCCAAGTAAAGTGAGCAGAGCCCAGAGAACATTGTACACAGTTACAGCAATATTGTAACGATCAACTGAAAGACGACGATCCAAGAGAATCACTAAGGATCCATGATGAAAAATGCGATCCGTTTCCAGAGACTGAACTGGGAACCCTTTATACAGATCAAAGCATACTTTTTTAAAAAGTTATTTTATTTTGTTTATCATTCTTGTTCATTTTCATTTGCAACATAGATAATATGGAAATATTTTGCATGACTTCACATGTATAATCAATATCAAATTGCTTGCCTTCTCAAGAAGGAGGACAGAGGGAGAGAATTTAGAATTAAAAACTTTTTAAATGAATGTTAAAATTTTTTATGTGTCATTGGGAAATATTTAAAGAAAGAAATAAAAATATATTAAAAACAAAAAAGAAAATTTAACAATTACTTCCCAAGACCCAGTTCAAACTGCCTCTAACACACTTCTATTTTTATACTACTTTGCTTACATTACCAATTATATAGCACAATGCCGATCACACAAGTACTTAATAAATGAATATTTATTGATTGTAGGCTGCATTGTGCTCACACCCACCACACATCTTTCCTTTTAGATAACTTGTATTTTTGATACTTCTGAGATCATCTAGCATCACCAGCAAGGTACCCAGAGTTAAAATGGTGGGCTTTTGAGAGGAGAGATACTTTTCTCAAAATATGTCTATGCCCTGCCAGCTTGATTTTCCCTAGTATGGTCACATGCATACATGCGCACCTTCAAATATGTAAAGAGTTATATATTGTATACACAATACATGTCTACTCAAACTATGTCTACACAAACATATGCATGTGTCCACAAATGTGCAGAGATACAAAATCAATACAATTACACAATCACACTTGTAAATATACAAACATACACAAGTATACATACAAGTACACAAGCTTGCACAGTTATTGAATGCTTAGGTGCAAAACATTGTATTAAGGTCCCCTGAGAAGATGAGGGAGATGACTGAGAGTCATTCCTTGCCCTCAAGGAACTGGCAATCTGTTGAGGATGTTGTGGGATGTGTACCAGATAGTAGTAATACAGAAGAAAACATGAGAATTATAAGGACTATGGCACTGCTTGAGGTCCAAGAAAAGAAAGAATATTTGCCTGGGGTGAATCTGGTAAAGCTTCATGGAAGAGGTAGCATCTACATGGTGTTTGAAGATGGTGCTGAATTTTAACCTAAGAGGATGGTGTACATTCATGGTATAGCCATGTGGAGGGAGCACTGGTCAGGAAACCATGTGATACATGCTCTAGCTTTGGTTCTATCAACTGGTTCAGTCAACAATGGGTAAGCCCAGTCCTCATTCTTTGCCTCAGTTTTCCCTTTGGTAAGATATATCACATAAACCCTTCTCCCACTGCTGCTTCTAAGGGGTGAAGGGTAAGGATTTAAGGGAAAGAAAAAAAGATTGGAGAAATTGGCTTCAACTCATGGAGATACATATGGAAAATCACCAGATTTGGAAACAGAAATTTGTTGTTGTGGTTCAGTTGTGTCTAACTTTTTGTTAGACTTGGGATCTTCTTCACAGAGATATTGAGTTGGTCTGCCATTTCCTTCTCCATCTCATTTTATAAATGAGGAAACTGAGACTAACAGGGTTAAGTGACTTACCCAGGGTCACACAGCTAGTATGTGAGGCTGGATTTGAACTCAAGAACTTGTCTTCCTGATTTCAAGGCCAGTGCTTTATCCACTATGCCACCTACAAGACCTAGACTCAAATCCTGGCTCTATACTTTCTACCTCGAGACCCTAGACTAGTCAATTCCCTTCTGGGAAGTAAAGGTGCTTGGACTAGATAACCTCTGAGCTCTTTTCTAATTCTATATTCTGTGAAAATTGGAGCAGGACTGAGGCTAGGATAGCCTGGTTATAATTCCCTGGTGATAATCCAGAGATTCAGGCTATTAGAAGGCAACATGACAGAGGAGAAAGGATGCTGAATGAGATGTGCTGAACCTGAAGTCACAAGACCTGAGCTTGAATCTTGGCTTCCCCACTTACTAGCTGTGTGGCAAGGTACTTAACCTTTAGGCCTTAGTTTGCTCTGGTGTAAAATGTAGGGTTTGGACTAGATGACTTCTTAGGTCCCTTTAGTTCTAAGTCAATGATCCTACAACTCCTGAGGAGGGGAAGGTGAGGAGACATACTTAGGCTTAGATAGGATTTTCCTGGGTTACAACTTTGGACAGTTAACAAAGGCAAGAGTGACAACAACATCCCTTTAAAAAAAAAAATTCTTCTGCCCTCCTACATTCCTATTTCCCACCAGAGTTGCACAGGAAGTACAAAAATACCACCAGGAAGCATCCTGCCAGGAAATTTCTGGTTTCAGAAGTCACAGAAAATAACAGGGATTTCATAGCTTGGCTGAAATTGAATTTCAGAGTTTGGGAGAAGGTTATGTGGCTTTCTTCTTTATTCAAGAGAATCCCCTTAATGTTAATAGTAAAAAGTAAATCCATAAAACTTTTACTAAGTATCTACTGTATGCAAAATGCCATGTCAATACTGAGAGAGGGACAAAGTATAGGGAAAACTCCTCTGGACCTTCCTAGAGTTGTCTGGGAGAAGGAAAGAAATTATGAACATGTATATGAATGGAGAAACGTAAGAAGACTTAAGTGAATTGATTCAAATTGAAGTAAGCAGAACCAGGAAAGCAAGGGAGACAAATGCCCAACTTGCAAGAGCTTTACTAGCTGGAGGTATAGAAACCAGAACACAGGTCAAGCACCTTCTTAAGGCCCCAGACACCACCACTATTTATTGGAATATTTATATATTTCGCATATATGTAATATTTGTGTACTTCATATATAAAATTGTGCTACCTTTTTAAAATTAAGTCTCTTTCTCTGTTTCTCTCTCACTGATGAAGTTTTTTGGGTTTTTTTTTTGCTTCATTCATCTATCCTCATTTCCCCTTAAGCCCTATGGTTTTTATCACTCAGTTCTGGATAGTGAGATGATTTTTGGGAATTGAATATGTTGTATTATAGCAAAACTGACAGTACACAGAGAGTATTAGTATGATATAAGTCTAGAAAAGTAGATTGACTTCAAGTAGATGAGGGCCTTAAATACCAAGGTAAAGAATTTGAATTCTATTTGATAGATGTTAGGCATCTACTGAAGAATTTTGTGCAGAGGTATAATAACATGGCACCTGCCAAATCCTCCTAGCACACATCATAACACTTTCCAGACTTTATCTAATTAGCTAGCTAACAAACAAAGAGGTAGTGGTTACATACAGGTTGGTTGGTGCTCTTTTCTCTCTGGACCTTCCTTGTCAACGTTGACAAAATGTTAACTTGAGTTTTGTTCACCAGTGAATAAGCCTGACTTCAACTCACAGAATATTGATGGAATTAAGAGAATGTGAGTTCTGAGCCCAGAAGCATAGCAAAAATATTTAGAATTTAAAGTGAAAGAAAACATCACTAATTGTCTAGTATGGCCTATAGTCAAAAGAATTCCCATTACAGTACATTCTATGAGCTGCCATCTAAGTCTCGCTTAAGAATTTGCAAGAGGAAACCGCCCATTACCTCCTGAGGCAGTCTATTTCTCTATTAGATACCTCTACTTGTTAGGATTTTTTTTTCCTGATTTCAAGCCTTAATTTGCCTCTTTGCAATTATCACTCATTCCTTCCTAGGTCTGCCCCTTGGGGACAATCATTCTTTCACATGCCATTCCTGGATATACTTCAAAGGGCCTCTTAAGTGCTGTTCAATTTGAATATTTTTCATTCATGCTACAATACAGTTGGAACTAGGAAAAGGTTCAAAACAGCATTAGAAATCTGAAATTGACCTTCTGAGCTACACTTTTTGGGAAGTCCTACATGGGTTCATTTGTGCTACTAGCCCCCAAATTGGACCAGGTCTGTATCTGTCACTTTGGGGAATGACAGTTATTCTTGAGGATGGAGAGGGAGAGAGACAGACACAGATGCAGAGACAGAGATAGAAAGACATGACAGCTCAAGGAAGACTCAGTGAGCTCTACAATTCATGGTGGTGACTCACCAAGATACTCCTCACCATTCCCCAAAGTATGGATACAAAAGTATCCATACTTTTGTATTCCTAGAGGGAAAGTAGCAATGGGAAAAAGGAAAGCCATATCATTCCTGGGGAGGCCAACCTCAGAGGATACACAGAGGGCTTGGGACATAGGCCATACGGCAGTGGTGAAAAAGAAAGCTTCTATAGCCACATGGAGAACTAGACAAGCAAGGCTATATATGTGTAGTTTTGCTACAGACTTCCATAATAGTCATGTTGTGAAAGACTAATTACATTTCCCTCTATCCTATCCTGCTCCCTATTTAGACCCTCTTTAGACCTTGTCCCTCCCCTAAAGTGACTACTTCTTATTACTCCCTCCTCCCATTTGCCCTCCCTTCTATCATCCCCCACCCCACTTATCCCCTTATCCCCTACTTTCCTGAAGTATAAGATAGATTTTCATATCAAATTGAGTGTTTATGTTATTCCCTCCTTAAACCAAATGTGATGAGAGTAAGTTTCACTTTTCCCCTCTCACCTCCTCCCTTTTCCCCTCCATTGAAAAAGTTTTTTCTTACCTCTTTTATGAGAGACAATTTGCCCCATTCTATTTCTCCCTTTCTCTTCCCAATATATTCCTCTCTCACCCCTTAATTTTATTTTTTTAGATATCATCCCTTCCTATTCCTATCCCTTCTGTATATATGTATAATCCCTCCAACTACCCAAATACTGAAGAAAGTTTCAAGAGTTACAAATATTGACTTTCCGTGTAGGAATGTAAATAGTTCAACTTTAGTAAATCCCTTATGACTTCTCTTTCCTGTTTACCTTTTCATGCATCTTTGGATTCTTGTGTTTGAAAGTCAGATTTTCCATTCAGATCTGGTCTTTTCATCAAGAATGCTTGAAAGTCCTCTATTTCATTGAATGACCATTTTTTTCACCTGAAGAATTATATTCAGTTTTGCTGGATAGGTGATTCTTGGTTTAAATCCTAGTTCCTTTGACTTCTGGAATATCATATTCCAAGCCCTGGAATCTCTTAACGTAGAAGTTGCTAGATCTTGTCTTATCCTGTGTTTTCACAATACTTGAATTGTTTCTTTCTAGCTTCTTGCAATATTTTCTCCTTGACCTGGGAACTCTGGAATTTGGTTACAATATTCCTAGGAGTTTCTCTTTTTGAATCTCTTTCAGGAGGGTGGATTCTTTCAATATTTACTTTGCTCTTTGGTTCTAGAATAACAGGGCAGTTTTCCTTGATAATTTCCTGAAAGATGATGTCTAGGCTCTTTTTTTTGATCATGGCTTTCAGGAAGTCCCATAATTTTTAAATTGTCTCTCCTGGATCTATTTTCCAGGTCAGTTGTTTTTCCAGTGAGGTATTTCACATTATCTTCTATTTTTTCATTCTTTTGGTTTTGTTTTGTGATTACTTGGTTTCTCATAAAGTCATTAGCTTCCATCTGCTTCATTCTAATTTTTAAAGAACTATTTTTTTCATTGAGCTTTTGAACCTCCTTTTCCATTTGGCTAATTCTGCTTTTTAAAGCCTTCTTCTTCTCATTGGCTTTTTGGACCTCTTTTTCCAATTGAGTTAGCCTATTTTTAATGGTGTTATTTTTCTCAGCATTTTTTTAGGTCTCATTTAGCAAACTTTTGACTTGCTTTCCATGAAGTTTTTGTATCGCTCTCATTTCTCTTCCCAATTTTTCCTCCATCTCTCTTACTTGATTTTCAAAATCCTTTTTGAGCTCTTCCATGGCCTGAGACCATTGCATATTTATTTTGGAAGTTTTGGATGCAGAAGCCTTGACTTTTGAGTCTTCTTCTGATGGTATGCATTGTTCTTCCTAATCTGAAAAGATGAAAAAAATACCGGTTTAGCAAGAAAGTAGCCTTCTGTAGTCTTACTTTTTCCCTTTTTTGGGCATTTTCCCAGTCAGTTACTTGACTTTTGAGTCCCTTGTCAAGAAGAGGGTATACTCTGTAAGTTCTCATTTCCTCCAAGGTAGCACAATCAAGAGAGAGTATTTTACTTCTTTCTTGGCCCTGGTCTGGGAGCTACCAAAGCTTTTCTGCCCAGGATCTGCAAGTAGAATTCCCTTTCCAGAGCCTCCACCAGCTCCACCATGCTAGCCAGCGCTCTTCCTCATCCTAGGGCTGCCACTGAGGGCTGAGACCCAGATCAGCAGCTCAATTCCCCCAGGATCTTTAGGCTGAGGACACCAAAAATGGATGCTGCTGCTGCCTCTGCCACCTGGGGCCAGGGCTAGGGGAGGACCCTCCTCCCTTCTCATCCAGGTGAAAAAGCTTTCTCACTGACTTTTGAAGCTGTCTTTGGTGTCTGTGGATTGAGGGATCTGGGGAATGAATCTGCTGGGGATTCTGCCCCTAAGGCCTGATCCAGTTCTGTTCCTGTTGGTGCCTCATGGTCAAGCCTGGGCTGCGCTCCATGGGCTGTGCTACCCTCCATGCCCTGTGCAACAGATCTTTGCTGTCAGCCATCTGGGCTACCTTGGGCTGGAAATCTCTTTCACTCTGTCATTTTGTGGCTTCTGCTGCTCTAGAATTTGTTTAGAGTCATTTTTTAAAGGTATTTTATGGACTGTGGGGGAAGAGCTAGAGTATATGTGTCTTTCTACTCTGCCATCTTGGCTCTGGCCCCAGTTCACAGTTTAAGAAGCACTGAGTTAGATCAATTATGTCTGAGTAGTTGTGGGCAACGTTTCTTTCTCTAATGATGCTCTGGGTTCTTGTATATCTTGTTTGTTGACTTCTTGAGAATATCTGAGGGATTTGTATTTGTGGTATGGAGAGTTATCTGTTAGTTTATAAAGGATAGAGATCTTTTGGCATATAATTTGAGTTACCTGATCACATCTAAGAATTTGGCATATGCTCAATTTCTGTGTCTCACAGTGATATGTTTTACTTAATATTATTATTGTTTTTGATGTTCCTGTTATGTTATTAAATAAAGATGGAATTATGAAAGAATAACTTGGTTAGACTATAAGAAAGGCAGTTAGTTCACTTTGGAGATTTATTACACCAGATCCTAAGGGAGCAACAACTGTCCCTATGCCTGAGTCATTTAAACTCCTCAAAGCAAACCCATATCATGCCCCTGATGAAGATGAGGCAGTTCTGGCTAACACTATATTTAGACTTGGTAAAGGCTTGGTAAAGACTGATGTGAGAGATAGCAAATGTCCTTGAAAGGCTCCAAATCTATATCTCACTAATGTTTCTTGGGTAAGAGGGCCCTCCCAACTTGAAATTCCCATGATCAGAATCATTCTCTTGAATTGAAAATCAGAGATGAGAGCATTATTTTCAAAAGGCTCCTGTAAACTCAAACATTTGTGTCCTAGAGCAGTGGAGAGGACAACACTCTTGCATCAGCACAGGTGAATTAGCTGTCTCTGTGCTAGAAGGTAGAGAGAGAAAATGGAGTGTGACAGAGGTAATCAGAGAATGAGAAAACCATAGACCTTGGAGGTCCTAACTAATAGCTTAGAAAGACAAGAGGCAATAGTGGCTTATTCATTTATGCTTTTTTATTGATGATTTATAATTGTTTCTTGGTTCCATGGTTTCATAGATTTAGAGTTAGAAATCACCTTAGAAGTTATCTAGTCCAAATCTTTTGTTTTACAGATGAGGAAACTGAGATCAGAGAGGCTAAATAGTTTTCCTATAGTTGCATGGATAGTAGATAGCAGATCTTTAACTTAAATCTAGGTCTTCTGATCCCAAACTTAAGGCTCTTTTCTACAGTATGATGCTACCTTATTTATTCATTCATTCAACAGACATGTATTGAGCACATGCTATGTGTAAAGTACAGGACTAGGGACTATAAGACATAAAAATGAATGATCTCACTCTCAACAAGTTTCTCCTCTAATGGCAGAGGGATCAGAGAAGAACATAAATAACTAGAAGGTAAAAGGTTCTTACAAGTAGGGATCGTTTCTTTCTTTATTTGTATCCCCAGTGCCTAGGACATTACCTGACATAGAGCAGGTATATATAGCAGAAATATGTCAATAAATACTTGCTGAATGAATGGATATGTTACATTAAAAATAGTATGACTAATTCCCTTTTGCATTTATCTGCCATTTTGTAAAGTTAAGTTCCAACTTCTTGTAAGTCACCTGATCACAGGAAAGTCACGTCTACCCCCACCCTTTACCTCAGTGTCTCCTGATCCTCTCCACTAATAAGAAATAAGGTATCCCAATCCCTACAATTCTGGTTTGGTTTTTTTTTTTCATTTCCTTTAACTGTGTAATAGAAACCAAAGTTCTGGATTCTTGTCTTACTGAGAGCCCAAGACCCAATTTGTTTCTTCAACTTCATATATTGTTAAATAAATCATTGTCTGGAAGTTACTACTCAGTGTTTGTATTCTGCAATAACAGATACAATCATGGTCATAAGAAAAGTATTTTAATTGCCCAAGTTCCTGGTCCTTCCAACACTTTTTATTTTCTCTTAGAGTGGATCTGAGATCTCACATATTTGGGAGATCTCTTCAGTGATAGAGATCACAACCTCACTTACATGCCAGAAAAATATGAAAGCCAAGGCATCATTGAATTAGAATATAAACTTATTTATAATATATTATGGAGAAGAATAATGGAAAATTCTGAATAGTATTGCCTCATAAAGCCAAGAGAAGGAGTGGAGGGCAAATCCAGTTTTAAAATAAATTAGCTAGGGGCCTTCTAAAGGAGAGGGGGACAGAGTAGAGGAAACAGATGAGCTCTCCCAACATTCTCTTCTGAACAACTTTAAAATGAAACTTCAAATTGAATTCTACAGTGGTAGAGCCAAGGTCAGAGTGAGATTTTTCCATCCCAAGACAACTTAGGAGTTTGGAAGGAGAGATTTGTGACACTGGGATGGGGAAATGGGTCAAAGTGCACATGATGACAACACCAATGGTGGGCAGTGGAAGTGACACAGTAGCAAAAGCAACTTACTGAGCTCTCAAGCAAGAAATAAGAAGGGGATCTGGCAGCTGATCAGAAAGAGATTACAGGAGACGTTGGTGTTAGCCTTGGATGCAGGATACAGTTTGGCAATTCCACTGCCTATATCCACTATTGGATTACAGTTCTAGGGCAAAGAGGTACACTTGTGGTCAAAAGAGACCAGGGGTCCTGAGAAGCTGTATTGCTTCTGATGGTAAGGAAGCAGTGACCCCTCCCCAGTGATCTCTCCCCATTTCACATTGCTGTGGAAACACTAAAAACTTACAAACTCTGAGAAGTAGCTCTGAAAACAGCAATGAGAATAAGCCTGAAGCTTGAGACAGTAATCCTGCTCCCCAACCCATACACCCAAAGCCTGACCCTAGGAACAGAATCTAACTTTAACATGAAATTCAAAGTCAAGAAATAGACTGGAAAAAACGAGCAAATAGTAAAAATGAGCAAAAAATAAAACAATAAAAAAATGAGCAAACAAGAAAAGAACCTGACCATAAAAAGCTACATGGTATCATGGAAGATCAAGACACAGACTCAGAAGACAATAGTGTCAAAACAACTATGAGTAGAGTCTCAAAGAAAAAAATGTGAATTCAATACAAGCCCAACAAAAATTCCTGGTAAAAATAATTTTTAAAATCAGCATGATAGAGAAAAAATTAGAGTGATACAATAAAAATTATAAAAAGACAATTAACAATTTGGTAAACAAGGCTCAAAAAATATTGAACTGGACAAATGGAAAAAGCGGCATAGAACTTTCCTGATGAAAGTAACTTCTTAAAAAGCAGAATTGGCTAAATGGAAAAAGAAGTAGAAATGCTCACTGAAGAAAATAATTTCTTAAAATTTAGAATTGGGCAAATGAAAGCCAATGACTCCTTGAGATGTCAAGAAACAATAAAACAAAGTAAAACAAATTAAAAATTAAAAGAAAAATGTAAATATCTCATTGGGTAAACAATTGACCTGAAAAATAGATTGAGGAGAGATAATTTTAGAATTATTAGAATGACTAAAAACCATGTCCAAAGCAAGAGCCTAGGCATCATATTTCAATAAATTATAAAGGAAAACTGCCTCAACATTCTAGTACCAGAGAGTATCTCTGAAAGAGATCCGAAAATGAAAATTTTCATTATAGCCAAATTCCAGAGCTCCCAAGTCAAAAAGAAAATACTTCAAGCATCTGGAAAGAAACTATTTAAATACTATTGAGCTACAGTTAGGATTATACAAGATTTAATAGCTATCATGAAGAAAGAGCATAGACCCTGAAATATGAAATTCTGGAAGGCAAAAGAGCAATAATAACAACCAAAAATAGCCTACTTAGCAAAACTGAGTATTATCTTTCTGGGGGAAAATGGATATTTAATGAAATAGAAGACTTGCAACATTCTTGACAAAAAAATGGAGATGAACAGAAAATTTGACTTTCAAACCAAAGACTCAAGAGAAACACAGAAAGGTAAAGATGAAAGAGAAATCATAGGGGACTCAGTAAGATTAAATTGTTTACATCCTTATGTGAAAAGATGATACATGTAATTCCTAAGAACCTTTCATTTTTAGGGCAGAGGGTACAGGAATGAGTTGATTATGGTGGGATAATCTCAGAAAATGAACAGGCGAAAAAGAGGGATGCACTGGGAGAAGGGGAGAGGGAGAAGAGTAATGTTGAAATTATCTTACATAAAAGAAATGTGCAAGAAAGAGCTTTTACACCACAGGAGAAAATGGAAGGGCAGGCAATGCTTGGATCTCATTCTCATTTGGATTGAGTCAAAGAGGGATGAATATTTAAACACTCTAAAATTGAATATAGACATTTTTCTTACCCAATAGAGAAGTAGGAGGGGAAGAGGAAAAAAGAAGAGAGAGGGATGATAAAAGAGAAGGCTGATTAGGGGAGGCAATAGTCAGAAGCAAAACAAATTTTTGAGTAGAGACAGGGCAAAAAGAGAGAGAGAAGTATAAAACAGAAGAAAATAGGATGGAGGAAAATGCACAATTAATCATAATTGTGAATGTAAATGGGATGAATTCACCCATAAAAGAGAAGCAGATAGCAGAATGGATTAGAAATTAGAATCCAACAATATGTTATGTACAAGAAACATACTTGAAACAAAAAGACACAGAGTTAAGATGAGGGGCTGCAATGAGATTTATTATGCCTCAGCTCAAATGAAAAAAAGGCAGGGGTAGTAAAGCATGATCTTAGATAAAGAAAAAGCAAAAACAGAGCTAATTAAAAGAGATAAACAGAGAAATTACATCTTGTTAAGAAGCACAATAGACAATGAAGTGTTATAAATATTAAATATACCTTAGAAAAAGAAATTGCAGAAGCCATAAATGAGCCCCCTAGATAAGAATCCCTGAAACCAGATAGAATTACAAATGAATTCTATTAAAGATATAAGAAATAATCCCATCATAAAACAAACTATTGGGGAAAAAATAGGTAAAGAAGGAGTCCTACCAAATTCCTTTTATGACTCAAATATGATTTTGATACTTAAAGTAGGGAGAGAAAGAAAACTATAGGCCTATTTCCCTAATGAATATTGATGCAAAAATTTTAAATAATAGCAAGGAGATTACAGCAATATATCACAAGGAGATTACAGCAATATATCACAAAGATCATATGCCATGACTAGATGGGAGTTGTACAAGGATGTAGTACTGGTTCAATATTAGATCTGTAATTTCCTATATACAATCATGCTTTCTTCCTTTTATTTAATTCTGAGTATAACTTCTGAGTACAATTCTGAGTATTGTAGTAGCAGTAAACACTAATGGACAAGCTCTACAGATTGTCCATTCAACTTCATGCCAAAATTTAGATATTAGGCGTTATCTATC
Organism: Potorous gilbertii; assembly: GCA_028658325.1. Taxonomy (NCBI): domain Eukaryota; kingdom Metazoa; phylum Chordata; class Mammalia; order Diprotodontia; family Potoroidae; genus Potorous; species Potorous gilbertii. Next base: position 40,510,528 of record CM053774.1, read on the forward strand.
CACTAGGTTTTTCCTGTGTGGATTGTTAAAAGAGGATAGAGGAAGAATGCTCATACTTTTTTGAATTACTATGGATCCCATCCAGTAGGCTTTCCCACTCTGAAGTCTGACTGTCCTCTTACTCCCGAGCCATCTTCTCACCTACCATTCTGATGCTGCAGTCTCAGAGTAGAGGCTGTACCTTGGTGGACATAACAACTCTTTCAGCTTCAGCTCCTCCCCTGGACCTCCATTGTCCTGATGGGTGACTGTTCCTCATGAACTACTCTATCTAGGCAGATCCATCCATTCTTCCCTTTATATCTTGGCCATCTTCTTGCCTACAATCCCATCATCCAGTACATCCTCCATTCCTTTCTGGAACCATATATTTATTAATAGTGCCCTTAATATTGGAAGAACTGTGTCTGTTACCCCTCTGAAGTTCTATTCATCATCTCTGTAATTTTCCAAACCAAAATAATCCTTCTCTAGCTACCATTTCCCTAGATATTTTGTTAGAACATAAGCTCTTTGAGGAAAGGATCTGTCTCTACTTTTGTATTCATATCCTTGACACTTAGCATGGTGCTTGGCACATGATTATTGTATTTATACATAATAATAATAAATGATTATTTATTTATTCATTCATTTTGTAATCAATACAGTTTCATGTGCAAACAAAACAGGCTGGTGAACCTCATCTTCTCTGGAAAAATCTCTCTTCACCTTGGACTTTGTGTGGGATCTTCTCCGTGACAGGAACAAAACACCTTTCATCATGCTTCACTTGATACTAACGATCAGAGTCATTGAACAAGTTGATCTTGTTATGTCTTTCATGGAATCTTATCTAACTTTGATATATGTATGATATACTACTTATTGGAACAAAGGTCACCATTTGATCCTGTGACAAATAGTCACATTTTTTAATAGTCACAAACAAATTTTCATGAAGCTTAACTATTGGACTTACTGGGGTGGCAGATGAATGTCATTCCTTTCTCCCTTCTCCTTTTCCCAAAATATGCAGTGAACTGAAAGGTAATGGGCAAAAGCTTAACTGTCCCTTGACATGCTGGTCTGAATCACTTTATGGCATTATCTTCAACTTCTGTAAGACCTTGGAACCATCTTGGAGCACTGCCCAATCTAGGGACTCAGGTGACTCAACTCAAAGGGAGGGCTGTTTGCATGTTTGATCGTTTTTTAATTGTTTTACATATTTGTGCTGAGTCACCATGGCTAAATTGTTAAGTTCTTGAAGACAGAGATCGTATATTATGTTTCTTTGCATTTCCAATTGTGCAGAGTACAACGTGAGACACCCAAGAAGTAGTTGTGATTTTCTATTGCTTCCATTCCAAACCTTATTCTAAAATGTCATGAGAATTTTAAAGCTGGTGTTTTAAGCCAATAAGTATTCATCTTAACCAGCAACACAAATAAATTAAGGGAAATGATTCATATTCCAAAATGTTCCTCATTTTAGAAATGATTCACTGCATTGATTTCTTTAAAAAAGGGAGTTTCTTTAATGTATTTGAAAGAGATTTTGGTTACAATCATTAACATTAGATAAGATTTCATGAAAGATATAACAAGATCAACTTACTAATGAGTACAGAGAGGGTAAGGTCCATCAGACTATTTTGTTTGCAGATGATGCTGTGTTGGTTACAGAATTAATGGATGAATAAATAATCATTTATTAAGTGCTAATCATGTGTTAAGGATATGAATACAAAAGCAGAAACAGTTCCTTTCCTCAAAGAGATATGTTCCAACAACACATCTAGGGAAATGGTAGTAGGGAAGGATTATTTTGGCTTGGAAAATTATAGAGATGATAAATGGAATTACAGAGGAGTAAGAGACACAGTTCTTCCAATATTAAGGGCACTATTAATAAATATATAGTTCCAGAAAAGGAGGGGAATGGAGGTTGTACTGGATGGTGGGATTGTACGCAAGAAGAAGGCCAAGGTATGAAGGGAAGCATGGATGGGTCTGCCTAGATAGAATAGTTCATGAGGAACAGTCACCCATCAGAAGAATGGAGGTCCAGGGGAGGAGCTGAAGCTGAAAGAGTTGTTATGTCCACCAAGATACAGCCTCTACTCTGAGACTGCAGCATCAGAATGGTAGGTGAGAAGATGGCTAGGGAGTAAGAGGACAGTCAGACTTCAGAATCCAGGATAGGATCCATAGCAACTCAAAAAAGTGTGAGCATTCTTCCTCTGTCCTCTTTTAACAATCCACAAGGAAAAACCTAGTGGATGAATAATACTTAATGTCTTGAAGTTGGATGGACAATTTCATAGAGCTTGTATATCAGTATGTACCGATATTGCGAATGGTTAAGTTGTACCCAGAATTAAATAGGAGGAGGATAGCATGGCTGATTGTCTATAGGAAATTATGAATCTTCTTTAATGACTTTAGACTTCCATATGGAAAATAGGCCCATTTTTTAATATCAATATTCTACTGGTATTATTCAGTGGGAAGTCAGTCTTTGGAGAATTAAAAATGAATATTAATTAGAGGGGAATGGAGAGGTAAATAAGGAATGTAAGCAGCCTGCAACACAGAATAAATAAGGAACTACAAAGCACAATGTGGAGAAGCAGCTTTCATTGTCATCATCATTCATGACCAGAATGCCACTACGTGACATAGTGAATAGAGTGCAAGGCCTGGAATTAGATATGAGTTCAAATTCAGCCATAGACACTTGCTACCTGTGTAGCATCCCAGGCAAAGGGAATAGTCTCACAGAGATGGAAGATGGAATTTCACGTCTATCCCTCTTCACCTCTTCATCTTAGATCCCCTAGTTTACATCATTCACTGCCTCCTGTGAACTGAATTGTCCATGGTCAACACAACTAACGTCAGAGCCAAGATCTGAACCCAAGACATCTAAGCTCAGGACCAGCACTCTCTCTACCATACCTATATAGATGTTTTAGCCTCAAAACAATCTTGCAGGGCAGAAAGTAAACAGGTATAAACCATCTTCCCCCACTGCCAGATAGGTAAGCTGTTTCTCAGAGAGGTTAAAACACTTGCTGTGGTCACACAGGTAGCTAGCAATTGGATTTAGGTCTATGGCATGGTACATAGTAGAAAGGTAATGGAATCCAAGGAATTGAGCCAGTGTGCCTTTTGGGGAGCCCAGAGTGACTGCACTATTGGTGTTGAATCTGAGGCTTCATGGCTAAGGGAGGAACTTGGACAGGAGGTGGCATTTCATTCTTCTAAGGCCACTGGAACAGTTGAACCCTATTATTAAGTATTGTCTTGGTTAAATTGCAGGTAACTACAACTAGGCACACAGTTATGGTTTGCTCAATTATAAGTTTCTCACTATAACATGAAGAGCTTATTAAATGGAAGACATTGTTTCCCCATAGGAGCTTTAGAACTATGTCCCACTGATCTGGATTATTTAAAGTACTCAAAGACATTCATGCGTATTTATAGCCAGGGACCTTTGTATAGTGTTAATTATTTGCTATTGAAAGGTAGTCTGTTTTGTTGTACAGAAATATAGTCAAGTTGATGATGTCCTCCAAAGACCTTCACCTCTATGCCATTGACACTGTGGTGATGCCACCACCATACCTTGTCCATGCCAATTTATCAATGAATGTTGTCAGCAAGATCTCTCCATGCTTAGCTCCTTCCCTCTTACCACCTAACTACCCAACTTTCCACATCCATCACTCTCTCATTCCTTCTGAATTAGGGCTTCTTCCTTCATGATAAGTTCAAACTCTTAACAACTACAACAGCATTTGACTGTGATGATTCAGGTTTATAAAAAAAACAAACAAACAAACCAGAGTAGCATTGTTGATAGTGAACCAACCTTGGATTCTGGAAGACCATGACTTAAGTCCCAGGTCAGACACATACTGGCTGTGTGACCTTGAGCAAGGCACTAAACTTCTATGGGCCTCAGTTTCCTAATCTGTAAAATGAGAAGATTGGATTAGATGGCCCCTAAGGTCTCTTCTAGTTTTAAATCTATGACCCCAAGTTATAGAAGAGGAAAGATTTTACACGTGGGGAGGACTCTATGCCTTCTTCGTCTACAAAATGAGCAAATTATATTAGATGGACCCTTCTGAATCTAAATCTATGATCCTATGATGAAATCACAGGTCTCATCCCTCTCCATAAAATAAAAAAAATTACAAAGCCCTATTTGGCACATCACATGGCCATTGAATGCATACAAGTTCTGTTATATTGGTTTGGTGAAAAAACAAAAACAAAAGAGAGAAAATAACAATTTGAGTAATATTGGCAATCCTACCAGCCCTTGCCCTCAATGACTATATGACCTGGAGTGAGTGTAAGATGGGAGGTGGGAATCTGCTCTGAAACTGCAGCCTCTTGTAATATTAATTAGATCTTCCCCTCCCATTAATAGGCCTCAAGTACCTTTTCCTAATTTCTAGTAGGCGTTGATTCTCAAAGGTTGTGATGCCTTCTGGCTCCTAAAAGTGTATAAATACTCTGAGGTGAGGTTTTACTTTGGGACTTACTTATTAGAAGTGTTTATTTGACCAGACAAGACTCTGGGCAGCTGCTAAGGAGGCCCCTGGCTTTGAAAACCCAGATGTCAGTGCTTCTCTCTCTGGTAACTATGTATGTACGGTCAGACAGTTATCTATCTGTTGATCTGTAACAGCTAGGTGGTGCAGTGGTTAGAGCACCAGTGCAGGAGTCAGGAGGACCTGAGTTCAAATCTCACCTCAGACACTTGACACTCACTAGCTGTGTGACCTTGGGCAAGTCACTTAACCCTAATTGCCTCATTCTAGGTCATCTCCAGTCACTCTGATTAATATCTGGTCACTGGATTTAGATGACTCAGGAGGAGAAGTGAGGCTGGTGACCTGCACAGCCCTCCCTCACTCAAAACAAAGTTAAGTGCAAGTCATGTCATCATTTCTCTGATGGCATGGTCTTCTTCAGCAACGAAGGACATATATTACTTACAGTCAGATGGTTGGAAGCCCAGTCTGTTGATCTTTGTTTCTCTGTTTGTATTTTCTCTGAAGTTCAGGGTGCTGACTTTTTCTCCTGAACTAAGTGAATGATCTATGTGCTTGATTAAAGTGATTGTTGACCCCTCAAAAATTCCTTCCCTCTCAGAAAAACAGATCTAAGAGCCTGTGCAGCAGATCCTCCTGTGCATGTCAAGGTCCTTGCTGATACACCACTCCCACCTGTCCTGGGCAAAGGAAGAGAAAGCTAGAATAGTAACAGCAGTACCAGGGATTAGTGGGGAGAGAGGCGAGAACATTGCCCCAGCTAAGCCCTTAAAGCAAATCTTTATCCTGAAATTATAGGTCTAATTTGCCAAATTCACTTACTACATTTTTTTCAACATGCCAGAGACTATTCACGCTGGAGACTTGCTATAGACAGAGGGTAATTTTGACTGTGCAATTTGCAGCCTAATGTGCCAGCTAGAACCTAAACTCTACCTAAGATGTTACTCCATCATGCTCTCATTACCTATCTAATTTGGTCCTTGCAACAATCCTATAACTGTAGATATTACTATCTCTATATAAAAGATATAAGATAAGCAAACTGAGGCCTAGATAAGTTAAATGGATTGTCTGATGTCACAGAAGTATTAGTAGCTAGAATTTATTTAATTTGCATTTTAGGTTTGCCTTAGAAAGAACTATATTATCTCAATTGATCCTGGCAGCAACCTGGTTAGATTCAGTGCAATCATAATGCCCATTTTACAGACTAAAAATCTAAGTCTGGGGGCCCCTTTGAAGGAGAGAGAGCCTGCCTGGAGAACTCTGAGTCCAATAGAATATGTTCATTTTACAGATGAAGAAGATATAGAGTCCTCCCTGTATGTAAACTCTCTCCTCTTCTGCATCTTGGGGTTTAGATTTAAAACTAGAAGAGACCTTAGGGGCCACTAGTCTAATCTTCTCATTTTACATATTAGGGAATGGAGACCCATAGAAGTTTAATGACTTGCCCAGGGTCATATCATCACTACGTGTCATATCTGAGACTTAAATCTTGGTCTTCCAAGATCTCAGGTTGGTTATCCATTATGCCCCTCTGATTTTCTTACAAAACTTTAGTCATAGTCAAGTGACAACTGCTGTTGTTAGACAGCTTATCAGGTTAGACAACTTATCATGAAGGAAGGAGCCCTAATTCAGAAGGAATGAGATGAAAGGCATTAATCTAACGCTTCTGGGCAGCTTTCAGCATCCATGCCGCTCAAAGCAGAGGCTGATCCTTAGCCAGAGCAAATCCCTGGTGGTCAGAGGCAAGGGGAGGTAACCCGGCCAGTAGATAAAGGGGGAGCGTTGGAGCCACTTCAGACGAGGAGTGGAAGGCTTTTGTCTACCCCCATCCTACTTCTGGGACAAGATTCCAGGTGGCAGGAATTAATGAGAGCACCGTGGAAGCAGAATAAAAGCCTTGCATTTCTACAGCCTGTTATAGTTTCCAAAAGACTTGCACACCCTTTGTTTCGGGCATTCCTCAGAACATCAGTACAACATGAGATAGGGAGGAAAAGTGGCCATTTTGCAGGTGAGGAAATCGAGGTCAAAGGAAACTAAGCAACGTGTCCAAGTTTGAGTAGCTAGGCAAAATTCAGCATTCAACAACCGATTTGCTGCCTACTGTGTGTAACGCCCTATGTGGTGCACTCAAGCTGAGATTAGAACAAAGGTTTCCTGACTTTTAAAACTCATGGATTCTCAGAAGTAGGTTGTTCTGGGGCTCAAATGAGAATGTGAATAAAGGTTTTAAGCTTATTCATCACTCTTACTAATGTTGTTGGCAGCATGGGTAAGCAGAATAGGTCATCACCTGGGTCAATGAATCATTTAACGTTCATTAGGAGCCTACTATGTGTGAGGCACTGGAAATACAAAGACAAAAGAGAGACAGCTCCTGCCATCCATAAAACTGCATTAAATCAGAGAGACACCAATAAAGTATGCAAGACATAGATGTAAAGAGATTTTGGAGGGGGCAAGAGGAGACAGTATAAGCTATGGGGCTCAGGGAAGGCATCATGAAGAAGATGGTGCATGAACCCAGTCTTGAAGAAAGTCAGGCATTCACATTTCACAGCTAGGTGGGGCAGTGGAGAGAGTGCTGTATCTGGAGTTAGGAAGATCTGAGTTCAAATCCAGCCTCAGACACTAATTGTGTGACCCTGAGCAAATGACTTAATTTCAGTTTCCTCATGTGTAAAATAGGGATAAAAATAGCACCTACCTCCCAGGATTGCTGTGGGGATCCAATAAGATCGTATCTGGAAAACACTTAGCTCATTGTCTGGCTTATATAGCAAGTGCTGCATGAATATCGGCTATTGTTATAAGGGTCAATCAGCGCAAAGGCCAAATGACAGGAGATGAAAGGTAGACTGAGACCCTCATTATGAAGAGAAATGCTAAACATAAGAATTTGTATTGGATCCTAGAGGTAACAGGGAAACACTAGAGTCTATTAAGTAAAGTAATGATATGGTCAGACTTGTGCTTTAGGAAAACCATTTTGACAGCTGTATGGAGGAGAAGTTGGGATAGGGAGGGAGTTGAGACAATAGACAATAGCCTTTGAAGGGCTCCAGAAAGACTCTACTGATGCCTGAAATTCCACCATTCATGTCCCCCAGTTGGTTCATCCTGAGCTACTTACCAAGTTAACGGAATATTAAGCAACATTAACCAAGAGATGGAACACCACGATCTCCGTAGATTCACAATTGCGGATGACTGATGAATCAAATGAAAGATGCATGATAGGTTTAAGCAGGTTGCAACATATTAAAAACTCTAAATTCTGTCTGTGTGGAAGTAAAATGTAAATATGTAAGAAAATACCATTGAGGACATGTATTACCAGAAAAGGGAGAAAGTTGTTAATATAGAAAGAGTAAAGGACCTCAAGTAGACGGCCTGAGAGTTCTACTAGCTTTAATAAGATATACAAGAAGAGTATGGGAGCTATCTTTAAAGAGGTGAAAGGTTGTCATTAGGAAGAGGGAATAGATACATTCTTCTTGATTATACAAGTTGGGGCCAACGGGCTAGAAATAACATTATGTGTCAAATACTTCAGGAGTAGTCTGAGTACAGTAGGACTATTGCCTCCCAGATTTCATTTCATCATAAGGTACAGCTTCCTAGGAATTAGAGTGCTCCAAAAAAAGAAATGCGCTATCTTGGTGAATATAGACCAGGCAGCTAGGTGGCACAGTAGATGTAGTGTTGTACCTGAAATCAGGAAGACCTAAGTTCAAATCCCGCCTCAGACATTGACTAGAAGTGTGACCCTGGGCAAGTCATTTAACCGTTTGCCTCAATTTCCTCATTTGTAAAATAAATTGAAGAAGGAAACAGCAAACCATTCTAGTATCTTTGCCAAGAAAATCTCCAAAGGGATCATGAAGAGTCAGACATGACTGAAAAGCAACAACAAAAAATAGGTTTGTGCTGGTAAATGTTTAACAACTAATTCTATGAGAAAAAAAGGCTTACTCTGCGTTATTAATATTTTCTCCATCACATTCTTAAGTTTAGATAATCAACAGAACAATAAATCAAGCCCTGATTTGGGGTTTGGGGGTTTCTAGGGTATAAGTGCTCACATTGAAAATTTAAAAATCAGATCTTAGGAACCAGTTCAGTCTGGGTTCAACATACCACTAGATTAAAATGCATGGGATAAATAGTTAAGGGACATACTCAAGAACACACTGGTAGTATCAGAATCTTACAGGGGCCTCACCTTGGGCAAATCATTTCTCCCATCAGTTAGAAACCCTTGTAAAAGGAGTATAACACTTAGACTAGTTCACTGGGGTATTGTGAAGATAGTACCTAGTTAATGTCTGCGACATTGTCCTTGTCCCAGGAGAGCGAGTGGCTGAGTTGTCAGCAGACACAAGTTTTGACAGGGTAAGTCTTTTCCCTAAAAGATCATTTAAGTTTTTGTTATTGTGGTTTACCATCAAAGGATTGGGTTCTTTTAAGTATTATTAGGTGAAGATAAGCACAGGAGACAGCAAAGAGACTCAGGGAAGCTTTCAGCTTACAAGGAAGCTTTGAATGTCTTCTCTTCATCCTCTGTAGCCTTCCCCTCTGGAAGGAGTAATGGGGGTGGGAGATGGGTTTCAAGTCTTGGTTCTAGCACTAACTAGTGATTTAATCTCAAGTCTTTTCGTTCTAAAGCACTCTAGTCACTACCCACTCTGCCTCTATTATTAGCACATATGTGGATGATTATGATTGGGCTGCATGATTCAGTATAAAGCATTAGATTTGGAGTCAGGTGACCTGGGTTACTCTCTAGCTTGTTGCTCTCTCTTGTTGCTCTGAGGACTCATTAGATGACCTTAAGGTCCCTTCTTGTCCTTGAGCTCTGATTTTATGATCTACCCCTATCTTCTGAATGATAGAGGAAGGAAGGAATATGACTTTAATCATCAAATATTTAGAGACAAAACTCTGTGCTACTATGTGCAAGCAACTGTAGCCTACTATGTGTAAGAAACTGTGTCAGCAGTTCAGAGAGATATAGATGAAAATGAAGAAAACTGTTTCTGGGCCCCCAGGGAACTGGAGCACTCCCTCACTCTATCTCAAGAAGCCCATTGCTTGAGACCCATATGTGAGGAAGAGTTGCAGTCTTAGGGGAATCTGGTCTCAAGAGAGGTTCTTTTCCTTCAAGTTCTGTGGCTTTTTATACTTACCCTGGATCCTGATGAGAAGACTTAGGTTTGGCTCATATCTAGGGCCTCCCTCAAAAGTGGGAGTTTCTTTCTTTCTTTTTCTTTTGTATTTAAATTTATTCATTTAAGTTTTCAACATTCATTTCCACAAAATTTTAAGTTTCAAATTTTCTCCCCATTTCTCCCCT
>CM053774.1:40520954-40554101 GCA_028658325.1 Potorous gilbertii
AGTCCTAGTTCCTTTGACTTCTGGAATATCCTATTCCATACCCTTCGATCCCTTAATGTGGAAGCTGCTAGATCTTGTGTTATCCTGGTTGTATTTCCACAATACTTGAATTGTTTCTTTCTAGCTGCTTGCAATATTTTCTTCTTGGGGAGTTTCTATAAGGAACTAAATGTACAATGTAAACTAGCTATAGGACAGCTATTTGTTTCTTTCACTCAAAAGAAATCACAAAACACTGACCAGAGGGCACTAACAAAGACAAGTGTTCAGGATAAGTTGCAAATACTATTATATCTTTCTGGGAGGCTGATGCTTAAAACATCAAAACATGAAGAATTCTTTTTTTTTTTTTTTTGAGATTGCTTTATTGACATTTTCTGCACTGTCTCCTTCAAAGTTCATGTTGTCTGGCAAGTCAGACAGAGGAGCTTACAATCTAGTGAGAGAGAATATGCAAATAGAGATTTGCAAAGAAGCTATCTCCGGGATCAATAGGAAATAAGCAACAGAGGGAAGGCATTAGTAGGAAGAGGGATTGGGAAAGGCCACCTACAGAAGGTGGAATTTAAACAATGGAATTTTTCAGGAAAAAGAGGAGGGCAGGGGGCATAGAGAGACTGAGCAGTGGATAGAGTAATGGGCCTGGAATTAGGAAGGTTCATCTTCCTAAGTTCAAATCTGGTCTCAGATACTTATTACTGTGTGACCCTGGGCTAGTCACTTAAATCTGTTTACCTCAGTTTCTTCATTTGTAAAATGAGCTGGAGAAGGACATGGAAAACCACTCTGGTATCTTTACCAAGAAAACCCAACGGGGGTCATAAAGAGTTGGACACAACTCAACAACAATATTTTCAGAAAGCTGAGACTTTCAAGTCTCAAAGAAATCAGGAGGAGAGATGAGAAGAGAGAGAATTCTAGGTATGTAATGTAGTCCAGCCTAGTTAAAATTTAGAATGCCCTAGAAAGATGAATATAGATGGGAAAGATAGATTGAAAGAATCCCTGAAGGATTTTAGGTATTCAAAGTGGTTATTTTGGCAGTTGTGGAGGGTCTTGAAACACAGGTCTGTGTTTTATTTCATTCCTATAGGCAATGGACAGATACTAAAGGTTTTTATGCAGTTAAAAGGTCATTCTGAAGAATTAGGAGCTAGGTGGCACAGTACTAGGCCTGGAGTCAGGAAAACTCTTCTTCCTGAGTTCAAATCTTGCCTCAGACATTTCCTAGCCGTGTGACCCTGTTTGTCTCAGCTTCCTGATCTGTAAAATGGGCTGGAGAAGGAAATGGCAAACCATTTCAGTATCTTTGCCAAGAAAAGCCTAAATGGAGTCATGGAGAGTCAGAAAAATGAGTGAACAACAAGAATGGATCTGAAAAGAATAGGTAAGCATTTGTTCCTGGATGATAGACGAGACCTCCATCTGCATCATTCTTTCTTCTGCCACTCAGGGCTCAGAAACGTGGTCTTCCTTGGCCAGAGTCCACACAGGGAATGGCAAAAGTGGGACTTGAACCCAGGATTCCTGGGTTCTGAGACCAGCTCTCCAACCACTACCTCTCAAAAGACAGCCAGACTTTGAACATCCTGCATTCAAATTCTTTCTTTCTGACTTCTATGTGACCATGGGCAAAATGTAATTCACTTAATTTCTCAGTGTCTCCAGATGCTATAAATTACAGAATAGTTTCCATCTTCATTGACAGAGAGAGGTTCTTCATTCAGGAGGTACATCTCCCAACATGAATCACAGGTCTGCTCCAAAAAAGGTACTAATAATGTTGATAGTGATAGCTGTCTCTGGATCTGAGAACTCAAAAATAAAAACCAAAACTCTAACTGATTTCATTAAGGAGTACTGCACCCTTAGCAATGTACTGGGCCTCCCATATAGCATCCAAGGTGCTGGGTAGGAATTAGTCTGTGGTAATAAAATGACTCTGCAAATGCCACAGCCCAATAAACACCTCATTTCTCCCTCCTGGAGTGACAGGAAGTGAATCCAGTACCCAGGTATTAAGTGTGTAATCCCATGTCATTACATGGCACTACCTGGTATATTCCTCCAGAGTCACTAATAACCAGGGGAGATGTAGACGTTGAAGAACTTTGCCTGATGTTTATTGCTTTTCAAGTGGCAAGGATGTGGCTGACATTAAAAGGTTATGATAATTTCTGGAGGATTGCCACGTGATCTTCCAGCCTTGAAGTCCTGACATATCTTAAAGATCTGGACAAGTCATATGTGACTACCCTGCCCTTGGGAACAGGATGTCATTGCTCAGGATGATTCAACCTGGTCCTGGCTTTTCAGGAAGCAGTCCTAAGGATACTTGGAGCTACTGATAGCTTTTCTGTGAGAGAGAATGATGCTTTCCTGAATTACAGGAAAGGTGTTTACTTGCCAGCCCCATCCTTGAGTACTCTTGCCTGCCCCTGAGGCCCTTTGCTTTCTGCAGAAAATGAAAGGAAATGTTTTCCCCTCTCTTTCCTCCTTCCTGTGCCTCACCTGGAATTTATAGGATAATGAGATTGTAGGTTCAGAACTGGGGTGGGCAATCTGGTTCCCCACCCCTGATCTAGGGGGACTCAAGAGGTCTTCTAATTTGATTCTCTCATTTTACAGATAATGAAACTGAGGCACATTGAGATCAGGTGACTTGCCCAAGGTCACAACAACTTAGTTCAAGATAGGATTCAAACCCAAGCCCTCTTACTCAGTCCATTTCCTGTATTAAGCCTGGTCCCTGAGGGCAAGAGAAAGAAGAGCAAAGGGTAATCATAAGGTCTTCTTCCATCATCCATAAACAAAAGTTTTCCTGTTCTTGAAGTTATTCTCCATACAACTGCCAAAATACCCTTTTGAACACATAAAAACCTTTATTGATTCTCCATAGCTTATTGAAAAAAATTAAAATAAAACACAAACGATTTGGTCTCGCATTTGAGGCCCTCAACTGCCAAAATAATTTTTCAATTCGTAAGATCCTTTAGAGACTCTCCATTGCTTATAGAAAACATAAACTATTTGATCTGGCATTCAAGGACCTCCACAATCTAGCCCTGATCTATATTTCCTGGCTTATTTTATACTCTTCCTCCTAGGGCATTCTAAATTTTAATCAGCCTGGACTACTGACTACTTCTCAGTCTTGTCTTTTCCATTATCTACTTCTAGAATCAATGAGTCTTTTTTAGGTATTTTTTTTATTTAAGTATTACTTCCTCCATGAAGACTTCTTTGACTTAGCCCTTCCCCCTAGAAAGGAAAGGGTCTCCCTTGTGAAATTTTCTTGGCACATCTATGTCTGGATCTCTCCTTTTTTTGCCTATTACATTTTATTGTGCATTGTGCTTACTATATGACAGATACATGCCATCTTCTCCCCATTAGGACTATAAGCTCTTCTGCAGAAGACCCTTTGTTCCCTGTTTGCTATTATCAATATACAACACTCCATTTCATTTTGTGCAGGATGTTCCCCTTACCTGGGATGCTTTCCTGCTTCATGGCTTTCCCCTCAAGCTTCAGCTCAAGGGCCAGCCCCTTAAAGAGATCTTCCCTGATTCTTCTGGTTATTCGTCCTGCAAGTATTTTGTATTTATTTCATATATACATATGTATAAATAAAAATATATATGCACATACACACACATGCATATGTTTGTGTATATACAGATATACATACATATGTATACACACATATATCTTGTATTTATTTTTCTTATGAACACAGTGTATTCCTCCGGTAGATTTTTGATTTTTTTATCTGTATCTCTAGCACCTGGTACGTAGTAGAAGCTTAATAAATGCCTTTTGACTGATGGATTCTATTCCTACCCAGAAATTTCTTGGCAGAATCACGCACTGACTGAGACTTAGAATTAGAAGCTCCCATTTCTATATACAATGAACTGGGACAAACATTGCTCTATATTTCCTCAAAGCTGGACTTCCTTTTTCCTCTTTCTTCAGCTTTTCCCTCTGGAAACTTGAGACCATTGGGGTCACCCAGTGCATTCTCCAGTGCTTTTATCCAGCACCTATTAGTCTGTCTTAGGATATCAACAGCATTGATCCTCGTCTCCCAAAGCCACTGCTAAGTCCCTTTGGTCTCCTGGTTTCCAACTCCCTCCCTGTTGGTATTATGAACAGCATTCTGGGGCGGGAATCTACAACAAACCTCTTCTTTGTCTCGGAGTTGCTATGTGTGCAGATGTATTTACTCAGTCTTAGTCAACAGGAGGTGCCTGGAGCTACCAGCTCTGTTATGGCAACTTAAACAGCACATTCTTTCCTTTCTGGGCCCTCCTCTCCATGGCTTTCCAGCTTAACTATGCTATGCCATGCCATTAAAAGGGACCTCTTAGGATACTGAGGCTGGTGCTGATAGGTGGCCCTGGAATTCCATAACTTCTCTCTCTTCCAATATGGTTTCCCTCTCTCTGGGATAAACCCCAAGCTACATTATTAACTCTATCATTAATAAAAAAAAATTGTTTTGAGGGGGATGGGTCATATCCTGGATTTGTGATTTCACCTAGAGAATAATAAACTCTCCAGAGCTGAAACTCTCTCCACCAAGGTACGGCAGTAATGTGTAATTTAAGTCTTAGCAAGTTCCCGTGGGGTGCCAGGAGGTGAAGAGGTTTCCTGGCTTAAGTCACATAACTAGTCTGTGTTAAAGGAAGTGAACTGAAGGTCAGTCCTGTGTCTGCTGTATCACATTCCTCATTATTAAAGCATTTGATTAAAATAATTTTAATATCATTAATTATGTTATTATCAATAATAAAGAGCTCCGGGAATGAAGTCAGAAAGATTAAAGTTCATATTCAGTTTCAGATACTTACTAGCCTTGTGAGCCTGGGCTAGCCACTAACTTTGACTCTGTGTGCCTCAGTTTCCTCATCTATAAAGTGGGTATAATGATAGCACCTGCTTCCCAGGGTTGGAGGAGCAAATGAAATGATACCTGTAAAACTTGTATGCGCGTGGCACAGAGTGTTACATAAATGTTAGCTGTTACTATTGTTTCATCTAGCCAATTAAGGTTAATAAGGCTTTCTCCACTGAAAGCTTGTGGCATATGTGGTATAAAGATGTTTATCTCCATTTCACATACGGGAAGATTGAGTCACAGACAGCCTCAGTGACTTGCCCAAGGTCATCGTTATTAAGTATTCAGTTTACTAGACTGTATTTCACTTTTCCTGACCCCAGGCCAGTTGTTTCTTTCCCCGGAGACTTTTATACCCACTTTTGGAGGCTCTGGAGGGCCAGAGAGATAGTGTGTGAAAAAGTGAAAGTAGTACTGAATTGCCAGAAGATTCCAGTTAGCATTCAGGTCTTGCCAGTGACTAGTTGCATGTCTGAGCAAATTGCTTAACTCCTCTGAGTTTCAGTTTACTCATCTGTAAAATGAGAATGATACTTGTACTTCCAACCTAGCAGCAGCTAGGTCACAGAGGGGATACGGTGCTGGACCTGAAGTCAAGAAGATCCAAGTTCAAATCCAGCCAGGGCAAGTCACTTAGTCTCTGTCTGTCTCACTTTCCCTATCTATAAAATGGGAAATAATAGCATATAATAAAATAATAACCATTATTATAATTCTAGCTCCTAGGGTTGTTGTGAGAAGCATCAATTCAATTCAATATGCATTTATTAAGCACCTACTATGTGGCAGGCACAGTGCTGAGATGCGGATACAAAAAGCGACAAAAGACAGTCCCTGCCTTCAAGGAGCTAGCAATTTAATGGAGGTGACAACATACAAAAAAATATATACCAAGTTAGCTATATAGAGGATAAATAGGAAATATTCAGTAGAGGGAAAGTACTTGAATTAAGAGAGATTAGGGAAGACCTCCTCTAGAAGATGAGATTTTAGTTGAGATTTAAAGGAAGCCAGGAAGGTCAGTAGTCAAAGCAGAGGGGAGCATTCCAGGCATGGAGAATACCTTGAAAAAAAGCCCAGAACTAAGAGATGGAATGTCTTGTTGGTGGAACAGTCAGGAAGCCAGCTTTATGTAAGGAGTGTAGGAAGTTAAAGTGTAAGAAGACTGGAAAGATAGGGGGCTACGTCATGAATGGCTTTGAATGCCAAATAGAGGATTTTGTATTTGATCCTGGAGGCAATAGGGAACCACAGTTTATTGAGTAGGTGGATGATACAATCAGGCCTGTGATTTAGGAAAATCACATTAGTAGTTGAATGGAGAATGCATTAGAATAGGGAGTGATCAAATGAATTAATATTTGTAAAGTGCTTTGCAAGCCTGGAGCTGCAGAGGTTCCCATAGTGGGTGATACCTCCCTCTGGGAGATGCTGGAATGATCTGGGGGGATGGTAATAGCCTTGGGGTGTTGAATAAAAATAAAGAGGTGGTGGAAGCATTAGGAAAGAAGAGAATTTTGAAAAATCATTTGCACATGTTTCATCTGTTGTGTACCAGTTAAAGTCGTAGTGATTACATTATTTTTCAAATAAATGCACAAAATACAAGTTATAACTGATCAATGATCAAGTCTGCCAACAGGTCTTAACAAGCAAGTGTTGGCAGGTGACTATATCACACATTCTTGGGAAGTGCAGCATGCATAGTGGGAATATGTACATGTAATGTCTTGTTTACAATATAATACTGTACAGTTATATGACACAAATATTGCATTATCAAAATTTTAATGCAGGAAAGAACCCACAGATTTATAATAAATTATTACATTTAAGATGCATCATTTTTTTTAATTGCACTTTTTTAAAATGATGCAAGTTTTTAAAAATGTTAAAGTAGATTTTGAGGGGAGGGACACTGAGTGTTTTATTTTTAAAGGGGGTGGTAGGCCAAATAGGTTTGGGAACTTCTGTGCTATATAAGTGCAGAATGATGCTGCTGCTGATGTTGTTGATGAGGCTATAACAAAGATTGCCTCAGAACTTCAAGTGTCTGTCTTCCTGTTGGTGAGTGCTCCCACCATCAGTACAGAGCTTCAGCTCCCCAAGGAACAGTCATTTAGAATTGCTATGACTAAAAAGTTCATCACCCTGAGGCCCAACTGGGTTTGAGCCCCTTTGAGCTTAGCTAGGTTTGTCCTTGGACAACAGATGAGTTATCCATTACTAGGACTGAATTTGAAGGCCTTCTGACTTGGTAGGACCTGGCACAACTTGCCTATTACTGATACAGATCTCATTTACTGATTTTATTTTTATTTGCGTAGTTGAGACCATGGATTTATTATGTATAACTTAAAAAATTATGTATTAAATTTCACATAATAGTACCAACATTGCCCTGCTCATCTGTGTCCCCTTCTGAACTTCCTTCCCTGGCATAGGATTGAAGTAACTAGGATCACTGGTTTCTTGTTGGGGTGAGAACTCCTAGAAGATAAAGAATGAAGGATTTTGAAAGGCTTTAAGTAGAAGGATCAAATGAGATAATTTAGATAAAATGGGGATTTTGGACCAGGTGATCTCTGAGGTGCCTTCAAATTCTAAGTCGATGAGCCTGTATATCCTCTGTGAGGCCTTTTATGATAGTAAAACGTTACTTTCTTTAAATGGAAGGATTGGGAGGTAGAAAAAAAAGTACCCAGTCAAGGAGACGACCGTCCCCCAAAAGGACAGTAAATGAATCATCGCCCAGGCATTTGGCCTAACTTGGATCAATTCTGGTGACTGTCTAATTTTAGTGATCTGATTCCTGTCCAGACTAACTGGTGACAACCAGTCATGTGTTTTTGAACAAGTTCCTATCTCCCACAGTCTCAATTTCTCAGTCCACAAAATGAGAATGTTGGACTAGAATGATCTCTAAGGTTCCCTCCAGCTCTAACATTCTATGGCCTATGACTGAACATTCTATGTTCTAGGGTCCCCTCCAGTTTCAACAGTCTAGGACTCTGAATGGATAGAGAGGACCTCTTCTCACCAAGTTTCATCAAGACTTGGGGGTGGGAGAGCATTATAGAGATCTTCACTTTAGGCAAAAGATTTGCCCTTTCTGCATATGGCAATAGCATGATTGGGGGAAAAGTATTCCCCCTCAAGGGCCTTGGTCACTAGAGAAGTTACTCCAGATCCTCCCACCCGGTTGCTGAGCTCAAATGGAAAATTTTAGTGTGGAACTTCTCACTTGACCAATTGTCATGTTCCTTTGAAGATTTATAAAATGAATTTTTCCAAGTTGAATTAAATTTCTCTATTGACCTACATGATCACTTTGTATGGTCCTTAGTTTTATTTAGCATCATCCTTCAATTGGTAGTGCTTCTTAGTCCTAGCTTTGAGCTTTTCAAAATTTTTTGCTCAACTCTACCGTATTAGCACCCTTAATTCCCTTTCCCCTTCAACTCCTGCCTCCATCAATTAATGCATTGTAAGTAAACCACTGAGGCACTTGGAAAAACAGCTGTGAATAACAATTCTATAATGTGGAGAATTACCTTCTTCATAACCTAGTTCCTTTCATAATGGGGCTATTTTTTTTTCATTTTAAGCACTTTTTGCCACCATATTAATTTAGTCTAGAGGCAACATGATTTAGTGATAGAAAGCTGACCTTGGAGCTGGGAGGTTCAAGCCTTATTACCACTGACCCAAATGCCAAGGTCACTTTTATAAAGCATAGGTTGATGGACTTTTTCACCTTGAAATTTCAACTTCAAAATGCTACTTGAAACTGTTAGTGAAAGTGTTGGGGAGCCAAACTCATTTTAATGCTGGTGTGCAAAGGAGAGTTAGTATGTCACTGGGCAAATACAAGAGTGAGAATAGGTTTTGCCATCAGATGGTAGAGCCAACCCATATCAATCAGAAAGTTGATTTTGAAGGTGTAAAGAATGAGGATGACCCAGAGTTTGAGGGAGGGATATGAAAAGCCATATATCCAGATGACCTAGGTTTAACATCTGTCATTATCTTTCATTCTGTTTTTTTCACTGTCTACGCTGGGCTACAGAGCCCAGTAGCATTACTTCCTTGACTTGGTATCTTGGTACTCAGTGGATTTGGGACACTGACAGAGACAAAATTCCATATCTCTGGTCTATTCCTCCAACTTGCAAGTTTGCAGGTTGGGTACCCAAAAGGTTGACCATCCTTAGGTTATAGGGTTATTCTGTAGATTTATACTCAACCCTATGGTTTATGAACCCCCACTGGCTTGGTTTCCATTGACAGTCAGCTAATATGTAGGTGGCCCAGTAGATACAGCAGCAGACCCTAGTCAGGAAGATGCATCTTTCTGAATTCAAATCAGGCCTCAACACTTCCTGGTTCTGTGACCCAGGGCAAGTCACTTAACCCTGTTTGCTTCAGTTTCCTCATCTGTCAAATGAACTGGAGGAGGAAATGGCAAACCATTACAGCAATCTTGTCAAGAAAACCCCAAATGGGGTCACAAAGAGTCAGACAATACTAAATGACTGAACAACCCCAGAGAAGAGAATTTTCTTTGCCATATTAATGCTTTCTCTATCACTTCTCTAAGTCTAGACAATCCATAAAACAAAAAATCAAATACTGATTTGCAGTTTGCTGATTTCCCAGATACATAGCCTCAAACTAAAAATTTAACAATCAGTTCTCCACTTGGATCCAGCCAACTCCAGCTGGTTCTCTCTTATGTGAAGTCACTTCAAGTTCTAGCATTCTGTTCAAAGTCTACATTCTAAGCTTTAAATGTTGCCCATGTCCTAACATGTCCTCTAGCTCTGACATCCTTCTATTACTGCTGTTCTATGGTTCAATAATTCTAAGGTGCCTTTTTACTACCACATTCTATCTCACACTATAGTTATATAAAATCAAGCCCTGTTCTTGTCCTAAATGCCCCTCACCCCATCGCCCTGAAGCCAATTTCTAGTATTCTCAGCTTAGCCTCTTTCTTGGATACACCCAAATTTAGGATTGAGGCATCTGGGTTATGTGTAATTATGCCTCCTGTGAGAAAAGCATTCTGAAGTCCCTGAGTGACTCATGACCTGGAAGAAGGGGTTTCTTATTGAGAAACTAAGCCTCTGAGGAAGTCTCCTGGACTCTTGCCCAGGAAAAACCTCTGCAACCTTTTCCTGATCTTCTGGGTCTTAAACTTTTTTCTTCCCACCTGTGGCCCCATTTCTAGGACACACAGAGGTTCTCAGTTGGGTAGGTTGGTATCCAGCAGCCACCTCCCTTAGAAATCCCCTACACTTGAAGTTACACCAGCTGTTGGGAAAATCCCATTTAAACTAGTCAGCCCCTGAGATGCTAAACCAAGACCTCTGTTCTTCAGTTGTCTTAGAAATCATCTAGCCCTACTCTCCCAGACTCAGGGAAAGGAAAGTACTTGCCCCAAAGTCAAAAAGTCAGAACTTCTCATTCCAGATTCAGACTTCTTTGCCAGATACCATACTGTGGAGAAGCTCTGGTGCGTGTGACCTATACATTTGTCCCCCTAGACAGAGGAAACATCATGCTCTTGCTGCCTTTTTAAAAATTCAATAAGTAATCAAGGTATAGACTCTCAGGAAGTCAAAGTTCATATATTTGTGAGGTTCCTGACTCCCAGAAAGTTTGCCTTCTTGTAAATGTGGGGAATCGGACATCTTTATTAAATGGAGTATATGTGTATATGTGTGTGTGTGTGAATGTGTGTGTGAATGTGTGTGTGTGTATGTGTATGTGAGTATGTGTGTGAGTGTATGTGTGTATGTGTGTGAGTGTGTGTGTGAGTGTTTGTGTGTGTGTGAGTGTGTGTGTCCTCAAAACCAGGAAGACCTAGTTTCAAATTCTGCCTATGACAAACACTGTGTGATCTTAGGCAAGTCACTAAACCTCTTAGGCCTCCAGGCAACTTGTTAAGGCTAATAAATCACAGACAAAATGCCAACTTGTGTTGGTAAAAGGAACTCTCTAATTTAAAAATTCACTAAATTGATTACATGAAATTTGTACAAAATCAATGCAACCAAGATCAGAAGAAAAACAGAAAAAAACAATTTTTTACAGTCAGTAAAGGCTTCATTTCTCAAATACACAGAGAACTGAGTCAAATTTATAAGAATACAAGTCATGATATGAGCAGGTAGTTTTCAGATGAAGAAATTAAAATTATCTATAGTCATATGAAAAAATGCTCTAAATCGCCTTTGAAGAAATGCAAATTAAAACAACTCTCAGGAGCCACCTCACACCTATCAGATTGGCTAATAAGATAGAAAAGGGAAATGATAAATGCTACAGATATGGGAAAATTGGGATACTAATGCATTGTTAGTGGAGTTGTAAACTAATTCAATCATTCGAGAGAACAGTTTGGGACTATGCCAAAGGGTTATAAATCTATGCATACCCTGTGATCCAGCAATACCTCTATTAGATCTGTATCCCAAAGAGATCATAAAAAAAGGGAAAAAGACCCACATGTACAAAAATATAGTAACTCTGTGGAGGTGAAGAGTTAGAAATTGAGGGGATACCCTTCAGTTGGGGAATGGCTAAACAAGTTGTGGTAAATGAATGTGATAAAATACTATTGCTTTATAATGATGAGCAAGCAGATGTCAGAAAAACCTGGACTTACATGAAATGATGCTGAGTGAGGTGAACAGAACCAGGAGAACATTGTACACACGGTAATAACAACATTGTGTGATTATTAACTGTGGTAGACTTAGTTCTCAGCAATAAAATGATCCAAGACAATTCCATGGTGGAAAATGCTATCCACATTATGATAGAAAAAGAACTATGGAGTCTGAATGCAGATTGAAACAAAACTATTTTCACTTTTAAAAAATGTTTTTTTCTTTCTTGTTCTTTTCCCCTTTTGTCCTGATTCTTCTTTCACAACTGACTAATGTGGAAATATTTTAACATGATTGTACATGTATAGCCTATATAGGATTGCTTGATGTTTTGGGAGTGGAGAGGGAAAGGAAGGAGGGAGAAAAAGTTAGAACTCAAAATCTTACAAAAATGAATGCTGAAAACTATCTTTGCCTGTAATTGGAAAAAACCCCCAAAATATCATCAGTTTTTTTTTTTAAAGTTTACTATATTAATGAAGCAAGAAGTCTTAGTCCTTCACCCTAACCTAATCAACAGGGAGAATGTCATAGATAGAAAGGGCAGGTGTGGCTTTTGATTATCTAAAGTTTCTCCCAATCCTAAAAAAGTTATAGCCTGGATAGAATGATGAGTCAAGAATGTTAGAGCTAGAATAACATTTAGTGCCATCTCCTTAATTAAAAAAGTAGGGAACTGACGCCAAGAAGGGAAGAGTGACTTCCTCAAGGTCACAGAGCTAATTCTCCCATTCCCTGACCTCTTCCCCCACCCCCACCTCTAAGACACAGGGAGGGCAGGCTCTTTTTCAAAGAGCAATCAAGCAATCCAGAAGAGGGTCCAGGGTAGAACCTTTAGGAATTCCCACAGTTAGAGGGTATAATATGGATGATGAGACAACAGAAGAAATTGAGAAGGACCAGTCGAGTAGGTAGGAGGAATACCAGAAAGAGAACACCTGGTTATCAATCAATCAATAAACATTTAGTAAGTACTACTATGTGCCAAGCACTGTGATGTGGAAGATGAGACAACAAAAGAGACTGAGAAACGCCAGTCAGGTAGGAAATCTGGATTTTTATCATTGGCCACTTGCCATATTGCAGAAATCACTCTAACCTGTCTATGCTTCAGTGATCTCACATACTGAATGAAAATGGAAGAGAGACTTCTCTTATCTGTTGTAAAGCTGTTGGGAGAATTAAAAAAACAAACAAAAATCAAGCCAGAAAACAAGCCACCTGCACCTAGCCCCTTGAGAGGCACCTGCAATGGAATTTAGGAGACTCTAACCTCTGCACTGACACTTTCTAGCTGAGAAACTCTGGACAAGGTACTCAGTCTCCTGGGTCTGAATTTTCTAGCCTGTGAAATGAGAGGGTTAGGACTTAGCAATCTTTAAAACTCCTTTTCAGTTCTAATATTCTAAATTAATATTCCAAGGTCTCCTCTAGTTCCAACATTCTAAATCCCTATCCAACATTCTATATTTTAAGATTTCTTCCAGCTCTAACATTCTTGTCTGTGTGCTAACACTATGTGTTCTGAGCTCTCTTACAACCCTACACACAATAGGGTTGCTACTCTCTCTCTCTCTCTCACACACACAGGAGCACACTTATGAAATGATTTCATCTTGAGTGCCTTTGTATAGATTTCTGAGGTCTTCACCCCCACCCTGCCTTTAAATAGGTGTATTTAGGTGGTTTTGCTTTTAACACAAATTACAGAAATGATACAAAATCTGCCTCAAATTGTTCTTCTGGAGGGTTCATTATTATATAAGCAGAGCCCTGCGGATATCCTGAGTTGCTGAAACCTTAACGCTGGAAAAAAATGTATTAAAAGCCATGGTTGGCTCTCCTTGAGACATGATGGCTGTGGTGTTTGTTAAACCCCATTGGCCTGCACACAGGTCACCAAGTGTTTCTGAAGTTGTACTCTGCCCGCTGCAAGTAAAATCTCAGCCTTTCCAGCTTGGCTGGGTTTATTTGATCTGTTTCCCATGTACCCAGCACAGTTTACTTTGGAACATCAGGAATTTTATTTTTCCACTTTCAAAAACATAGCCCTTTTTTTTTCAGTCACTGTGATCAGAAAGAAAACAAAGCCTTGAATTGTTTTTGAGGGCTCATGGATGGAGCAAAGCCACTGACCCAATCATAAAATGTGCACATGGCCCACGTGCCCAGAGCTAGGGGGAAAATATAATAAATACGTAAAGGTAAGCCAAGAAGAAATGAGGTAGCAGGTCTAAGAAAAATTAGGCAAAAGGCCTAGAAGACACAAGGACATTTTGCCTCTCCTTTCTGGTTTTTTTTTCTGGTAGGGAGGGCAGAGGAGAGGGAGAGTGGGCTGACTTCTAAATCTGCCTCTCTTCTCTATTCCCTAATAGTCATGTAGGTCATGAGATCATAGATTTAGTGTTCAAAGGGGTTTTAGAGGCCATGCAGCCCAATCTTCTTATTTTAGAGATGAGGAGACTTCATCTCAGAAAAGTAAATTGTCCTGTTCAGGGTCACACAGCAAGTATCAGAAGTGGAATTTAAACCCACATCTATAAAATTATACCAACCACCATGCTTAATGGAAGAGTTGGAAGGTCTCCCTTGGCAAATTTACCCATATCTATAATGTCTTCAGGTATTACATGTCTATGCAGCTACCCTCGAAAGTCTTTTCTTTCATTCTGGCTTCTTTCAGTAATCTGATGGTTAATAAATATAAATAACTATAATATATAATACATATAAATGCCTACTATGTTCCAGGCACTGTGCTAAGGGTTGGAGATACAAATAAAAAAAAAAGGAAGACCATCTTTACTCTCAAGTTTACACTCCAATGGGGGAAGATAATACACAAAAGAAAACTGAAAAATAGGAAGGGTACTGAAGGGAACCCTGTATAGGGGGTTTGATATTCATGGAGAAGAAACTAAGAGAGCAACTGGTGGAAAATGAAGAGAGGGCTGGAACTTCTGAGCTGTCTATAAAGGGAGGCTATGGGAGGAATTTTTTGCTTTATCCACCAGCCCTTAATTATAGGCAAGAGGCAAATGAGTGTAAAGGCAGCTAGGTGGAGCCATGAAAAGAGTGCCAGGCCTGGAGTCAGGAGGACCTGAGTTCAAATCTCACATCAGGCATTTATTAACTGTGTGACCCTGGGCAAGTCACTTAACCCTGTTTACATCAGTTTCTTTATATGTAAAATGAGTTAGAGGAGGAAATGGCAAACCATTCCAGCATCTTTGCCAAAAGGGGTCACAAAGAGTTGGACAACTGAGCAACAACAACTAAGCAGGTAGCAAAGTTAAAGCAATCTCCAAGATGGTAAGATTTCAGTTGATGAGCTTATTCTGGCGGAAAGCATAATGTTCTTAAAGTGAAGCAGATCAGCTAGTGGGAATTCTCATTTCCAACAGCCTGCTGGGCATCTTCATCTGAAATTCATTGTCCTGAGAGACCTTCAAATTTAACATTTGATGATAATGTTAATAACTCACATTTCTATGGGACTCTAAGCTTTAAAAAGCACCCCTCCTCCAAGAAAACATGACAGCAAGTGGAGAAAATATTTTACAAATGAGAAACTGAAGCTCAGGGAAGGAACATGACTTGTTTTATAGCCAACAAGTGTCAGAGGTGGAACATGAATTCAGGTCTCCTGATGCCAAGTATACCATACTACCTCTGCTTGAGGTGAGGGACAGTTTTGTACTTCTCTACCTCCCACTTTGTCTAGCTCATGAGTGGGCAGATATTCAGTGCTCAGCAAATTTATTATGGATGGATGAGTAGGTAGATGAGTGGATGGATAGCTAGATGGGTGGATGGGTAAATGGATGAATAGATAGGTAAGTAGATGGAGGATGGATGGATGGGTAAATGGATAAATGGTTGGGTAGGTGGATGAATGAGTGGGTGGATAGACACATGCATATTTCTTGGCTACAATATGGTTTTGGTAGTTCACCAAATGAAATATCTCTCTAATCTAAGTTGTAGAATATTGTATATTAAATATGAATAGCAATTTCCACCCAGACCCAGTAATTTGGCACTTTGGGTCTCAACATGGGAGGCAATTTGGAAAACAGTTTACCAGATTTGAAGTTAAGAGATATGGGTTCTAATTCTGACTCTTTCTACTTATATGTCTTTAAACAAGTTCCTTTCACTTCTTTGGGCCCCTGTTTGCATGCCTATAAAATGAGGGAGATGGAATAGATGACTTCTAATGTTTCTCCCAACTCTAGATCTTATAAATTTAAAATTCTTAATATTTATAGAAGAGAGAAATAAAGGGTGGACCTGAGTCAGGAAGCCTGGGTTCCAGTCCTGTCTCTCACATATACTAGCTGTGTGACTATGGGTAAGTCATTTTACCTCTCAGAGTCCTTGAAGGGGTGCCAAAACTCCAAGACTCAACTACAGATGAGTTTCTGGTCTGTGTCATTGAAGGACTTTTGCACACAGAGAGTTGCCCTATGCAGACCAATGCATATTAAAAATGCTCCTGTCTTTCACCATGTATGGGTCATCATCTTCTGTGGCCTGCAGGGAAGGACTCCCCCCACATCCCCTCTGCCTGTGGTGCCACTCTTGTCTGATTCGCTTCCTCTTATTTATCATCCTGTCCTCCCTGCCTTGTCTCACCTGCTTCCTGCTTCTGTTCCATCCTGTACTAATCTAATGCTTCTACTGTGTTATTATTGTTTGATCACTGGCCTTGAGGTGTGGCAGCTCCAACCAGCATCTTGTTTCTTTCCTTAGTCTTATATTCTTGAAGGGAGAGGGGATGCTTGGGGAGATGGGGATGTTTGGGGTTAGAAGATAGGGTTCTATTAGCTTTCACAGGGTTTGGGAAGGGTATGGATTGATCCACATTCTAGGTTATCCTGGAGGCTAAAGACTGGAGAGTCACTGTTGTGTTCTGTTATATCCTATCATATCCCATATCATGTATCATAGAACATACCATATGTATCATTTTATCTTATATAGTGTTCTTATACTATAATATAGTATATATACATAGTATAGGTTATCTAACATATAATATAGTATAGCATATATAGTATATATAGTACTATATACTAAGACATCATATATAGTATTATATACTCTGTAACACACACACATATTCTATCTGCTTTCAGTGGAAGCTCTGGGTGGTCATGTATTACATAGTACACTATAAAAATATATACTATAGTAAACAGTCAATATGGTGTTTTCTGCCCGACACCTCTAGGAGAAATGCCAGGAGCGGAAGAGAGTTTCGGACACAATGTTTGTAGATCTGACCAAGGCCTTTGACACTGTTAGTCATGAAAATTTATGGAAAATTATGTCAACAATTGGTTGCCCAGAGAAGTTCATTAGTATTGTACATCAATATCATGATGGCATGGTTGCCCACGTTCTGGACGGTGGACTAGCTCTCAGGTTCTGAATAGTGGACAATGATCTCGTGCCTTCCCAGTCACTAATGGAATGAAACAGGGCTGTGTGCTTGCTCCCATGCTTTTTAGCATGATGTTTTCAGTCATGTTGTCAAATGCTTTCAATGAGGATGAACACAGCATCAAGGTCAACTGCCATACTGATGGCAAGTTCTTCAATTTGAAAAGGCTGCATGCCAAGACCAAAGTGGAGGGAGTGTTGGTGCATGATTTTCTGTTTGCAGATGATTGTGCACTCAATGCAGCCTCTGAAGCTGAGACACAACAAAGTAGGGATCAATTCTCTGCTGCCTGTGCTAATTATGGCCTAATAATTAACACCAAAAACCACAGGTGCTCCATCAGCCACCACCACACCATCCACACGTGGAACAATTGGTTACAACAAATAGAGAAGTTTTGAATGCTGTGGATAAGTTCAATTACCTTGGTAGTGTACTTTCCAGGGATGTACACATTGACAATGAAGTTCATGCACACATTGCCAGCTAGCTCAGTGTTTGGGAGGCTCCAAAGAAAAGTATGGGAGAGAAGAGGTATTAGACTGACTACCAAACTGAAGGTCTACAGAGTTGTTGGGCTGACCTCATTGTTGTATGCCTGTGAAACATGGATAGTCTACCAGCGCCATGCCAGGAAACTGAATCACTTCCATATGAACTGTCTTAGGAAGATTCTGAGGATCACCTGGCAGGATAAGGTACCAGACACTGAAGTCCTTGCTTGAGCTGAATGCCAGGCATTCAGACTATGCTTCAGAGAGCACAACTTTGATGGGCTGACCATGTTGTTTGAATGCAAAAGATACGCTTGCCTAAAAGACTATTTTATGGAGAACTCACATGGAGTAGGCAATCACATGGTAATCAGACAAAGTGATACAAGGACACTCTCAAGGTCTCTCTCAAGAAGTTTGGATTTGACTATGCAACAAGGGAGACATTGGCACAGGACGGCTCAGCATGGTGTACCCACATCAGAAAGGGTGCTGTGCTCTATGAGCAAAGCAGAATTGAGACAGCACAAAGTAAAAGCAGGATGTGCAAATTTGGGATATCCACCCCAAATATTCATACAGACTATCTGCCCCCAACCTGTGGTAGAGCATTCCGAGCTTGTATTGATCTGATCGGCCACAGCTGGACACATTGAAACTTCACTTTATCATGGTGATGTCATTTTGGTCCTCTTAGAGAACAAAGGACAGCAAACAACCAATATACTGTAGTATATTATACATTGCAATATATATTACGTTATACTATATAGTATTTACTATATACTATGTAGTATTTAGTCATTATCAGTAATGTCCAGCTCTCTGTGACCACTTTTGGGGGTTTTTCTTGGCAGAGATACTGGCCTGGTTTGCCATTTCCTTCTCCAGCTCATTTTACAGATGAAGAAAATGAGGTAAATAGGGTTAAATGACTTACTCAGTGTCACACAGCTAGTCAGTGTCTAAGGATACATTTGAACTCAGGTCTTCAGTCAGGCCTGGTGCTCTATTCACTGCTTCCCCTAGCTGCCCCCAGCCCCTGTTAGCTATGCTGGTTCAGAGGGACAGAAATATAGGTTTCTTTCCGCTCTGAGATTACTGCCTACAGGTTTCAGACTGAGATAGAAACTGGACCTGAGACTTTGTTCCTGGTGTCTGGGAGGCAGAGTGACTTCTGAATTTGCTCCTCTCTCAGTACACAACCTAGGGCCTATGAACAGTTCTCACATCAGAATGCTTTCCTAGGTACAGGTCTCTTCCTCAGTCCACCTTGGATCTGTGACCTGGACCTGGGTCGTAGGAAGCAAAGCCACCAGTTGGCACCAGTACCCTCCTGTACCCTTCCTGTACCCTCCTTGAGGTCTTGGTGCCTTACATGGGTCTGTGATTTCTTCTCACAAAGCCCTGGTCCTCTGAGGGCCATAATGCTCCATGCATGTGCTCCTGGACAGATCCTATCCTCAGTCTCTGCAGACTGGTCTGTCTTTCTCTGTTTCCCTGTACTGATCTGGGATGAACAAATGACTCACTGATTTTTTTTTCTTGAATTTCTTGATCAGGATTTGGTCTAGCAGCACTTTTCATACCTGTTTGGGTTATTGTTGTTGTAGTTTGGTGGGCAAGTAGGGGTAGGGCAGAGGTCACTCTTCTTTCTTCTGCTACTTTGCCATCTTGGCTGTGCCAGATACATCTTTTGAGCAGCTCCACTGGGAAGTACAGTGAGTATAATGGGCTGTTTGAGTGTGTCTTGTTTTTGCCTTTATTTGTTCATTCATGCTGGGCAGCTAGGTGGTGCGGTGGATAGAGTACCAGTGCAGGAGTCAGGAGGACTGAGTTCAAATCTCACCTCAGACACTTACTAGCTGTGTGACCTTGGGCAAGTCACTTAACCCCAACTGCCTCATCCTGGGTCATCTCCAATCATCCTGATGAATATCTGGTAACTGGATTCAGATGGCTCTGGAGAAGTGAGACTGGTGATCTGCACAGCTCTCCCTCACTCAAAACAAAGTCAAGTACAAGTCATGTCATTATTCCTCTGATGGCATAGTCTTCTTTGGCAATGAAGGACGAACACACACATTCATGCCTGTGAGTGAATCTTACACAGTTTCTACCATGAGGGAAATAAAAAAGCTATTCCATACCTGCTACCTCTATTGTATATCCAGAATCTTTGTATGAGGGGACCTTGTTATGTATGGGAAGGCAGTAAACATGAACCATACCTAAGCTTTATTTTATTCCAAATCCAAAAGAGGACACTAATGAGCCAAAGAGAACTTGCCCCTTTTGGACTCAAACCATCAAGATGAACTTGGACCTCAAGGGAATACTTCCCACAAACCCAGAGGCCCTTGGGAGTGTGGGAAGGGTATGGCCTTTGGGTCACAGGGAAGCATACATTTGAGGGACTTCTGAATGGTTTTTCTCTTAACTTGAAACATCTTATGATAGTTTCATAGGCCCCTCCCCATTTAACAGAGGGGGAAACTGAGTCCCAGAGAAAAGAGGCAATATGATATAGTGGAAAGAGTTCTGAATTTGGAGTTAAAGGATTTGATTTTATATCCCACCTCTGACATCACTAATTCAGTCATGGACAAATCATCTAACTTTCATGTGCCTTTGTATCTTTATCTGCAAAATGGAGGATTGGACTAGATGGGCTCTGAATTCTCTTCCAACTCTTGTTCTAGGATCATATGAATTTATAACTTGACCAAACCTTAATTGTGAATGAGTTTATCAGAACCTTCCCTCCCTTATAGGACATGGGCACATCCAGGGCCTATGAGTAGGGCATGGTACCTCCTTTGGCCAGCTATCTCTCCCAATTAATAGAGACACAGGACATTAATAGAGACACAGGCAGACATCTGTGGAGCTCAGGAGAAAGCATATTCTTGAAAGAAAATTCATGTTAGCCAAGGAATTAGAGGTTTGCTCAGTGGCCTGTGGGGTCATTCAGGGAATAGATTACTCTTTCCCTGGAGTGGTTTGGCTATTTGACAGAGGAACCTCCAGTTTTTCTTTCCCTTTCTACCTCCTGCTTGGCAA
The DNA here is from genome assembly GCA_028658325.1 of Potorous gilbertii. Classification (NCBI taxonomy): domain Eukaryota; kingdom Metazoa; phylum Chordata; class Mammalia; order Diprotodontia; family Potoroidae; genus Potorous; species Potorous gilbertii. Next base: position 40,541,541 of record CM053774.1, read on the forward strand.
TTTTATTGCCTCCAGGGCCAGTGAACTGGGAGAAACCTGATGACTGGGGATTTTCCCCAGAGTCAGGCCAGAATTGCCTCACCACCAGCCTGGAAACTTTTCAGACTTTCATAGATGAGAGACCAAAGAAACAAGGACAGTGATAAATAGTCTGAAGAGACTGGCCTGGAAGGAGAGACTAAGACATCTAAACCTGTGGAGCTCACCCAGAGGGTAGGGAATGAGGGAGGGGGAAACTACCTGGGGAAGAACAGAATAACAGCTAGTCAAATGTAAGGCAAGGCTTTGAGTAAATACAGAGGAGGAAGGGAGTGAACATGTTCTAAATATGTGTCAGCCTGGTGCAGGGAAAACACTGGGCTGTGAGTCAGAAGACATGGATTCTACTCAAGTAAACTCAATGACCCTTTATTGGGTATGTCCTATGTGTTGAACTCTGGGGCTACAAAGGCAACAAAAAAAAAATGAAAGCCTCTGCCCTCAGGGAGCTCACATTCCATTTAGGGAAAGCAACAAAGGTAAGTATATATCAAAATATGTATAGGGTAAATAAAAAATAATTTTTAGAGTAGGGAGATTATTGACTGATGAGAGAGTCTATGTGATGAAGCAAAGTGAGGACTTTATAAGGCGGAGGTCTAGCAGGAGTAGGTCTATGGGGCAAGAGTTGCATACTAGCCCCTGGGCCTCAGTTTCCCAACCTGTAAAATGCAGGCTCAGAGGCTGGATTAGAACTCAGGTCTTTCTGACTCCAGGTCCAGTACTCTAGCCATCATAAGACTAGATTGATAGAACAAGAACAATTGATCAATCGATCAATCGATCTAAAAATATCCTTTTCGAAGAAACAATGAGACAAAGGGATAGATACTCTCTCTTCTTCCCCAGGACATGTATGAAGCTCATTTTGCTTTAACAATATTGGACAAAGTATATGAACAATTCTCTGAACTCCAGAGGGCTGGTGAATGCTTCCTCCAAGTACTGGGATAGTTCATGAGCTCATGGCTTCCAAGACAAGTCTTTGTCTGAGATGAATCTGCTTTGTGTTTGTTTCTTCTTTACTTTGGTGTAGAAACTTGTGAGATACTGAGAGGTTGAAGAGCCACCAGAGGTCCAGTGGCCAAGCCTGGGAAGGAACCAGCCCTGAGGACAAGCTGCAGGATTCAGTGGAACAGTGGGTCAACTCAGTAGCTGAGCTGCTATGCCCTGCAATAAGAGAGATTCATTCAACGGCGGTCATGTTTTGAAGTGAACTTGGCGGGGTAAATGTTTGTATACACTTTAAGTTTGAACCCACTCTCCCCAGGGGCTGAGACGATGAGGGATGGGGTAGGGATGTGCTCCTACCTTGGGAGAGGATGGTTTATACTTGAGGTTTTCCCAGTAAATATCCCTTTGTAAAAGATAATTAACATTAATTGTTAATTAGTGCTATTGAGGCAATATCGACTGATTAAATGAAACTGGCAACATATTAACTAGCCTTGGTGATTTGATATTGAGAATACACCAAAATGGGGGCATAAGCTGATAACATTAGAAGAACCCCACACTTTCTCAGGGATACCCTAGAACGCTGAGGGGGTTACCACGTTTCATTCTTAGTCCTCTGGAATTATGGTTGATCATTGCATTGATCTGAGTTCCTAATTCTTTCAGGATTGCTTTTCTTTATAATATTGTTACTACTTAAATTATTCTAGTTCTGTTCACTTCATTCTGCATGGGTTCATGCAAGTCTTTCCCATGGGCAGCGTCAGCACGGTGTAGTGGTTAGACCAGGGGTGGGGGAACATGTGGTCTTTGACTGATTCAGGGCTGCACTTGAGGACCAAGAAAGCCACATGTGGTCTCAAGACCGCAGGTCCCCCACCCCTGGAGACCATTGATTTCCTGACTTGGAGTCATGAAGACCTAGGTTAAAATTCTAGCCTCAGATAAAATCCCACTAGCAACATGACTCAGGCTAGTCACTTAACTTCTCTGTGCCTCCTTTACTTCATCTTTAAATTGAAGAAGTTGTATTCCATGGCCTCCGAGGGTACTTTCTAGCTCTAAATCTATGATCTAAAGATTGTAAGTGTGGCACTCTACCCAGCATGCCACACAGCCCCTAGAATTACTTTTGGGCATTGAGTCATAAGGGCATTGCCCTATTTGGGGAAGCTGTGAATGGTACCATTCAGAATCACTCCCAGTTACTATAATACTGCTACAATGATTTCTGGGGATGTGCTACATGAATCACTAGTTAAGAAGATGGTGGCTGAGAATAAGATTTAGTTTTGTGTACTACGAAGAAAAATCTAAAAATAATAAGCTCTTGGCTAGGGATGGAATGCAAGTAACAAGGACTGATTAAAACAAACAAATACTTTCCTCCAGGAGTCTTGCAAGGACTTTGAACTGAAAAGAGAAAGGGAGAAAGAGAATTACTTGCACATATCTTTCAAGCCAGACCCTACAGTGAGAAATAGGCAAAAGACAGAAAGAAAATCACCAATAGAGAAGCCTAGCAATTCACAGGAGATAAAATTGAAGAAGGAAAACAGCAATAAAACCCAAGCCTTTCAATGTCTATATACAGATATACAAAGCATGAATTACAAATAAGGTGAGATAGAGATCCTAACATAAGGAAGCCAATTCACTGCTTGGAATGAGATCAGTATCACTGAATGAGACAAGAGACCAGAATATAGTTATGGAAAGTACTCAACCAAAAGGAAAAACATAGATTACATCAGGTGCAGAGTAGTATTGTGTATTAAAAAGATACAATCATAGCAGGGAACCCAGGAGCCAGAAGAGTGTTTGGGTGAAGATCAACAGAGAGAAAATCAGATCTGTGGCATCATAGTCATCCAAAAAAAAAAAAAAAAAGAACCTCGAAAAGACAATAAAATTGTTTAGGGATAAATCTTAAGTTTAAAGAAATCTACTTCACAAATAAAAAGACAGAAGAGGCAGAGCTATTCTTGTCTGACAAGCCTCTAGGAATTTAATAGCTCAACATGAGTCAGCAATACAAAATGGCAGCCCTCCCCCCCAAGACTAATGGATCTTTTGATGTTGTACAGTCATTTTCAGACGTATCCAACTTTTCATGACCCCATTTGGGATTTTCTTGGAATGGTTTGTCATTTCCTTCTCTCACTCATTTCATAGATGAGGAAAATGAGAAAACTGCTCAGGGTCACGCAGTTAGTAAGTGTCTGAGGCCAGATTTGAACTCAGGAAGAGCTGACTCAATGGATCTTAGGCTAAATTTAAAGAGACAACATCGAGAATGAGGTTAGTCTAGTCTAGTTCCTCTGTAGTGGGGGCGGGGAAGGGGGGATCCTGTGGCATTGAGACCATATGTGGCCTTCTAGGTCTTTGGGTGTGGCCTTTTGACTGAGTCCAAGTTTTACAGAATAAATCCTTTTATTAAGGGGATTTGTTCCATGAAGTTTGGATTCAGTCAAAGGGTTGCACTTGAGGACCTAGGGGGTCACATCCACATGTGGCCTCAGGCATTGAGACCCCAAGTTTCCCATCCCTGCTCTATCTTCTGCTCTGTCGAGACCACATTAATTCAATTGCTTGTGTGTGTATGTGTGTGTGTGTGTGTGTGTGTGTGTGTGTGGCAGGGGTGTCACATTTTAAGAAAGACATTCATAGATTATGGAAGCTAGAAAGAGGTGAGAAACAACCCAAGTGAGGAAACTGGTACTTTTCTTTGGGTTAGGGTCAGGACCCATGATTTCATGGGTTTCAACTTCTCAGATGAAGAAATCTCTCTACCAATAAAAGTCAGCATCTTCTCTGTAATTTAGAGTCATAGTTTCCTAGAGCACTGAGAGCTTAAGTGCCTTGTCCAGGGTCGTAGAACCAATATATTATAGAAGGGAGCATCAAACCAGAGCCATCTTGATTTTAATACTAGTTTTCTTTCTGCTAGACAACACTGATTCTCATTCTTTTAATCACATGAAGAAACAGGGGATGTTTAGCTTGGAGAAAAGAAGGGTGAAGGTACCTGAAATGCACCTTCAAATATTTGAAAGGCTCTTATATGGAAGACAGATTAGATTTATTCTGGGGTTGGGGGTGGTAGTTGCAGAACCAGTAACATAAGAAGTGTAAATTAGAGAGATTTAGGCTCAATGTAGGGAAAAGCTCCAAGGCCTAGAACAATGGCTTTTTAGGGTTAGGGTTATAATTTGATTTATTAGAGACATGCTAAAAGGGAATAGGTTGCTTTGGAAGTAGTGGCTACTCCTCATTTGACCTCTACAAGGGAAACTAGGATGACCATTTTAGGGAATTGACATAGAGGGAATTTTTGTTTGGGTATGGCTTGGACTTGTTGGCCAGCCCATCAAATCTCTTCTAGTCCTGAAATTCTGTTGCCAGATTATCTTTAGTTTCCCCTAAATCCAAGTTCCAAACCAGCAGAGCAAGGATTTAAACTCAAATTTTCTTCTTCCCATCTAGCCTCTCTACCACCCCATAGGTTGGACTAAATGACCTTTGGAGTCTGAGGTTCTTTGATTCCCATCCATATTCCCATCCAAGAGCCAGTGGCATCCTGCTGAACAAAGAGATTGGTTTATAATTTGGAGACTGAACATGAATTTGATTTGCCCACCCACACATGTGAACTGCCATCCGCTGTTGCTAAGTAGATAACTTTCCACAGAGTCCATTTCAGCCATTGCCATAGCAACTGCTGCTAGGGAAAGGCAAAATTCCTCAGACTATGGAGATTATGTTGGTGTGAAAACAAGTAATTTCAGGACCCAGCTTCCTGCCACAAAGGTGTGGTATGTGTAGCTGCCCTGGGGCTAAGGGCCAATCAATCTTTTCCCCATCCCCCCTTTCACCTGGTGATCAGTATAGAGGGGAACTTGGGATGGTATCTTTCCATTTTCCAGTGACTCCTCCTCTCATACTCCAGTAAGACAGGGGATAGGGGTGGAGGATATAGAAAAAAACTAAGACCTAGACAAAGAATCCAGCTGGAGCCGAGGGTTTATAGGAGAGGGAAATCGGATGGTAGAAGAAAACATTTAAAAATCTAGGATAGAATTTAGATTTTGGACTAGACTCTGGAATAAAATCTAGGTTCTGGCATTATTTCTGATAACAGGCCTGGGTGATACAGGACAAGTTAGTTTCCCTTTCTCCATTTCAGTGTTCTCCTATGTGAAAATGGAGATAAAGCAACTGAGCACCGAGTATAGGGAGCTTGTCCTGGATGCAGGGAGGTTTGCGTTCAAGTTTCACCCCTGACACACGTGTATGCTAATCCTTCATTGCCAAAGAAGACCATACCATCAGAGAAATTATGACATGACTTGCACTTGACTTTGTTTTGAGTGAGGGAGGGCTGTGCAGGTCACCAGTCTCACTTCTCCTCCAGAGCCATCCAATCCAGTGACCAGATATTCATTAGGATGACTGGAGATGGCCCAGGATGAGGCAATTGGGGTTAAGTGACTTGCCCAAGATCACACAACTGGTGAATGTCAAGTGTCTGAAGTGAGATTTGAACTCAGGTCCTCCTGACTGCTGCACTGATGCTCTATCCACTGTACCACTTCTGGCTGTGAGAAGTTACTCATTTAAGTTTCCCATGCTCAGTTGTTGCTGTTCAGTCATGTTTAACTCTTTGTGACCCCATGGACCTTATTGTCCAGGGGTTTTCTGGGCAAACACACTGGCGTGGGTTTGGCATTTATTTCCTTCTCCAGTGGAGAAGGAGGAGGAGCTGAGGCATTATAAGGTTTAAGTGACTTGCTCAGGGTCACACAGCTAGTAAGTGTTTGAGATAGAATGTAAGCTCTTCATCCTGATTCCAAGCCCAGTGCTTTATCCACTGAGCCACCTAGCTACTCCCATGCCTCAGGCCACTATAAATTGTAGAGCAGTGGTTAAAGGGAATTTCCTCACAGGGAGTTCCCTACACTAATGAAATAATAAGTCTGATTCAACACAATGGAGCTAAGAATGTTGGTTTTATTTTCCTTACCAGCCTGTTGAGAGTACAGCATCATCTAAATGGGAGCTATAACATGCAATTTCCCTAAGGCTCTTTCTAGTTTGAAAATTCCGATTCCCTGAAGGAAGACTTTTCTTTTGCTCCTTCCATATGCCCCGTACATCAGAACTGCACATGATCTTATCCTGTTATTCTATTTTACAAAAGTGTAGGGAGTGGGGGAAGGGTTCAAGCTTCTCTTTCTCCAATGAGGAGCTGTGAGTGATTTGGAGTGAGTCACTTCATGCCTCCCACCTCAGTTTCTTCACCTGTAAAATGAGTATAACATGTGCACTGCTTCTTCTGATGTAAGCATTGTGAAAAAAGTGCTGTGTCAATCATAACGGTCTCTAGACACAGGCTCTTGTCCTTCCTAGGCACAGGCCCTGAATTTTACTTGTGCTGACTTCCACTCCACCCCCAAGCTTGGTGGGGGAGTGGGGAAGGAATCACAACTAATCCTTTCATTCTTATTTCCCTATGGGAAAAGTCACTTTAGCCATGGGTTTGAGGGGAATGTTGGATCTGAATGAGGACCAAGCCAGAAGCCTTGTTCAAAGGGGAAGGACATAGTGGCTGCTGCATCTTATGCAGAGAATACAATGGTCATGGCTCCTCTCTGATCTCAATATTACGTGAATTATACTCATGGATTATCCTCTTCCCTCTACATTTTGATTTCTGTTCTTAGCCATAGTGGAAAAGAGCATTAAAAGTGAAGAAAGGTGAGAGCTGGTGCTACTTTGCTGCTGACTGGATGAAGGGCAAATCCCTTCACTCTCCAAGGCTCAGTTTTTTCCTCTATAGAATGGAAATATTGAACTGAGTGGTCTGTAAAATCCTTTACGACCCAATCAGTCAACAAGTATTTATTAAGCACCTACTATATGCCTGGAACTATGCTGGGCATTGGAGATACAAGTATAAGGAGTGAGACAATTTATATTCACAAGTAACTTAAATTATAACTCGGGAGACAGTGCACACGTTAGGATTTAAGTTCCTTGTGAATATAAAAATACAAAAACATACAGTGAATGAATATATATTTACTATATAGTGAATAATATAAGGAATATATAATGTGAATGAATATATACATATTTACATGCATACATATACATACACATATACATAGACACATTTATGTGTGTATAGATTGTGTGTGTTCATCCTTTGTTGCTGAAGAAGACCATGCCATCAGAGAAATAATGACATGACTTGCACTTGACTTTGTCTTGAGTGAGGGAGGGCTGTGCAGGTCACCAGCTTCACTTCTCCTCCAGAGCCATCGAATCCAGTGACCTGATATTCATCACTTCATGACTGGAGATGACCCAGGATGAGGCAATTGGAGTTAAGTAACTTGCCCAAGTGCTGTGTGTGTATAGATAGATAGATGATGGATGAATGAATGAATAGATAGATAATCGTTAAATACCAGGTTGCTTGGAAGGAGGGCACTAGCAGTCAGGGAATCAGAAAAGGTTTTTATGCAGAATGTGATGCCTGAGAGACATCTTTAAGGAGGAGAAAGATCCTATGAGATAAAAGGAAGATGGAAGGCTATTCTAGGCATGTATTTAATTCTCTCAAATTTTCTCAGCTGCCCTCTCTCTTTTCTTCTCTCCCTGTTTCTCTTCCCTAAGTCCTGGATCTGGGACAGGCCAAACACAGTCATAAATAAGGATTCAGAGTCAATTCAAAGATGTGTAACTGCTCAGAACCCTGTGGGAGACATTGCAGGGACGTAGAGAGCAAAATGTTTTTTCTTTTTCCCTCTGTCAACCAACCCCACCCTCTGCTCCCAAAACTTGGGGACATTGAGCCAATATGAAAGGTGAAGATAGCTATGTCAGAATGGTGGCCACTGGGCTTAATTAACTCTGTCCTAGCAATCCTTCAATGAAAGGACCCCCTTCTCAAGCAGATCTGAAGTTATACTCCACACCTGTCACATTGGTAAAGATAATCCAAAAGGATAGTGACAATTGTTGAAGAGTCTATAGAAGGACAGGCACATTAACACACTTTTGATGGATATGTGAATTGATCTAATTATTCGGGAAAATAATTTGGAGCTATATCTCCTAAATCAATAAACTGTGTTCTGATGCAATATTACCATCACTGAGCCTATAGATCAGAGATCAAGGAAAGAGAGAGATGACTCAAGGCACAAAATACCTTATATCAGCATTTTTGTTGCAACGATTCAAAGTAAAATGTGTGCTCCTCAATTCAAAAATAGCTGAACATATTATGGTATATGAATATAATGGAATATTATTGTGGTGTAAGAAATGACAAAAGGGATGGATTCAGAGAAACCTGAGAGGAGCACGATTAAACTGATGCAGAATGAAAGTAGCAGAATCAGTAGAACTATTTATCCAATACTACAATATTGTAAAGGAAATATCTATGAAGTATTTAAGAACTATGAACCATTCAATATCTCCAGAAACCTAATGATGAATTATGCTTCTCATCTCTTGGTGGAGAGGTTGATATCCTACAAGAACAAAATGCAGCATCCATTTTCAGACTTGGACAATGTATGGGTTTGTCTTTCTTGACTGTACTTATTTATCAAAGGGGAAGACTTTTTTCTTTTTTCTTTATGAAGGGTGGAGAGAATTACAGTAAAGAAATAAAATATAGCAAGCTATAAGCTATCCCCCACCCAAATCATCAATATTTCTGTATGTTACAAAAAGATAAACCCATGGAAAGAGAAAGAAAAAGAAAATATTTTCAAAATAAGTATATGATATCAAAAATCTAGTAAGAAGAGGAGGAGAAGGAGGAGGAGAGGAAGGAAGATAGCAACAGTGAAAAAATTTAAAATGCACAGAAGAGAGTAGAAGAAGGTACAGAAGGGAACAAATACAAGCAGGAAATTTTCAGAACTGGCAAGTTAAATTTAATATGTACTTTAAAAAACAAGCAATACTTAATAGAGATTTATGGTACTATATACAATTTTTCCTTATTATTTGTGAGAAAATGTTCATGTTTGTTAAGTTTATAATAACAAAAAGAAAATTAATTATACTTGTCAATCAATTGTATTATAATAGGCTCGTACACTAATATACCACAAGTTATCAACCATCTCTCCAATGTTGAGCATTTAGGTTATTTACAGTTTTATGCAACTACATATAATATCACTATGAAAATCTTTGAACAGATAGCTCTTTTTTTAAAAAAAATCACACTTTCATTGTATATTCTCAACAATGGAGTTTGTAGGGCAAAAATCATAGTTACTCTTGGAATTTATTGTCTTAGTGACAGATTGTAAAAATACACATCCTAACTAATAACCAAAGAGATGCAAATTAAAATAACACTAAGGTAGCACTATACCTCAAACCCATCAAATTGATAAAAACAATTAGAATCAATAAAATTCATTGCTGGAGGGGAGAGTGGCATAGAGAAAAAGTATGCTCATTCACTGTGGGTGGAATTGCAAAATTGTAAAATCTTTTTGGAGAGCAATCTGGCAGCATGCATGTGTAATTTTAATGCTGCATTTAACTGAGTATCTCTGGTTTTGTCCTGTTGCCAACTCTAAGGGCCTTTTCTCTTTTATCATTTATGACCTCTCTCTGTATTTGGCAATGGTGATCATTCTTTTCTCTTGAATACTCTTTTCTCTAGGTTTTCATGACAATACCCTCTCCTCTTTTCTTTCTATTTGTTTGAAAGCTCTTTCTCAGTCTCTTTTGCTGGTTCCTTATCCAGGTCATGACCACCAACAATGGCTATCCCCTAAGATTATCTCCTGGGTCCTCTCCTCTTTTCAATCTGTGCTACTGCTCATTTACTGATCTCATCAGGTTCTATAGGCTCAATTATGATCTCCATATAGATGATTCATATGTATCTATTCTCAAGTCTCTCTTTGGAACTATAGTCACACATCACCAATTTCATTTTGGGTATCTTGTACGAGATGTTCCATGGACATCTCAAACTCAGTATGCCTAAAATAGAACTCATAATCTTTACTCCTAAAAGTCCACTCTGTTGAATTTCCTTTCCAGGGCACCACCATCTTTCCAGTCACCCAAACCAATAACTGTAGTGTCATCCTCAACTCTTCCTTCACACTTACCCTATATAACCATTCAGGGGCAGCTAAGCGGTTCAGTGAATAGAGTTCTGGGCCTATAGTTAGGAAGACCTGAGTTCAAATTCAACCTCAGGTACTTCCTAGCCATTTGACCTGGCCAAGTAACTTAACTTCTTTTTGCCTCAGTTTCTCATCTATAAAATGGGACTAATAATAGCCCTATATCCTAGGGTCATTATATGGATCAGATAATGTTTGTAAATCACTTAAGCACAGTAATCTGGCACATATTAAACACTGTATAAATGTTAACTGCTATTATCATGTTACTAGTTGCCAAATTTGGTTGTTTCTATTATCATACATACATATACCTTCTCCCTACTCACAAATATATATGCACATACACATACCTGCTATCTACTCATATATACATCTACTCATATATACATGAGTATCTACTCATATATACATCCATATGCACACATCTACACATACATACTTGTATATATATATATGTAAAACACCTTCTCTCCACTCCCAGATCTGCCCCCCTATTTCAGGCCCTCACTAACTTGAACTATTGTAATAGGCTTCTAACTAGTCTCTGTTTTTTAAGTCTTTCCCTGCTCCAATCTATCCCCTACTCAGTTGCTAAGAAGATTTTTCTAAAGCATCAATTTGTTTAATGAACTACAATGGCTCCCTCCTCCCCACCCATACTGGGAGCAGAGAACTGCCTTGACAAAGAGCTCAAAAGTCAAGTCAATGGCTACAGAAATGAGGAAAAACCGAAAAAAAGAATCAGACTATAGAATCTTACTTTGGTGACAAGGAAGACCAAATCATGTAAACAGAAGACAACAAAGTCACAGCACCTCCAAGAAAAATATGAATTGGTCTCAGGCCATGGAAGAGCTCAAAAAGGATTTTGAAAATGAAATAAGAGAAGTAGAGCAAAAATTGGAAAGAGAAATGAAAGTGATGCAAGAAAATTATAAAAAATGAGTCAACTGCTTGCTAAAGGAGACCCAAAAAAATGCTGAAGGAAATAACACTGTGAAGAAAATAGGCTAACCAAATGACAAAAGAGGCCAGTGAGGAGAAGAATACCTCAAAAAGCTGAATTGGTCAGATGGAAAAGGAGGTCCATAAATTTACTGAAGAAAATAATTCCTTAGAGATGAGAATGGAGCAGATGGAGGTTAATGACTGTATGAAAAATCAAGAAATTATAAAAGAAACCAAAGGAATGAAAAAAGTAGCAGTGTGACCAGGAAAATAGACCCAGGAGAGACAATTTAAAAATTATGGGACTATCTGAAAGTCATGATCAAAAAAGAGCCTAGACATCATCTTTCAGGAAATTATTAAGGAAAACTGCCCTGATATTCTAGAACCAGAGGGCAAAATAAAATATTGAAAGAATCCACCAATTGCCTCCTGAAAGAGATACCAAAAGGAAAACTTCTAGGAATATTGTAGCAAAATTCTAGAGCTTCCAGGTCAAGGAGAAAATATTGCAAGCAGCCAGAAAGAAACAATTTGACTATTGTGGAATTACAATCAGGATAGCATAAGATCTAGTTGCTTCTACATTAAGGGATCACAGGGCTTAGAGTATGATATTCCAGAAATCGAAGTAGGATTAAAACCAAGAATCATCTATCCAGCAAAATTGAGTATAATACTTCAGTAGGGAAAAGGTCATTCAATGAAATAGAGGTCTTTCAAGCATTCTTGATGAAAAGACCAGAGGGGGCGGAGCCAAGATGGCGAAGTAGAAAGACTCACATTTGCTAGCTCCAAACCCACAGCCCATGGATTTCCTCTAAAAAGAACTCCTGACAAATTCTGGAACAGTGGAAGCCACGCAGAAACACAGTGAAGGAGATTTCCGTTGCAGAGAGCTGTGAAAAACCGACTCCAAAGGTCCATCAAGCCCCAGACAGGAGCGGAGCCCTCCCCTGCCCTGCCCTGGCCACGTGGCACTGAGAGGAGCAAGCAGATCCAAGCTGGCTTCAGGGACAGGAATCTCCAGTGGCCGCGAAGGTCCCTCCACCCACAGACTCACAGGTCAGTGAGAGAGATGGGCTGAGAGGGGAGCAGGTATCTCCGGGACTCGGACCCCCTCGGTAGGCAGCCGCTGTGGCAGAGGCAGAGGTAGTGGTGGCCAGAGGCTCCCAGAGCAGGCAGGAGCTCAGCAGCAGCTCCATTACAAAAGATCTGTGCATAAACCCCCTGAGGGAACTGAGCCTGAGAGGCGGCCCTGCCCCCACCTGAGCACCAGCAGATAAGCTCCCATTGAATAGCAGCTAGGCCTGCCCCCAAAAGCCCTGAGGCTGGGGAGCAGCATTTGAATCTCAGACCCCAAGCACTAGCTGGGCAGATCTAGTCCAGGGGTGGAGAGGACTCTCAGAAGTCAAGCAACTGGCTGGGAAAATGC
>CM053774.1:40554601-40576727 GCA_028658325.1 Potorous gilbertii
TAGAAAGTTATCTGGCCCTACAGGACAAAAGAGAAGATGGGGTAAGGGAAGGGAGGGATGATAGAAGAGAGGGCAGATTGGTGATATGGGTAATTAGAATGTCCAGTGTATTGGGGAGGGGGAAGGGGACAAATGGGGAGAAAATTTTGGAACCCAAAATCTTGTGAAAATGAATGTAAAAAGTTAAATAAATTTATTTAAAAAAAAAAAGAAAAGAAAAGACTAGAGCTGAATAGAAAATTTGACTTTCAAATACAAGAATCAAGAGAAACATGAAAATATAAACAGGAAAGAAAAATTATAAGGGAGTTACTAAAGTTGAACTGTTTACATTCCTACATGGAAGGATAATATTTATAACTCTTGAGACTTTTCTCAGTACTAGGGTAGTTGGATGGATTATATACATAAAGACAGAGGGCACAGGGTGAGTTGAATAGGAAAGGATGATATCTAAAAAAATAAAATTAAGAGTTAAGAGAGGAATATATTGGGAGGAGAATTGTATGTGTGTGTGTGTGTGTGTGTGTGTTCATCCTTCATTGCTGAAGAAGACCATGCCATCATAGATATGATGACATGACTTGCACTTGACTTAGTGAGGGAGGGCTGTGCAGGTCACCAGCCTCACTTCTCCTCCACAGCCATCTGAATCCAATGACCAGATATTCCTCAGGATGACTGGAGATGACCCAGGATGAGGCAGTTGGGGTTAAGTGACTTGCCCAAGATCACACAGCTAGTGAGTGTCTAGTGTCTGAGGTGAGATTTGAACTCAGATCCTCTTAACTCCTGCACTGGTGCTCTATCCACTGCACCACCTAGCTGCCATCATTGGGAGAAGAAAGGGAAAAATGGAATGGAGCAAATTATCTCTCACGTAAAAGAGGCAAGAAAAAGTTTTTTCAATGGAAGGGAAGAGAGGGATGGTGAGAGGGAAAAAGTGAACTTAAGGAGGAAATAGCATGCATACTCAATTTGCTATGAAAATCAATCTTACACTACAGGAAAGTAGGGGAGAAGGGGATAAGTGGGGGATAGGGGGAATGATAGAAGGGAGAACAAATGGGAGGAGGGTGTAATTAGAAATAAATACTTTTGAGGAGGGATAGGGTCAAAAGAGAGAATAGAATAAATGGAGGCAGGACAGGATGGAGGGAAATATAATTAGTCTTTTACAACATGACTGTTATGCAAGTGTTTTGCATAACTACATGTGTGTAGCCTATATCAAATTGCTTGCCTTCTCAGTGGGGTTGGATGGAGAGGAAGGAAGGGAGAGAAGTTGGAACTGAAAGTTTTATAAACGAATGTTAAAAATTGTTTTTACATGCAACTGGGAAATAAGATATGCAGGCAACGGGGATAGAAATCTATCTTGACCTACAAGAAAATAGAGCGAATGGGAATAAGAGAAGGGAGGGGTGTGAGAGAAGGGAGGGCAGATTGGGGAAAGGGGTAATCAGAATGTACACTGTCTTGGGGTAGGCAGAAGGGAGAGATGGGGAGAAAATTTGGAACTCAAAATCTTGTGGAAATTAATGTTGAAAAATAAAAATAAAAAAATGAATTAGAATTCCAAAGCAGTTCCAATCCTACCTTCTATAGGAGGGCTTTCTTATTCCACCCCCCAAACCCCCATGACTTCTCCTTTGAAGTTATCTTCTATCTATTCTCTCTGTAGCTTGCACATATCTATGAATGTAAAAGCATTTATTTAAATGATGTTTCCTCATTAGAATATAAGATCCTTGAAGACAGGGATGTTTTTGCCTTCCTTTGTATCCCCAGGGCTTAGCACAGTGCCTAACACATAATAAGCATTTATAGATCCTTATTCAGTGACCAATCCCTGCAGCTTAAAAATGTTCAAGAATCTGTAATTTTATTCACATCTGCTCTCTCCACTGTTGTAGATAATGCCTCTCCCTTTCCCCCTTAAGTACAAATGCAAGAAAATATCTTTATTAAGTGCTTATTTAAAAGCATTGATTAAGTGCCAAATATTATAAGTGCTAAAGATACAAATAGGAAAAGACAACCTCTGATCTCAAGGAAAAGCCCTGGAAGTCCTAAGGGATCAGTCCCAGGAAGGCCAGTGACACTCAGTGTTCTGCTAGGTGGCATAGTGCATAGAGCACCAGCCCTGGAGGCAGGAGGACCTGAGTTCAAATGTGACTTCAGATAATTCACACTTATTAACTGTGTGCCTTGGGTAAGTAACTTAACCTTAATTGTCTTGCCTTTTCCCCTCCAAAAAAAAAAATGAGATGGTTTTTGTCATTTTCTGCAACCTGGTCCCTTGCTAGGCTCATATTTGGGGGTGTGATAAAGCCAAATAGAACTGGCTCTTGAGAGCTGATGGTTAAATTTTCAGTTTGGGCTTTAACACTTCAGAAGTCAGCAAAAGCTGCAAATTAGGATTTAAGTTGTTGTTTTGGTGATTGTCCAGACTTAAGAAAGTGATGGAAAAATGTTAATAATGCCCATTAAACTTAGAAGCATGTCAAGTGCACATCTACCTCATTATAGGATCAATTGTTAAACATTTCCCAGCATACCCACACATCTTTCTAGTTTAGTAGGCTTCCAGCAGCCAAGATCACCTCCATGACACAAGGAGGCATTGGAGGACTTTAGCATAGAAAATCCTAAAATCCAGTGTGAAATTTCACTACTTATTAGACACTATTGATTATTTATTACAATATCTCCAGACCATGAAACATAACTAATCATTTGTTTTTTCTCCAGGCAGCTCTTTAAACATTACAAAAGTCTTCACTGGCAACATTAGAAATGAGAGCCAAGTGACCGGAATTTCACTTGTGGGGATGTGCTATGGTGCTTTGCTAGATGGTAAAATTCAGAGTAGCAAGTGGATCTCCTCGGACTCACCCAGAAAGGATGCACACTGGACTGAGCTTTCTGTGCTTCCAAAAAGTTCTATCTGCTCAGGGAAATCTTCAGTGACTTTCTCAGTCCTCAGAGATCCCTTCTTTCTCCCAATTTCTGTAACACTTCTTGAATCCATGCTGCTAGCATTGAAGTGACAGAACAAATGGACAGGACACTGTCGTTGGAGGCAAGAAGACCTGAACTTGAATCTCACCTCAGGCACTTACTAGCCATGGTGCCCTGTCCCTTAGCAAGTCACTTGACCTCTCTGTGCCATAGTTTTCTCATCTGTAGAATAGGGGAATTTGATTCAATGGCTTCTATGCTCCCTACAGGCTCTAAATCTTCTTGTATTTGTCCTTTGTTTCCAAAGAGGACAATGACATCAGCGAAGTGATGACATGACTTACAGTTGACTTTGATTTGAGTGAGAAGGGACTGTGCAAGGTCACCAGTCTCACTTTCTCCTCCTGAGTCATCTAGATTCAGTGACCAGATATTCATCAGGATGACTGGAGACAACCCAGGATGCAATGGAAGACCCCAGCCCTTTTAAGCTAAGGCCTTTTCAGGTACTCAGAGTAAGGTAAGGCCCCTTCAGTGAATATAGATTAGATGTATTATGTATTGACACAAAACACTGAGCTAGATGCTGAACGTACAAATACAAAAACAAGATGGTTGGCCTAAAGGATCATTTTACTTGAGGAAGACAACATGTACACAGATAAATAAACACAAAATAAGGGAGACAGCCCCTGTAGAGGATAAAGAATTTACCTTGGAGTCCAGAAGATCTAAGTTCAAAGCCTAACATTGACACATGCTGACTGTAACCTAGAGCAAGTCTCTTAACTTATGAATGCCCCATGCAACCCCTTAAACTAGTAAGTGGAAGAGAAAATACTATTCTTCATTGATGGAGGAAATTCCTTACACTAAAGGAAGTATAGATCTAGGTCCACAATAAGAACCAAGTAAATTAAATGTAATTCTGGAAGGGTGAATCACTAGGAACTAGGGCGATAAGGAAGAGCTCTAGGTAGGTATTGATACTTGAGCTTAGCCTTTGAAGGAAACTCTACATTTCAAGGTATGGAGGAAAGGGAAGAGAATAATCTTTGCAAAGGCACCTAGAGCTCTCTGAATTTTCTCATCTATTAAAGAGGTGGCTGAAACAGAAGATTCCGAGTTTTCTTATTCCAAGTTCTAAATCTCTGATCCAAAATTCAGGAATTAGGGCATTGATGGTTCCAAAAATGTGAGACAATGGCATATTCGTTATCTTTCTATCTTCCTGCAGACCTACCAAAATATAATAGTAACAGCAACCATAGCAATACATGTAATCCTTCCATGTTGCAGGGGTTAGGGGCGGGGCATCCCTGTGATCTGGAAAATCTGCACAAAATCTTCTGGCCCTCCCTTCGTACCAGAGAAGATGCCTGAATTATTATGGTATTGAAAGATAAAATAGGTTTATATTATACAGTACTGTACATAAATTTTATGTATTTCTGAGTTCCTATACTTTTTCTGTGTTGTCTGCTGGTCTGTGGCTTCCGCAAAACTCCCCCCACCCCCACCACCACATTCCCATTCATTTCTTATGCAGACTCACAATATATTAAAACTTCAGTGGGGAAAGTCACAATGTGGAAGGAATAACTGTAGTTAACCCAACAATCATTTATCAAATGCCTGGTACTGTGCTGAGAATACAAATACATACAGAAATAAAAACAGCTCCTGACCCTCAAGGTGCTTATACTCTCAGAGGAGATACAGAAAAGGAAGCTAAAAGGTGGGGAAGAGAGGGAGAAGGTGTCTGCTCATGCTGGAAAAATTCTTTAGTTAGGGATGGAATTCAAAAGAGCAATGAAGGACTGATCTGGACACTTTCCTTAAAATGGAGGTTCTGAGAAAGAGGCAACATGGCAGAATGGAAAGAGAACTAGGTCAGAACCAGGAAGACTTGGGTTCAGATCTCACCTCTGATACATGTTGTGACCCTGAACACATCCTTTCATTTCTGGAGCTCTGGACAACTAAGACTCTAAGTTACAGGGAAGGAGCTGACCTGGATTGTTGTCTCCCAAGATTTCACTATACCTAGGAAATCACAGGTCTAGTCTCCATCCCTATTAACTATAATAAATCTTTCAAAGCCTAATCCATCTTCTATATTATGAGGGTAGATTTAAATAATTCCTTCAGAGAAAAAGACTTTCCCATCCAGAAGGCCTCAGTAAAGCTTGACTGAATTATATGAGGAGGCTTTCTGCATGCACTAGGTTTTTAGGACTGATTTATTTAATGGGTAAGAATTGTGTCAGGGGAGAGACAAAGAGACAGGAGAGAGGAGAATGGAGAGATAGAAACAGAGGAGGGAGAGGAGAGAGGGAAGACTGGGAGAAGGGGGGAAGAGGAAGCAGGACAATGGGAGTGGGAGAGAAAGATGTAAGGAGTACAGAGGTATATCTGTAAGCCATCAGCATGGTTATTTTCCTACAGAACAGATTAAGACTCCTCCATGACTTCCTAGGTCTCATTATCCATTTCCTGTAAATCCTCTATAGAAGATTCACTGAGTACACTAGTGGGGGCTCCCATTGACTCTGTTACCAATTCGAGAGGCATTACATCATTGCAGATGAAAAGCCAGTCTGGGAATCAAGAAGAGATGCCTTTAAATCCTACTTCTGAAGAGTACTGGTTGGGTGGCCCTGGAAAGCCACTTAACCCCTTAGTTCCTTAGAAATATTCTATAAACTATAGAGCAGGAACTGACCTGTGTTGGAGAAAGGTATTTTATCACTTGAGGTTCCCTATACAGACCTAGTTCAAAAAGGATACCAATGTACCACCAGGCTATCCATCCCTTAATCTAGTCACCTCCTTTTAAATCATACATGATCCTCATGGTATATTTCATGCTACTTCCCATCAACAAGTCATTAATGGTAACATGCTGGAGCATGCTTACATACACCATTGTTATTTGGGTGACTTACAATGGGGGAATTCCTCTGAAATAGTGATTTTCTCCTCTTAGTCATATCACATTGCTGGAAAATATTGGTGTTTAAAAGAAAGAGGAGCTGAGCATATTAATATTGTAAAGAGAGGCATCAAGCTAGTAGAAAGAGTTAGAGGACTGGGTCTGACACCAGCTGTTTGACCACAGGTCAGTCACATAATCCCCAAACCAAATGAGGTGAAATGACATTCATCAGTGAAATGAAAGTAATAACTGTATTATTTGTTTCACAGAAAGAACTTTGTAAATTTAGCAGTATACATAAGTGTAAAAAGAACCCCACTCCACTCTGCGAATAAGGGTTTTTGTAATGATGAACAGTTTGAGATCAGTGAAAATAATGTATAATTTCCCAATCACAAACTAGCTCTATATCTCTTTTTTCAAATTTAAGGCCAAGTCATTGTCCAAGATAGATGTACTGACGGGATTTGATATGGGATTATGTGTGTATGGGATAGAAGGACTCAATGGGCCATATGTTATAGTCTGGACAATATTTGGTTTTCATCTACTTGATGTTTTTGAGTGTGAATGATTAAGTGGATCTCTTTACAATGATCACTGATTTTGATAACGAGACTTTTCCTCCCTTCATGTGAAAAATAATGAATTCAGGAAGAAAACATAATCTTAAAATGGGAGGGGGGCGATAATAGCATTATTAGCATTGCAAATAGCAACAGCATTGCAAAGTTGTAAGATGTTCTGGAACAAGGTTAATGCATGAGTACTAACAATAGTAATAGAGGAAATGTATGTAACCTACAAAATACTTTATATATATTTTCAGTTAATTAATTGATGAAATCTTATAAAGAATCTCATTATACTAGGGTTCGTAAAAATAGGGTAGAGATGGAGAGTGCCCTAGCTTCAAATATTTTGGCAGTGTCTACATTACCAAAGGACACACATTTGTAGTGTCCTACACTAGGATCCTAAACCTGTAGGCAGATACATTAATAATATTCATTGCCTCTTGATTACTATTTGACCATTAATGTCTGATTTGTCTAAAGTCATCCACCAAGACAGTGATAAGGTTAGGATTAAAACTCAGACATTCTGATCCTCCTAGTCCAGTGTTCTTTCCTTCACAGAATGTTACCACTCAAATAAACGAATTAATAGTATAATAGTTTCAGGCACTTCCGCTGGTATGTCCACTGTTGGAAATTAAGTATAGAATTGGCCTTCTCTGATTTTAGCAGAATAAATCTGTATATGTGTGTGTGTGTGTGTGTGTGTGTATGTGTCTGTAATGTCAATGAGAGTTAAAGATCTTCCCTGCCCATTAATAGGCCTCAGGTAGAGCTCATTAAGGGAAGCTTGATTAGGGGAGGCTTGTTTTATAGGAACACCCACACCTTTTGCTAGTTGCTAATGAGGCACTGGATCAGGAGGTTCGTGATGCCCCTCTGGCTCTGAAAAGTGGGGTGAGATTTTACTTTGGGGTCTTACTCTTTGGAAGAAGTTTCATGAGCCAGATGAGACTCTGAGTAGCCATTAAGAAGCCCCTCCTTTGAAAACCCAGATGTTGATGCTTCTCTCTCTGGTAACTGTGTATGTATGTAATGGTCAGACAGCTGGATCTGTCTGTTGATCTGTGATGTTATGTATTGCTTACAGTCAGACAATTAGAAGAAGCCCTGCCTATTTGTCTTTATTTCTCTGCTCGTATTTTCTCTGTTGGTATATATGTTTGATTAAAGAAGGTTGGTGACCCCTCAAAAGTTGCTTTTCTTTTAGAACAAATTCTAAGAACTTGTGCTAACAGGCCATCTTGGATGTGTCAGGGTGCTTGCTGTTACAGTGTAAGGAATATGGAAGGTTTGAATTGGAGCCTATCCCAAAGAGCATGCCTAGAACTGAGCCCTTTTAGGTGACACGTATGTATTTGACCCCTTGCTAAAGGGAAGGTATAACTAAGAATTTTGTCCAATCCCCATACGTGCTTATTCCTGGAGCTAGGAGATGTATCAAATAGGATTAACCACTGAGTCAGGAAAAGAGACCCTCACTCAGTAAACTTTAAGAGGAATGACTCCATCACCTTTGAGTTTTTTTTCTTTTTTCTTTAAATTTTATTATTTTTTTTCCAATTATATGTAAAAATATTTCACATCATATTTTAAAAATTGAGTTTCAAATTATCTCCCTCCCTCCCTTCCACTTTCCTCTTATTGGGAAGGCAAGAATTTGATATGTGTTATACATGTGTAGTCATGAAAAACATATTTCCATATTAGTCATGTGAAAGAAAATACAGAGAACACCCCCCTCAAAAAAACTTGGGAAAAATAAAGAAAGTTTTTGAAAAGTATACTTTGATCTGCCTTCAGATGCTATCGTTTCTTTCTTTGGAGGTAGATAGTATTTTCATCACAAATCTTTTGGAACTGTCTCAGATCATTGTATTTCTTGGAATAGCTAAGTCATTCATAGTTGATTGCTGTACAATATTGCCGTCACTTTGTGCAGTGTTTTCCTGGTTCTGCTCATTTCAGTTTGTATCAGTTCACATAAGTATTTCCAGGTTTTTCTGAAAGCATCCTACTTGTCATTTCTAATAGCACAATAGTATTCCACCAAAATCATATACTATAACTTGTTGAACCATTCCCCAATTGATGGGCATCCCCTAAATTTCCAATTCTTTGACACTACAAAAAGAAATGCTATAAATATTTTTGGACCTATAGGTCCATTTCCTTTTTTTAAACCTCTTTGGGATATAGACCTCATAGTGGCAAAGGGTATCAATTTTTATAGCCCTTTGGGCATAGTTCCAAACTGTTCTCCCAAATAGTTGAATCAGTTCATAACTCCACCAATAGTGTATTAGTGTCCCAATTTTCCCACATCCCCTCCAATATTTGTCATTTTCCTTTTCTGTCGTGTTAGAGAGTCAATCTGATAGGTGTGAGGTAGTATATTAGAATAGTTTTAATCAATAGCGATTTTTAAGAAGCATTTTTCCCTATGACTATATATAGCTCTGATTTCTTCATATGAAAACTGCCTCTTCTTGTCCTTTGATAACTTACTGATTGGGCAAAAATTTGTATTATAAATTTAACTTACTTCTCTATATATTTGAGAAAATGAAACCTTTATCAGAGAAACTTGCTGTAAAAATTTCTCCCCAGTTTTCTGTTTTCCTTCAACCTTGGTTGCATTGGTTTTTGTTTGTGTAACCTCTTTAAATTTAATATAATCAAATTTCTCATAATCAAATATCCCATAATATTCCCTATTGCTTGTTTAGTCATAAATTCTTCCCTTCTCCATAGATCTGACAGGTAAACTATTCCATGCTACTCTAATTTGCTTATGGTATCACCCTTTATGCCTAAATCATAATCCACTCTGCTATCTGCTTCCATTTTTTGGGTCTATTCAACCCATTCACATTCACAGTTATGATTATTGTGTGTTTTCCTCCATCCTACTTCCTCCCCCCAATTAATACTTCTCTCTTACTCATTTCATCCTGTCCCTCCTCAAAAGTGTTTCGCTTCTAACCACCACCTCCCCTAATTTATCCCTTTTATCAGTCCTTCTCCCATCTATCTTCCCTCCTCTTCTCTGTCTTCCCTGTAAAGATAGATTTCTATACCTAGCAGAGTGTGTATGTTATTCCATCTTTGAGACAATTCTGATCAGAGTGAGTTTCAAGTGCTGCCCTCCATTTCACCACCATCTTCCTGCTTTTTCTTGCACATATCTTTTGTGTGAGATAATTTACCCCTTTCTCTTCTTCTGGTGCATCCCTCTTTTTTACCCTTTAACTTTATTTTTTTTATATCATTCCATCATAGTCAACTCACACCTGTGCCCTCTATGTATACACCTTCTAATTGCCCTAATAATAATAAAGATTTTAGGGGTTGCAAGTATCTTCTTCCCATGTAAGAATGTAAATAGTTCAACCTTATTGAATCCTTTATGATTTCACTTTCCGATTTACTTTTCTTATGCTTTTCTTGGGTTTTATATTTGAAAGTTAAATTTTCTATTTAGTTCTTATATTTTCATCAGGAATGCTTGAAAATCTTCTATTTCATTGAATATCCATTTCTTCCCCTGAAGAATTACATTCAATTTCACTGGGTAAGTGATTCTTGCTCATAATCCTACCTCCCTTTCTCTTCTAAATATCATATTTCAAGTCCTTTGATCCTTTACTATAGAAGCTACTAAATCTTTTGCTATCCTGATTGTGGCTCTTTGATATTAGAATTGTTCCCTTCTGAATGCTTGTGATATTTTCTCCTTGATCTGGGAGCTCTGGCATTTGGCTATACTATTCCTGGGAGTTTTTATTTTGGGATCTCTTTTAGGAGGTAATAAATACATTCTTTCAATTTCTATTTTGCCCTATGATTCTAGGGGATCAGGGCAATTTTCCTTCATAATTCCTTGAAAGATGATGTTTAGGTTCTTTTTTCTAATATGGCTTTTAGGTAGTACAACAATTTTTAGAAATTATCTCACCTTGATGTATTTTCCAGGTCAGTTGTTTTTCCAATGAGATAGTTCATATTTTCTTCTATTTTTTAAATTTGATTTGATTTTATTGTTTCTTAATATATCATAGAGTCATTAGCTCTCACTTACCCAGTTCTGATTTCTAAGGAATTATTTTCTTCTTCAGCTTTTGTACTTCCTTTTACATTTGGTCAACTCTACTTTCTAAGGAGGTCTTCTTTTCAGTGGATTTTTGCGCCTCTTTTGCAATTTGGCCTATTCTGTTTTTTTGTTTTTGTTTTTGGAGGCAAATGGGGTTGTGACTTTCCCAGGGTCACATAAGTAGTAAGTGTCTAACACTGGAAATTGAACTCAAGTCCTCCTGACTCCTAGGCTAGTGCTATTCTGTTTTTTAAGGTGTTATTTTCTTCACAATTTTTGTGCATCCTTTACCAATTTGTTAACTTTTTTCATACTTTTCTTGCATCACTCTCATTTCTTTCCCCCAATTTTTTTCTACTTCCTTTATTTGATTTTAAAACTCCTTTTTGAGTTCTATGAATTCTTTTTTGAGGGCCTGATACCAATTCACATTTTTCTTTGCAGGTGCTGTTTCGCTATTTTGTGTTGTCATCTTCTGATCTTCCCTGGCACCATAATAACTTTCTATGGTCAGGTTCTTTTTTTGTTTGCTCATTTTTCCTGCCTATTTCTTGATTTGTAACTTTATGTCAAAGTTGGACTCTGCTCCTGGAGGGAAGGAGCCAGTGTCCCAAGCATCAGGTTTTTTGTGCCGTTGTTTTCAGACCTAGTTCTGGGGTTCTGGAAGTTTTCTGTTCTTTCAAGGTGGCCTGATCTAAAGAAAGGTGTGGTCATTGCTTTTTTGGCCTGTGCTCTGCTCTGAGAGTGACCATAAGTACTTTTGTCTGCTTTGGAACTGTGCCTTGGGTCCCTTCTTCTGCTAGTGCTCCTCTTTGTCCTGGGACTGTGACCCAGAACTCTGCATGGGCAATACTCCTAGTCCAAGCAATGGGTCCTCTGTAATCTCCTTCTGACCAGTTTTCTGACCCCCTTACCTCTGTCGGTTGAGAGCTCTGGAAACCACTGCCGCCTATTCAGTCGCCCCTAAGTCCTGCCGCTGACATGCTAGGGTACAGCCTGCACTGACCTGCACTTCATTCTCATTCCACTGAGACAGACCTTTCCTGCTCACCTTCTAAATTGTCTTGGGCTGTAAAACCATCTATTTCTTGGTTCTGCTTCTTCAGAATTTGTTTTGGGGCATATTGTTTGGAGGGGAATTTGGGAGGGCTCAAGCAAGTCTCCTCTTTTTCTCTGTCAAATTGATTCCACCCTACCCCCTCTTCTTGAAAAATGGTTTTTATACCT
Source organism: Potorous gilbertii (assembly GCA_028658325.1). NCBI lineage: Eukaryota > Metazoa > Chordata > Mammalia > Diprotodontia > Potoroidae > Potorous > Potorous gilbertii. Next base: position 40,566,402 of record CM053774.1, read on the forward strand.
TTATTTAAAATTTGAGTTGTACTTAAAAAGAATAAAACCATTCTTATCTCTCTGGCTGGTAGTGCAAAAAACCAGGCTATGGTAGTTTGCCAACAACAGTCCTAGATTCTTCTTTTTAAAGGGTTATCAGGGCCAGTCTTTAGGCCAGCCAATGACCAGCTACTAATTCCATCAAGTTTGAGGGGAAAACTCCTCACAAAAGGGTTAAGTTTGTACTTCTAAAGTCTCGTTGTCTCTGTTAATGCTTCCTTACCTTTTGTAATTTCAACAATTGGGCTGGAGGGAAATCAACTACTTAGTGCTTCTTAATCATCTCTTCCCTGGCTTACCCACACTTCACTGGGAGAGTAAAGAGATAAAGTGAGGGGGGCTGCTTACTAAGAAGGAGGGATATACTGGCTGTGAGGATGGCATTGATGAATCCTTACATTTTTGGAACACTTAGTTTTCAAAATACAACAGCAGCAACAATAGTAACATCTAACATTTATACAGCCATTTAAAGTGGTCAAAACTCTAAAAATATCATCTCATTTTATCCTTATGAAACCCTTCTAATCAGGTGATATCATTACCCCAGTTTTACAGCTGAAGAAACTGAGGCAGACAGTAGTTAAGTGACTCGATCAGGGTTACACAGTTAAGCACATATCTGAGGTCAGATTTGAACTCTTCTACTGACTCAAAATCCAGAGCTCTAGTCACTGAGTCACTTTAACTGAGTAGCCTATTTGGTCCTTACAACAAACATGTGAGGTAGGCATCATTAGTTATTCTACAGGTGTAGAAACTGAGACTGAGAGAGGTGAAATGGGTTGCCCAATGTTACACAGCTAGGAAATGCAACAGCTGGGTCTCCTACCACATCTTCTGACTTTTGAGTCCAATGCTGTTTCCTCTATTGCCCTTCTGTGCTTTCTCTCTACATGGAGTGATATGGATAGCGTGAATATTCTCTGTGTATAATATACTCAAATAGAGTGTAATCTCATGTACATTGGCATTTTCTCCAAAAATGTAGATTATGACCCCTCGTGCCTGCCTATGCTGTAAGACTCCAGTTCATTGTGCTACCATAAATATGCCAAAGGTGAAGAGGAGAAAGGAAGGTATCTAATATGCTTTTCCTAGAAATTTCAAGGCCCATAGTTTTAGCATGAATATTCTAGTTTTGTTGTATGACTGTGAGTCACAGAACACTAATCTTAGAATAACTGAAGAGGATGAGTATTCATGGGAGGGGTGGCTGGATGGCTCAATGGATTGAGTACTGGGCCTGGAGCCAAGAAGACCTCAGTTCAAATCCAGCCTCAGACATTTACTAGCTATGTGACCCTGGGCAAGTCACTTAACCTCTATTTGCCTTAATTCATTGGAGAAGGAAATGGCAGATCACTCCAGTGTCTTTGTCAAGAAACCCTATGGACAATATGGTCATCTTCATGAAGTGTCAAACACAACTGAATGACTGAACCACAGGTCACTCAGAGAAGCACTGACTAAGTGAGAGGTCAGGCACAGTAATTTACAAAAATAGGAATTACAAGAGAGGGGGAGCAATAGAAAGGTGTCATTCAATTAAATTAAATTTAGTAAGCATTATTAAGGACCTACTATGTATCAAACACTAGAAATAAGTATAAAGTGTAATAGCTCCTGACCTCAAGGAGCTTATATTCTACTGTGTGTGTACACACATATGTACACGCATATATATATATATATAGGTATATATAGGTATATACCTATACACATATATGTACATATATATGTACATACATAGGTATATATAGGTATTCACATGCATATATGTGTGTATGTGTATGTATGTGTGTATATATATATATATATATATATATATATATATATATGTATATGTTTACTGTATATCTGAAGAAAACCCATGAAAACTGCAATTCAGAAACCTGTTGGTTTAGGAGCCCAGAAATTCAGCTTAGACCAATGAGTTCTTTAAATGTGTTTGTGTTAAGCTATCTACATCCTTTCCCATCAGTTTTCCCATGACCAAATACAATTGTGAGACATTTTAATAAAGAACCTGAGGCAATGAACAATCTAGCAAGTGCCTTCTGAATCATCAAAGAATGATTACATTATATTCAATAGCATATTAATGTTAAGTAGATTTTGCTATATTTTATCCTTTGATGATTAGTTTCCCTGGGTTACATTAATCAAACCATTCAATTAAGCAGAGCACTCAATTTCTCTTTCTGGAAACAAAAGACCATACAGGAATTTGCTGTAATCATAGTCTACTGAAATATGAATGGTATAAATAAATACTAATATAAATACTAGTTGGCTGTGATTTTTAGGGTTGCCACAGAGCTGTGGATTAAACTAAAGAAGGGAGAAATTGCTCTTTTGATCATCATAATTTTTTAAAAGGTAGTGGAATCTTAAACTGTATTAATAAACAGAGTCCTGAACAGAGAAGATGGTAGTTCTACTGTTTTGTGGCCTGGTTGAACCTTATTTGGAGTGTTGTGTAGAGTTCTAGAAATTTTGGTTAAGTGTAGTAACCCTTGCTGTGGGCAAGTCTGAGGTTGGTTGATTAATTGCTTGAGCTGGTGAATTAGGTGCACAGAAGGTGCCAATTGGACATCTGCAATAAATCCAGCACCAATAGGGTGAGCCCTTGGGAAATCAGGGGATATGGGAGAGGAGAGGCAGCAGGTTGTGTACGGAGGGGCAAACCAGCCCAGGTCAGAAATCAAGCAGGTCAAACAAACAAAAGGAAGGAGGGAAGGAAGGAAGGAAGGGAAAGGAAGGGAAGGGAAAGATGGAAGGAAGGAACATTTTCAAAGACTCAGTGACAAACTAGACTATATTCAGAAGAATGATTAAGGTAAGATCATGAGGGGGCCTTGGAATCATGTCATATGAGGTTTCTTTGAAGGAACTAGGTATATTTAGCCTGAAGAAGAGAAGACTTGGATGGAAGAGATACATGATCACTAGCATCACATATTATAGGGCTGTCCTGTAGAAAAGACTTATTCTTTTGGCCCCAGAGGACATTGCCCATTTAAGCATTTAATAAATACATGTTGAATGAATGAACTTGGACCAACAAGTAAACATTACAGAGAGGAAGATTTTCACTGACGTGGAATCATGCATTTCGAGCCAGTAGGAATCTTGGAAGTCATCCGTCAGATCTAATCCCATAATTTTACAGATAAAGAAACAGTCACAGAATGGCTAGGTGACTTGCTCAGGGTCACACAGTGGGATTTGAACTCAGGCTTTCCTTACTCTAAGTTCAGTGCTTTATAAGGAAGAACTTTCTAAGAATTTGAGCTCCCCAATAGTTGAATAAACTGTCTTGAGAGGTAATGAGTTTTCCGTCACTGCCAGTATTAAAGAAGAGCATGGATAAACAACCCATCCGAGATGTTAGAGAGTTATGATATCAAACTCAGAGAGTAATAGAAGCCACTAAATGGTACATAGTGTGGGTCGTATATTGACTTAGAAAATGATATATTGACATGATCTATATTCTGTTGTATTTTATTTATTTTATTAAATATTTCCCAGTTACATTTTAATGTGGTTCCAGTGGCCTTCCAGGGTGGGTTCTGTATTTGATTCCTCTGCTGTAGAGGATATTTCTTTATTAGGTCAGAGTTTGGATTCTATGAATTCTTAAGTCTTTTCTATCTCTAAGAGTCTGTGATTCTATAAATAAGGATAAAAACGGTGGGAGAGAGCAAGAGATGATGAGGATAATATTTATGCATTACAATATTTTATTAATATATTGTGTTTATATAATATAATGATGATAGTGGTCACCGTGTGCCATGCACTGTGCTAGGAACTGCAGAAACATCATCTCATTGATCCTCATAGCAACCCTGTGAGGTAGGGGCAGTTACTATTAGTATTATGCCCACTTTACAGATAAGGAAATTCAAGGCAGACGGAGGTTAAGTGACTTGTCCAGGGTCACACAGCAAGTAAGTATCTGGGGCCGGATTTGACAAATTCAGTCCTCCTGACTCTAGGTCTAGCCTTCTATCCACTGTACCATCCATATGCCCCCGCTGAGGAACTAGGGAAGGGAGAAAAAGTTATTTAAAAAGGACCACAAGACAGAAACAGTGAAGGGATAGAAAGGCATGAGAAAACAGATATAAATCTTAATGAGGATTTCCCAGAGTTGATTTGGGGATATTTAATCTAAACTTGAAATATTCTGCCTATTTCCAGAGACTCTGGCCACGTTTTAAGTCCTAAATTGTCCCATGCTAATGTTTCTATAAGGGGATTGGACGGTTACCAACTTGTTAGCTACAATTCTTTTCCCAGAGTTTAGATGTCTCCATATCAAACTGAGGTTTCTAAGTGGACTCAGACAAAATGAGATCACTCCAGAGGAGTTTGAAGGATCTGCCATTGGCCTGGGAGGCAGAATCATAGGCAACTGAGAAAAGACATCATTATAGCTGGCAGGTGGCTTTAGAGGGCTTGGTGTTAGACCTAGAAGAGAGCTTAAAACAGAACGTTAAGAGTTGGAAGGAAGCATAGAAGATTGCTCCTCTGAGACAGACTCATTTGTAAGAAGAAGTTGTGTGGTGTGTAGTGGATGGAATATTGTGTGTGAAGTCAAGAAGACCTGGTTTGGAATCCTATTTCAGACACTTACTAGCTGTGCAACTTTGGGCAAATTACTGAAACTTTCTGGGCCTCAGTCTCCACATCTGTAAAATGAAATTGGACCCAATGACCTCTAAGATCTCTTGCAACTCTAAATTTATGGTCCTAAAATCCCAAAGTTCTGGATAGCTCTGAAAGTCTCTGGAAATATTGCAATCCAATACCCTCTCTCAATTCTCTCTTTCCCTCCCTTTAACTTTCTTCTTCTCTTTCCCTCCATCCTTTCTCTCTCTCTACTTTCTCTCTTTTCCTTCTTTCCTTCCATCTTTCCTTTCTTCCCCTCCCTTTCTCTTTACTCCTTCCCTCCCTCCATTCCTTTCTTCTTCTTTTCCCTCCCCTTCTCCTTCTTCCCTTTCTACTTTCCCTCCTTCTCCTTCTTCCCTCCCTTCCCCTTCCTTCCTTCCTTTCTTCCTTTCTATTCCCTCCTTCCCTTTCCCTTCCTTCTTTCCTCCCTTCCTTCCTTCCTTCCTTCCTCCCTTCCTTCCTCCCTTCCTTCCTTTCCTCTTCTTTTTTCTTTTTGATGACTGGGTCTCCCTTTCTTGCCCAGGCTTGAGATGCAGGGGCTACTCACAGACACAGCCCCTGCTCTGAAAGTCTCTGGAAATATTGCCATCCAATACCCTCTCTCAATTAGGCAGGGTCACCATGTTCAATCAGAATTTAGTGTAGATACCTAAGTGGGTAAGACCTATTACAGATCAATACCCCCAAGCTCAAGAATTCACAATCTCAAAGATTACAGGCCTGAGCTACCACCCCAGTCCAGAGTTATTTCTATAACACCCTTCTGCCTTTTTTTTTTTTGAGAATAAGCTTTTAGTTTGCAAGACTTTGGGTGTTCTCATTGTTGCTTTTAAAGAAACATGTTTCATGTAAAATGTTTTAAAAGGGCTGCACAGTGTCAACCTTATACAACTACCTAGAGTATGCAAATGATAAGACAGAAAATACTTCTCCTTAAAATTCCTCCAATCACCAGGTTGTTAAAGATAATCTATTATACTAACAGCTTTGGAATTTCCCCCCCAAGCCTGTCAAATAGTTACTTTATTAATAGACTGTCTTGATGGGTATCTTCTGAAAAGTGAGGTTCACAGAAAATTTACAGCGTTGTTTTTTCTTGGATTTGGGGGTTGGGGGAGCATAGACAATTAGAGAACTGCTTGGTCCTAAGGGCTCATCTATGCCCTTCAGATAGGTTCTGCGGAGGACTGCCTATCCTTTACTTTCTTCCTCGATATACGGTACGTGCATGGCGTTATATCTGTGCATGATCTTGTACACGTACAACTGGTATAATTAGATCTAGACTTGTCTTGCCCAGAGGGAAACACAGAGAGCTGGAACTCTCACAGAAGCTTGGGGGCTGTGTGTGGTGGGGCTTTTTTCCCCCCTCCCTTCCCTTACATATGTTCCTCTGATTCATTCCATTTTCAGGAACATACTGAGCAGAGCTAGGGTTGGCACCACTGATCCATAAAGAAAGGCTTGGCGGGGAGTGCTTGAGTTTGTCTGAAAAGGACATCTGCGCAGCCCCAGGATGAGGACTGAGAGTGTTGGGTGGGGGTGGGGTGGGAGTGGAAGGTGTACAGGAGCTTGGAAACAACACATGGGCTCTTCTAGGGTAGAGGGTGACACAGGAGACCTCTTTCTCCTTCAGATTTGTTCCTCCGGTCCAGTAGACCTGTGGTCATCTAATGGTACCATGATTCTTTGAGCAAACATTTTATGTTTTATGCGTTCTGGGATTCTTTCTATTTCAAAAAATATCAGCGCTAGGCTATTAAATAATGGTGAATAGTTAATAGTTGTACACTCAGGAGTCAGAATCCGTCTAATAGTGCCAAGCCACAAAACAGAGTTAGAGGGGCTTTAAAGCTGATGCAACAGATAAAGCACTAGACCTGGAGTCAGGAAGACCAGAGTTCAAATCCAGTCTCAGACACTAGCTAGCTATGTGACCCTGGGCAAGTCACCGAATCCTGTTTGTCTCAGCTTCCTCAACTGTCAGATGACCTGGAGAAGGAAGTGGCAAACCACTGCAATATCTTTGCCAAGAAAATCTCAAATGGGATCATGAAGAGTTGGACATGACTAAAATGACTGAATGAAAACAACACCAATCCCTCCCTAGCCAAGAAAGTGATGTTTCACAGGACATTGGGGAAATGGCCTTGGAGAGACCAAAGGCATTATCAAGAAATAGTTTGATCTCACCATAAGAAAAACTTCCCAACAGCTTGAGCTGTCCAACTATGGGATGGGCTCTCTCAAGTGACAGTGAATTCCCCAACACATTAGGACTTTAAGTTGAGGCTGACCTAGGCAAAATTTAGTGTGACACTATGGTACAGTGGAAAGATTACTAGATTTGAAGTCGAATGACCTGGGATTGAATTCTGTTCCTGCCACATGCTACCCATATGATATGAGTAGTCATAAACCTCTCTGAACCTGTTTCTTGTCTATGAAATAGGAGTCTTGAACTACATAGCCTCTACAATCCCTTCCAATTCTAAATCTGTGATCCTGTGAAGTGGGATTGATGAGGGTGAGCTAGTTATATGGTCTCTGGGCCCCTTCCAATTCTTTTATTTTAAAATTGTGATTCTGATTCATCCAAGATAGCATCATATAGACTGAGGAGTGGCTTTCTTGTAAGTAACTATAGAACCAAATTATATCTGGCTTAGGGGTCCCATTCATATTCTAGGCTTCTGCCAAAAACTAGCAAAGAATTTTAAATTCCAGAAGGTCCAGAGGCCGAAACCCAAAGTTTTTATTCTTCATGCTAAGTGTAAGTGACATCACTGAAAACCAAAAAGGAATTGGTTCTTGGTCCCAGAGAACAGATGGTAATATGCACTTTTTCCTCCTCTCAGTAGAAAGGTAGAGGATGGTGGGTACAGAAATTTTTCTGCACTGTCAGACATGCCATTTGCCTAGTTCTACATAACTCTTTAATTCCCATAGTGTATGTAGAGCTATCCAAGGCACCTCAGGATATTTCAGATTTTTGAGGGAAAAATGTAGTAATACTGGACATCTGTCAGATACTGTGAGAACTACTAGTTTAACATAGTTCACAGTGTCAACATGGGATTTTGCTCCATTACATTCGTTTCAGTAATGTTGGTGGGAGTTTGATATTTGTTTCTGTTTACTTGTGTTTTCAGCTACATCAGTTAACTTTTCAGATTCTATTTACAATGTCATAGCTTTGCAAAGTTAGGTTTTGAGTGTTCGCTGTCGATTAAAAGAGGGGAAGGGCAGGGCAGGGCAGGCCAGGGAAATGACAAATATTGCTTCATTAGATCCTTATAACAATTCTATTAGGTAAATGTTATCTTTAACCTCATTTTATAGTTGAAGATACTGAGGCAAGCAGACTAGTCCTGGGTTACACAGCTAATAAATATCTGAGGTTGGATTTGAACTCAGGTGTTCCTAACTCCAGTCCCAGGACTCTATTCACTGCCAAAATAAATAGGGAACATGTACTACACAAAAGTAAATGTGGAACAGGAATTGAAGCTATGCATGTCTGATCCCAAAGTTTGAAAAACTGTGCAGGACCCAAAAGGCACATACATACCATTAATAAGTAATGGTAGTTATTTGAGAAAGAAATTAAAAATATTTGATCTTTCAACTTATGTGCATTTTTTTCATATCGCTTCTATGTAGTTAGGACAGAAATACCTATTAATAACTATTTTAATGGTTATTATTAAATAATTTTGCTTAAGAACGAAATTAAAATAGTATTTGTTCTTTTAATTTATGTGTATTTTTAAGTAGCTCTTAAATTGTTAGGATACACATGCTTATTAATCTGTTTGGACCTAACTATTTAATTGACAGAAATGTTAAATATTTCTTTTGGCCTATGGGTGCTGTGAAAAATTTACTGAGACACTAAGGGCATGGTGAACTGAGAAAGTTTGGTAATCTTTGGCTGTTTTACTCTGTTCTATCAGACAGTTTGATGGGCTGGCATTTCGGGAAATACTTGGTACTCTCTGTAGAAGACATTCCTCTCATCTCCTTTCATAGGCTGTATCTCATGCCTGGAATGCTCTCCCTCCTCCCTCTGCCCCCAATAACATATCTTTCCTCAAGGCTCAGCTCTAGTAACATCTCCTACAAGAGACGTCTCTGGATTCCCCCAGGTATAAGTGCTTCCTCTACAAAAAAGTACATTTATTTTGTACTTAGTTATCTGTGTATATGTTGTCCAATCACTACCCTCTGCTGTAGAATGTAAACTCCTTGAAGGCAGGAATTGCTTCTTTTTTTTTTTAATTTAACACAATTGCATGCAATTATATGCCATAGTAAGCACACAGTAAGTGTATAGCAGTGCCATATAATAAACACTCAGTAAATGATTGTTGAATCCAATCAAGTTGAAATGACCACAGTCTAAAAAACAAATGGCAGCAATTAAATTTTATTTTAAAAAATCCACCCAACCCCAAAAGTAATTGGTCATACTATTGAACTTTGGTCCTTGAATTGATATCTCTGATATATAGATATCATTTTATTATATACATATATGTATATATGTGTATGTATATGTGATATATATGTATGTGATATATATGGGTGTGTGTATGTATTTGCGTGTATATGTGTGTGATTTTGTGTATAAAACTGACACCTGGAAAGATGAAGTGACTTATCCAACATCTCTCCACTAGTAAGAACTGAGCCAAGATTCAAACTCAGATCCTCTAACTCCAAATCTAGTTTTCTTTCCAAGACAAAGGAACCAAAGATTGTAGCGTCTTAGGGCTGGGAGAGATCTTAGAGGTCATCTAAGTATAAACCTTCCCATTTTACAAATGAGGAAACCAATGACTGGAGAAGGAAATTCAGTTAAGCCAAAGTAACTTAATTGAATCAGTGGCAGAGTTAAGGCTTGTCTCTTGACATTTATTTTTTATTTATTCATTTATTTATTTTTTCAACAGCATTCTTTTTTTAAAATTTTTAAATTTTATTATTTTTTTTAATGTTCTACAATCACTTCCTTAAAATTAAGATTTTATTCCCCCCCACACACCGTGCCCCCACTACCCCCCTCCCCACAACAGCATACAATTCTGTATAGGTTCTACATATACTTTCCTATTGAGTATGTTTTCACTATACTCATGCTATGTAGTCGCACTAAAATGGAAGAAATCATATAACAAATCAAAACATAATACACTAAAACACACACACACACACACACACACACACACATGATCTGCTACATTCTGCGAATGACTCCCATTTTTCTTTCTCTGAGTGTGGAAGGCATTTTGCCTTAGAAAACCACCATTGGGATTTTTTTTTTAGTAAGTTCTTGCCTTATTACGAAGTTCCAAGTCTACCAGAAAAAACTCTCGCACACTGTGGTCATTGCTGTGCACAAAGTTCTCCTGGTTCTGCTCCTTTGGCACAGCATCAGATCATCTAAGTCCTTCCAGGCCTCCATAAAGTCTTCTTGATCATCATTTCTTATGGCACAATAGTACTCCATTACATTCATATACCATAATTTATTAAGCCATTCCCCAATTGATGAGCATCTCCTTGATTTCCAGTTCTTGGCTACCACAAAGAGTGCCGCTATAAATATTT
>CM053774.1:40577227-40710549 GCA_028658325.1 Potorous gilbertii
AGCTGGGGATGGAGGGAGGGGTGGGGGTCATAGTTGCTATCTCCAAGTACTTGAAGGGTTGTAATAAGGAAGAGTGAAGCAGGTAGGTATCAAAGAGTGCTAGACCTGGAGTCAGGAAGACTTATCTTCATGAGTTCAGATTTGGCCTCAGATACTTACTAGCTATGTGACCCTGGGCAAGTCACTTAATTCTGTTTGCATTCAATTATAGGCATTTAATGAATGTTTGTTGTTGCTTTTGTTGTTGTAGTATCATCTACTCTTCACAAAAGTCCCATTATTATATTGCATCAAATTATGAAGTAGACTCTAGGTTCTCAGAGAATATGAGAATTTTGCCATGTTTCAAAGGAGATAGATAGATCATTGACTGAGGGATCTATGTGGGCATCCTTACTTATTCCAACTAAGTAAATAGAAGATCATCACTAGGAGCTAGGCTACTAGTTGGTGAATTATTTGTCAGTGCAACAAAAAAAAGTCCAAAACATTCCTTTAGGGCCCCTTTTTGTCCATATTAATTATTTATGTCTAGGTAAACTATTGACTTATTAAAACAAAAATCACAGTGATCACCAAATCAGAAGAAAGAACTGAGGTAAAAAGAAGATATAATAAACAATTAAAACAAATCAAATTTCACTTTTGTAAACATACTATTTATGTCCCCACCCAACTGGAAACGGATAAGGGAACAGACACCAACACAAACTGTCATCATTTCCTATGGAAATTTACCTACTATAAAGCAGGGAAACATCACAAAGGAGAGATTGAAATAGTTAGAAACCACCATATCCACAAAAATGTGATTCCTTTCCTAAACACAGAGACATAATAACCAAGAATAACACGTTTAAAATATGAATTCATCTGCAAAACTTTATGGAGAAGATAGTGAAAGATTATGAATAGAATGATCTTACAAAACAAAGGCAAGTAATAGAGGGAAAGAGAAACAAGTTTACAGGAAACTTACCATGAAACCCTATTGAATGAGCTTATCTCCAAAGCACTTTAAGAAGAAAATGGGAAGATAACAAATACACACACACACACACACACACACACACACACACGAAAATAGCTTCCAACACTTCTATAACAAACTGTTTTCTTCATGGATGACTATATAGTTAACTCGTTTGCAGTCTTACATCACAGAACCTGATATGCTACATGAGGGAGAAGAAATATCACTAATGAAAGCAAAGACAGGATAAATAGTTAGACAAGATCAAGAATACACACAGAAAAGGTCTGTGCAGGAAATTGCATAATTTATAGAGTGCTGAGGGATTGATATTTAAGATAACTGAAAGAAAAGGACCCTACCAAATAAATAACTGGCAGAAATCACAGAAAAGTTTATTATTGAAAAAATCAATTGAGAGCATATCAATAACTATTCATCTAGTTGTGTATTTCTCATTTTAATGTACCCTTTATAAGAATATCTATATAAGTCTGAGGGACATCCTGAAAGAAAATATAAAAAGAGAACAGGAAAACTTTCACAGATGATATTCTATGCAGACCATAACTTGACTGTCACACAATTGACCAATAGGTACAGAGAATAGAATACCAAATTTACTGTATTCATTGTTTACTGCTATTTATTTACTATATCAATTTGTTTACTGCGTTAACTTATTATTTACTGCATTTGTTGTTTATTGACTATGAGAAAACATTTGATTTAGTAGAACAAAATAAAAATTTCTTGCAATGAGGTGTCTTTTCAACATACATTACAGTTATAAGAGATTCCTTGATAGTTTTAACAAAAGAGAGAAGTTGGTTTGATAATGCTGTAATTTTTAACATCAAGAGATACACAATACAAGGAGACACATTCACCAAAAGTGTTTCCCACTGCCATGGAAGAGGTCCAGTGAAGAGTCTAAATGGAAGAGTGATAATGTAATTCTATTGTTATTTCTATAGATTGCCTTGTGCGCATTGCATCAAGTCCAGAAATATTCCAGGGCTTCCTAAATGAGACTGATAACTACTTAAAAGAGTTTGGCCCAATCCACACAGGAGAAGCTAAGTGGAATTCTTATTGTCCAGACTGTGATTTCCATTTATATGGACAGTAGCAAATTAGTTTTTTAAACATTGTACTGTGATTTCAACAGCTCCTAAAACTTCTCTCTCGAACAAAAATGCATCTTCCATAAGGAGCCAATATGGTGGAGGAGTAGGAAGAAATATAGCCAAATTTACCCACACAACACCTCCAAACAGATCTTGAAAATGCACTAGACTGAGTTCTGATTGGTAGATCCAACGAAAAAAATCAAAGTGAGTTATTTTTCCAGTCCAGGTCAGCATAGGGAGATATAGAAGTCTCTTGATGTTGGGACAGAGGTCTAGTTAGGAACGGCCACCCACACAGGGAGAGGATATAAACTAGGGAAAGAAGAGCTTCCAAATTCAAAAAAGAGGATCCCAACTTTTTTCAGGGTATAGGAATAGATTCAGCTCTGTTGTTCATGACCCAGTTCTAGGTCATGGATCCAGGGCTGAATGAGGAGAGGACCTGTACCAAGAGTGGTATATAGGATCAAGAATGATCACAGGCTCTAGGCTGTGTACATAGACTAGAGGGAGGTTAGAAGGAAACAGTACCTATGTTGTTCTGATACCAGGAGAGGAGTACAGTAACTCTTCCAGCCTCTAGTCCGATCTGAAGCCTGCAGTGGAATAACCAGGGCAAGATGCCCAGATTAGAGGGGATCCTATGGTTCTCTCACTTCATGAGCAGTATTCTCTAATTAGTAGTAGTTGAGTTCAGCAGTAGTCTACTGGAATTCCAAATGGGGCAAGCCCATATGTGTATTGCTCAGATCCAAACTCAAGTGAGTAAATTTGTAGTGCTCAGATCGCTGGAGGACAGTGATTGATTAGACATTGCCCTGTATAAGAGCACATAGAGAATATTGATAGCTTGCTTGTCCCCAGTCTGAACTGTCCTTGAGATCTTGGAATAACACAACATTTAATTCTCCAAGAAAACAGCATCAAGATCAACCTAGACTTTCCTTCCAGAAGTGCACAAAGCCTGGCCATAACATGAAGTCTCAAGTCAGGAAGTAGAAATCTGCTAGAAAAGCTTTTATTCACAAGGATGCTTAAGATACAAATCCAGAAGAGAATAATTCCAAAATATCTACAAGCAAAGCATCAGAGGAAAACATAGCTTGGGCACAAATTAAACTAGAATTCTTGGAAGAGATGAAGCAAAAGTTTGAAAAGGAGAGGCAAACCTTTTCTAAAACAATGAAATGATGGTGCTAATGGAAAAATTGGAAAAGAAAAAAGAGCTATAGAGGAAAGAATTGGAAAGGAAATTTACCTCTTGGCACAAGGGATTTTTTTTAAAGCCTTTCCAAACAACAGACTCCATGAAAGTGAGAATGGATCAAATAGAAGCCAATGATTCCATAAGACAATAAGAAATAATAAAACAAGGCCAAAAGACTGAACAAATAGAAGAAAATATAAAGAATATCATAGCAAAAACAACTCACTTGGAGTTGACTTGACTGGGGACAGATAATTTAAGAATCATTAAACTACCTGAAACTATAACAAGAAACCTTAAAAGAAAACTGCCCAGATCTCTAAGAAACAGAGGTCAAAGTAGAAATAGAAAGAATCCACCAATTACCTGAAAGAAATGCCCAAATGAAAACTCCTAGGAGCATTAGAGCCAAATCAAGGGCTTCTAGGTCAAATAAAAAAAAAATACTGGAAGCATCGAGAAAGAAGAATTCAAGACCAGGACCACAATCAAGATCACATAAGATTTAGCAGCCACCATTATAATGGAATGGAGAGCTTAGAATATGGTATTCCAGAAGGCAAAAGATTATATAGGCTTTCAACCAAGAGTATCCAGTCAAACTGAATGTAATTCTACAAGCGAATGAACGGACCTTTAATGACATTTATGTCTGTATGCGTTTATGTGTATGTGTGTGCATCTGTGTGTGCGTGCATGGGGGACTGTACCATTTTGGATCTCTCTCACTGTCTCTATCTCTGTCTCTGTCTCTCCTCTCTCAGCTAGAAGTAGCTTGGATATAGATTCATATAAAATTAAATAAAGCTTTTTCTGGAAGACTGGTCCCTAAACAGAGAGCTTAGTATTAGTAATAATATTTTTCTTCAAATATATACATGTGTGCCCTCTCCAATGTTTTAGTGCAGCTTAAAGCTATTGAAACTTAAAATTACACTAAGACTTTTTGGCAGGAGATATTCTGGAATACACATACATATATCTACACATACAGATATACATATATGCATATATAGGAAAAACATTGCAAATGGAAAATAAAAGTTGAATAAGAAGACCACAGATTGCCTTTAGAGAACTGTAAAGCTCTCTTAATCCCCTGAGCTCCTTCCAGAAATATGAGTTCATCTTTTTAATTCTTCTAATGATGTTAGATATCTGTGAAGCTTGGAGCTATGCTGTCTCCAAAGAACTGATCTGTAGACTTAGAGCTGGAAGGGACATTAGAAGTCACCAAGATGAACCTCATCATCTTACAGATGAGGAACTCAAGCACCAGAAAGGTTAAATGATTTACCCAGAGTCCCACAGCTAACACACTTAACAGTGTCTAAAGTGGTATCGAAATTGCAATCTTCCTTACCCCCAATCCAGTGTTCTTTCCACTCTAACATGCTGCCTCTCATATTCAAATTGAAGCTCAAACTAAAAGGCAATAGAGAGATACTTCATGGGCATAAGTAGGTTGCCACAAATAAGGACTTAGAAATAAGGACTTACAAAGAACAGAATAAATATCATAAAAGAAAAAATATGAAAAAGAACATGGCCTTTTAACATGATTTTATGCTCCACTTGTATGTTCAATATCAAGAAAAAGAAATTGGGATTATTAGCATAATAAGTGAGAACCTCTATGGTATATTTATGGGAAATCATGGACAAGAGTCACTTAGGATGGACAGATATAGATAGACTGTGATCAGTATTATTCAATGAAATAGCCACATTGAAAAATTCAGATCCATTTAAGTATTTGAAAAGATAGGGGTGAGAACAGAGTCACAGGGCATGCCATTAGAGAATTAACACCAAGTTGACATCAAACTATTATTTACTTTGGAAGTACAATTGCTTAACCAGTTGGGAAGCCATTTGACCATGCCAACATCCAGCCCATGTGCCATTGTTCCTCCAGGATGTAATGCAATAAGCACAATTCATTCTATAGAAATAAGGATAGAATTATATTACCACTATTTCATTTAGATTCTGCACTGGACATCTTCCATGGCAATGTAAAACATTTTTGGTGAATATATCTCCCTATATTGTGCCTATCTTGATGTTAAAAATTATAGCATTATCAAACCAACTTATCTCTTTTGTTAAAACTATCAAAGAATCTCATATGACTGCAATGTATGTTGAAGAGACACCTCATTGGAAGAAATTTTTATTTTGTTAGATTTATGAAGTTCAGAGAGAGGTTGAGATATAGTTTTGCTGTCTGTTTCTTCCTTCAACCCCCCCAACCTCTCCTCTAAGAATTTGGATGCTATACCACTTGAAGTATACATGTTTAGTAAGATATTGCTTCATTGTCTATGGTGACTTTTAGCAGGATATAGTTTCCTTCCTTATCTCTTTTGATTCTGCTTTTCTTTTTCTGCTTTTGCTTTGTCTGAGATTAGGCTTGCTACTCCTGCTTTTCTTACATCAACTGAGGCACAACATATTCTGCTCCAACCTTTTACCCTTACCCTGTGTGTATCCCCCCATTTCAAATGTGTTCCTTGCAAACAACACATTGTTGGATTATGGCTTTTAATTCTGCTATCTGTCTCTGTTTTATGGGAGAGTTCATTCCATTCACATTCACAGTTATGATTACAATCTGTGTCTATCCCTACATCCTCTTTTCCACCATTTGTGCTTTTAGTTCTCCTGTCTCCCTTCCCCTCCTCAATAGAGTTTTTACCTTTCACCACCACCTCCCGCAGTCTTCCCTTCCTTCTTTCAACCCCCTCCCTTTTACTCCCCTTTACCCTTACTACTTCTTCCCTTCCTTTTAGCTTCCCCTCCCCTTTCTTCCCCCTTCCCCTCCTACTGCCTATAGAGCTAGTTAGATTTATATACTTAAGTTTATTGTTCTTTCCTTGAACCAAATCAGATGAGAGTACCTCTCAAACAATGCTCATCTCTCTCCCCTTTCCCTCTACCATAATTTTGTACTTCTTCCTGTGATGTAATTTACCATTTTCTGCTTCCTCCTTTTCCCATCTCCTGTTACAATCCCTTCACACACTTAAATCATATTTTTATCATCTCATCATTTACTTTATACCCGCTCCCTCTATGTATATTCCTTTTATATTTCATAATAGATGTACAATTCTCAAGATTAACAAGTATCATCTTCCCTTATAGGGAGGTAAAAGTTTGCCCAAATTGAGTAACAAGTTTTTCTTTTTCCTTGTTTACCTTTTTATGCCTCTCTTGAGACCTGCATTTGAAGATGGAATTTTCTATTGAGTTCTGGCCTTTTGGTTAGGAAAGGCTGGAAATCCCTAATTTCATTGAATGTCCACCTTCTTGCCTGAAATGTTATGCTGAACTTTGCTGGGTAACTGATCCTTGGTTGTAGTCCCAGCTCCTTTGCCTTACAGAATATCATATTCCAATTCCTTTGATCTTTTAATGTAGAAGCTGCAAGGTCCTGTGTGATCCTGCTCCTTGATATTTGAATGGTTTCTTTCTGGCTGTCTGTAGTATTTTCTCCTTCACTTGATAGTTCTGGAATTTGGCAACAATATTTCTTGGGGATTTTAGTTTGGGATCCCTTTCAGGAAGTGAACGGTGGATTCTTTTGATGACTATTTTGCCCTCTGGATCTAGCACTTCTGGGCAGTTTTCCTTGATGATTTCTTGGAAGATATTGTCCAGGCTTTTTTTCATCATGGCATTCTGGTAGGCCAATAATTCTTAAATTTTCTCTCCTGGATCTATTTTCCAGGTCAGTTGTTTTTCCAATTAGATATTTTGCATTTTCTTCTATCTTGTTATTCTTTAGATTTTGTTTGACTGATTTTTGCTGTCTCATGGAGTCATTAGTTTCTACTTACCCAATTCTAATCTTTATCAAATTGTTTTCTTCAGTTAACCTTTGCATCTCCTTTTCCATCTGTCCAATTGTTCCTTTTAAGGAATTATTTTCTCCAGTTAGTTTTTGTGCTTCCTTTTCCATTTGTTCAATTTTCCTTTTTAAAGAGATGTTCTCTTCATGGAATTCTTTTTTCAAACTTTTAAAATCATTGATCAGTTTCTCTTCTACTTCCTTCTTCAGTTGTTCCAGGAGAACTCCTTGTGCTTGCAAGCAGTTCATGGTCCTTTCTGAAGTTTCATATGGGAGTATAGTCTTACTATTGACCTCTTTGGTATTCTTCTTTTGGTCCTTGTTCCCATAGAAAGATTCTATGGTTTTTTTTGCCCTTGCTTTGCTTTTTCCTGCTCATGATGGTGATTTGGCTTCTGGTTCTTTCAGTTAGAAGCTGCAGAACTTGGTGTTGGGCTGTCTGGTATGAAAAAAGCTAAGGACAAGTGCCTTTTTATCTTTTTGTTTTGTGTTTCCCCAATTAGCCCTGGGGCTAGCTTGTTAAGTGTGGTGGAGGAGTGATCTGGTTATGGGAGATCTCCTCAGCTGAGCTGAGGCAAAGGCAAGCTCAGGGGTTGATGATTTCTGCTGCCTTATTGTCTTCCTGTTTCCCCTGGAGTGCTGAGGCACACCTGGGTCCTAGTGCGAGTTTTTACTGCCCTGCGGCCCCTCTCCTTCTGGTTTGCCTCTGCTACTGTAAGAGGAATCCCCCTTAACTATTTTCCTAGCCTCAGGTGTTATAAGACTGTTTGCCCCTTCAGCTGTTGCCTGTGATCTAGGATTTTTCAGGGGAAATATTTTATGGTTCTTTTGAAGTCAACAGGCAGGGAGAAGAGAGCATTTACTGATCACTCCACCATTCTGGCTCCCGGAAGTTCAAGTACGTGACTTACAGATATTTAATCTGTGGGCTGAAAGTCTCAGGAGCTGCTGCAGCTGATATTTGGGATTCAGCGGCTGTCACTCATTTGGCTCCGCTAGTCTCCTGCCCTAGACTGCCATTCCACGGTTTAGCCTGCTGCTGCCTCAGGCCTCCACAGGGCTTTCCTGCTCTGCTGTGCTGGACTCATTACACTGTGTGCTGTGGGATCACCCCTGTGGAACAGATCCTTCCCGCTGACCTTCCAGTCTGTCCTGGGCTGTGAATCTGCCACAGTCTGTCTCCTATTGGATTCTGCACCTCCAAAATTTGGTCAGATTCTCTTTTTAGAGGTATATGAAGGAGTTTGTCTAAGAGCTTAGGTGAGTAGTTGCTCTCACTCCACCATCTTGGCTCTGCCCCACCATCTCTTTAAGATTTTAAAGTATAGCTGAATTTCTGTGCTGCACTGGAGGAGGAAGTTTCCTCACCAAGAATTTTCCAAACCAGTTATAGATCTAGACTGGGGAAAAAAAAGATTCTACATTATAAATTTGGTAGCATTTTTGTTCATGTTTCTGAAATAAAATATTTTTAATATCTCCTTTAATTCACCTTAATTACTAGGTGAGCTGCATATGTCCATATATATATATAATGTCCAGAGGGTTGTGTGTTATTTACATATTGAGAGTGATTAAGGGAGAGAATGAATGAGATAGAGATTAGCAGATAACAATCCTGTGCTTGCCAGTGGAATGCATCATGTTTGGGCAGGCAATCTCCTTTTCTTTTTTTTTTTTTTTTAATATCACTAGGTCCTGACTCAATCACCTGAAGAATTGTAACTTCTTAGAATGTTAGTGCTGAAAGGAGCCTTAAAACACAGAGTGTTGGAACAAAAAGCATCAAATGCCATGAGGAAAGAGGCCCAGAGAAATTCAATGATTTACCCAAGGTAAATCACAATGAATGAGTGCAGAGCTCTAACTAGAACCAAGATCTCCATGGTGAGCATTCATCAAAAGAGAAAATCAGTATGTGCTCCATGTGGAGAGAACCTTTAGTCCTACAGGAACCATTTTATTTGTTTATTCATTCATTATTTTCAGGACCTACCTGCCTCATTCCTGGCATTGTGCTAGGCAGTAGGAGAAACATGAAGAAATATAACTCATAACCCAACCTTCATAAAGGTTATTATTGCACAGCTGGACAGATGACTTGTATGCATGTGAAAAGCTGAGTAACAACACAAGGTGACAATACAAGAGATTATGTCAGTAACTAGTAAGTGTTGAATGGATGGTACAGACAGTAAATGCTATATGGGAATGATTTCATTTAATTCAACACACAGCTATTAAGCACCAACGGTGTGCATAGCACTAGGTATTGGGGACACAAAAACATTAGCCAGTTCCTGCCCTTAAGGAATTGATTCTTCTAGAGGAACAGAAATAGGAAGGGGGGCAGAGCATTTATTAAGTACCTACTATGTTCAAGCACTGTGCTGAGTGTTTTACAAGTATTATATCATTTGATCCTCATAAAAACCCTGGGAGGCTTGTGAGGACCTGAACCAGGTCTTTCTGTAATGAGATGTCAAATCAAAAGAAACTGAGACATTCTGGGAAGGAGAAAGGCCCTGGATCAAGAAGAGTCTACAGAAGAAAAATGTATTGCTGGAACAGGCTCTGGCCTAGAAACCAGGAGATCTGGGCTCAGATTCTGGCCTCTCTGCTACTTAGAATGTGTGACCTTAAGACCCAACAAATCATCTAGCTTTCCCTTGAAGACTTCCAGTGATAAAGAGCTCACTACCTCCCAAAGTAGTCAGGAGTGTGCTAGATAGAGCCAGCTGTAATTAGAGTCGATAGTTAAATTTTAGTCAAGTACATTTACACCTTGGAAACTGGCAAATATTTCAATCAAGTCTTAATTTATTGTTCTGTTGATTGTCTAGTCTTTAAAAAATATGATGGAGAAAACATTGATACTGGAAAGGGTGTCCTACACTTTTGGAGAGTTGTCTATAAAACATTTACCAGTACACCCTCGAAGATAGTCCATTTCATTTTTGGAGGATGCCATTTTTTAGGAAGTTTTTCTTTATATTGTGAGTGACTGCAAAAACTTAAATTTCCACAGAAGTTATTAGTTGATGAAGTCATTCAGAATAAGTTAGATCATAAGAAAGACTGCAGGTGTGGACTCAGCCAATCAGGAGACAGGCCTTCAGAAAATCATAAAATTTTTGATAAGATAATTCAGCCCTGAAACTGGCCTGAACCAGTCAGGAAAATGACTTAGAATAATCTGGAGAAAGCTTTTCTTCACTGCACTTGCTTAATAAACCTCATGCATATAAGCAGACACATCCCACATAAAATTATCCCTCCATTTTCTGATCATGGGTCCTATGTTAAAGCATGTTTGGTAGGGGGATCACACCAAGGGTGGTTACTTAATGGGTATGTAGAGAAATGGGCAACTCTGTCTCCTGGTGAGAGGATCTGTCTTGAACTAACGGTATGTAGCCCATCTTGCTTCTGTATTCAGTGCTCCCTCCTCCTGAAAAGAGGGTGGGGGCCTGCTTTGGCCAATGTTCAATTCCTCTAAACTCGGCTATAATAGTTTTCTTTGATACCCTTTTAGTGTCAAGAGTGTTCTAACAATTTCAACCCAAAATCAGGCTCACTTCATCTTCTACCCATTGCTCCCAATTCTTCCCCCTACTAGGACCAAGCATAGCAAATCTAAGCCCTCTTTCTCATGACAGTCCCTGAGATACTTGAAACATTGCCATGGTCTCTTTAAGTCTCCTCTTCTCCTTTTCATAAACCATGGTCTGTAGCCCACCCCGCACCCTGCACCCCATACACTCTTATCATCTTTCTCTAGCTGCTTTCTAGTTTAAGACATATGATAGGTAGCGAGCATTAGATAGCCCAGCAATTTCCCTGATTACTGTCATTCATCTTATGGTTCAAGCAGTCATTGATGTATGAATTTCTATGTTTTGAAGTAAAGCTAAGTTATGAAAGGAGTTCCTGAATGAAATTGCATCCATTTCATACCCATTATAAACTGAAATTGCAACTATAACCTCCAAACAATTTTGGTAGATCTGTTTTCTGTGTGGAAGGAATCTTTGTATTAAGTATAACTTTGCTGTCATCTTCTCTGTTTGCCATGTTGAGTTGATTATTTTCTTTGAAGTACTGCTGCTTGCAGTTTGCATACTAACAGTTCAACAGTTTTTATTTTTCTCTTTCACGAGAAGCTTTCCTGAGTTGGGTTTTACCTTTTCCTCCAGACCCAAGATAATGGTAGCCTCTTCCAAGGTGTTTGTCAGGGTAACGATTAGTACCTGAACTGGGCATTCTGCCTACACTGTGATAATGTTACCTTTTCAGTGTTACTGAATGTGCACCATCCTTGAGGCAATTACGAGAAATTGTACATTATAGGTCTCCTCTCTCTTCCTCCCTTAGGTAATAGTCACCTGCATCTAAGATTGCCAAGCATACTGATGGTATATAGGAGCTGGGTTGGTTAAAAGACTACTCTTTAGAAAAGACTATTCACAAGTGCAGTCACATGTACTTTGGTCAATTACTATTTCCCAAACTTCAAAACCAGACCATATAGTGAGATTTTACTGATAAAGTATGCCATATTTTCCTCTACATAAATGAAGACCCTCTTGGCAAGATGACTTAACACAAGCTTATGGTTAAACTAATGTAATTAGTCTTAGGTTCCCTTTTGACCGTCCTATCTTTGCGTGGTCCACTCCTTTATATAAAACAATCATTCAATGTGACAAAAATCAGCTTGTCTTTATTTGAAGACAAACATAAATAATAAATAAAGTTTAAAATGGAGCTAGAAGTTCCCAAGAAACAGCGATGTCAGGTGACAAAGCAAGAGAGTCAAGAGCCTGGAATAGGGATGACTTCATCATATCCCACAGTGAGGCAAGGCAAGCAGATATATTCATGAAAATAGTGAATTTTGTGAAGAAAGCTTCAACTATTCATAATCATGTTCAATTTAGGAGCAACCTTCTTTGCCATCAACTCACTGTTGGTATATGGTAGCCCCTTTCCTCTTGCCAGAAAGTAAGGTTTTGTAAGCTTTCCCTATCCCATGCCTCCTGTGATCCTTCAGTCTCTAATTCCATCTGGAAAAAAAAAACCCACTATACTTTGCATCAGTCCCTTTGCCAATAACGGGCTATAGAAACAGGAAAAAATGAGCCTCAAATTGGATCACTTTTAGGGATTTCATCCAGCCACTCTAACACAATGCTGACACTTGTATTGGCGTGTCAGTGGTTGGGATAAGACCAGTAATTGAAGGCCTAGAGAAGTATATTTCACAATGGAAAGCATGGGGGTAGGGGTGAGGAGGGGTGGTGGCATATTTTCTACTACCTGTTTTTATTATTTATCTGAGATCTGGTGTACTGTACCATATGCATCAGTAAATGCCTCTAGAATGTACATTTGCCTTTTAGTGGTGCAAAAGAGATATCTGCTACATAACTATCCATTTAGAGAGCATTTGCTGCTAAATGTTGGAGACTGGGTGGGAAAGAATATCACATGTCCAGTCTTTGGAATTACCCTCCGAAACTGAGGACAATGTAGGGCCCAGAATTAAATAAAATTACAAGCGTGACCTGGCCAAGGCAGAACACAAAGAGATAATTTCCTCTGTAGTCCTCTTAATGCAGACTAAAATTGAAAGTTGAAGTTTTTTGTTATCATTTTTTTTACAGTTAACTCACAAACTTTGTAGTTCATTCAAATTTCCAGATCCTTTCAGATAAGCTTCTATCTAGTCAGGCTTCTCTCATCTTGTACTTGTGAGGTTGTTTTTTGGTTTGTTTTCATCCAAGTGTGGAACATTATCTCTATTAAATTTTATCTTACTAGATTTGGATCATTGGTTTATCCTGTCAAGATTTCTTCAAATCTTGGTCCTGTAATACAGGGCAAGTTTGATCTGTTTGTCATCTACATTTTACAAGTCATTGTTAAAAATGTTCAGCACTACAGAGCCAAATGCAGATTCCTGGGGCATTCCGCTAGAGACTTCCTTTGGAGCTGAAGTCAAGCTACTAAGGACTATTTTTTGAGCCCAGCGTTTCAAATAGTTCTGGTTCTATCTAACTGTACTATCTGCATTATCAAACCAACATCTCTCCATCTTATCCACCAGGATATCATGAGAGATTTTGTCAAATACTTTGCTGAAGTCTAAGTAAATTATAGCAGCAGAACTTTCCTGACCAACCAGTCCAGTAACCTTGTCAAAAACCGGAAATGAGGTCAGTCTTGCATGACGTATTCTTAATGAAGCAATGATGGTTTTAAGGGGATCACTGCATCCACACTGGTCTCTTTAGACAGCTCTCCTTTTCCTTCCTTGAGGGATATGTTTCTGTTAGAGTCTTTAGAGTTTCCTTTTTGAGAGCTATCCATCCTTATCTGTAGAGTAGGGAACTTCGTTTCTCTGAAACCTTTCCATTTTTCCTAAATCGAGGCTGTATGTCCAACTATACCCACTTTGCCTCTCCTCTATCACAAATTCTAAGATAAAATTCTAAAAATTCCCATAATTTAAGCCACAAGTTCCAGCAGACTCAGAGTAGCATTTCCCGTTGTAACTTCCTCCATTTTTTGAAGAATCAAGTTATCACTAAGATAAGCCAATATTTAGTTAATTGCTCTACTTTTGGGGTGTGGAGGAGGGAGAAAGGAGGAGGGAGGGAAGGAGATGGGAGAGAGACAGAGACAGAGAGATGGAGAGAGACAAACAGAGAGAGAGAGACAGAGACAGAGTAAAGAATTTTGTAAAGAATTTGTACTCTATGGCCTCTGAAGGACTTGTCACTTTTTTCCCTTGGACACTTGTGGGTGCACATACAAAGTTCATTAGACATTCTAGGCCTCAGTTTCAGGCAGAGTTCATGGAGGGACCCTCTAGTGAAAATGTTTTTCATTTTCCATTCCCAAGCTCCAATTAATGGCTGGCTTAGAATGATTATCAATAGTAATAGTTTCTCTTTCCCTCTCAGTTTGATTTAGTTATTTTTTTCTTTTGCTCATTTAAAGGGTTATTCCCTTAAAGAGGCCTATTTGCTTAATGGACATTACTTCCCTCTAAGTGAATACCTAAAAAGTCCAAAGTCCCCCACTGCATCCTGGGTTGTCTGCAGTCATCTTGATGAATATCTGGTCACTGGACCCAGATGGCTCAGGAGGAGAAAGTGAGACAGGTGACCTTGCACAGCCCTCCCTCACTCAAAACAAAGTCAAGTGCCAGTCATTTCATCATATCTCTGATATCATAGTCTTCTTTGAAAATGAAGGACAAACACATCAACAACTATTTCTCCATACTGGGTATGTAATCTCTTGCTTACACCTCTAGTTCCTCCTCCTACCCACGTGGCCCACATTATGCTCATAATGGCATTTTTGTTTCTCTCTCCACTATGCCTCCCTACTCTAGTTCCTTTATTTCTTTCCATGAATATATGTTCTTATTAACAATGACTCTCTGCCTTTTCCCGTTTTCTCTTTTCTATTTCTTGTGAATAAGGAAATATCTTTCCAGAGTCATATCCCAGTCAAGGTACTCATCCCACAAAGTCTTAGTGATATCAATTAGGTTACATTTGTCTCTCTTGTATACTAACCATACCTTATGCACTTGTGTTTAGTCCATGAATTTTATTTCTGGCTCCTTTCTTGGAAATTATCTCCTATAAATTAGTTAGGCTTATATTCTTTCCCATGTCCTAGTTATTGAAGTCCCAGATGTTGCTGGATAGATGCAAAATCTCAAACAAATTAGCCCCTCCAGCCCCATTTCTTCCTCTGTAAAATGATGTGGCTAAGCTAAAACAGAAATTTGCAACCTTTAATGGTTGAACATTTTGTATATGTAATAAGGATAGTCAATTCCCTTCCACACACACCCTTCTCATATCTGCTCTGCTTTGGAGCTGAGTCTGATTCCCTGGTCACTTTTGGAGACATGTGTGCTCAGTACTGAAGGATTTGGTAGTTACAGAGGACACTGCAAATTCTTTGGTCCCAATGAGGGCAGCAATGGTAGGGCATTCTTGGCCACAGAACCAAAAAGAGTCCCCTGTGGAGACTTTAGGTTGTTTTCCTTTTCCCTCAAATGAATGCTGATGCAAAAATAGTGAATAGTATTTATTTTTTATTTTTATTTTTCCTTATTACATGTAAAGATTTGCAACATTCATTTTTATAAGAGATTTGAGCTCGAAACTTTTCTCCTTCCCTCCCCTTCCTCTTCTTCAAGATGATAAGCAATCTGATATAGGCTATAAATGTACAATCATATTAAACATATTTCACTGTGGAGGCTCTAAAGGGAGAGATAACTTCTGCTCTCACTCTTCCTTTCATTCTGCCTGTGTGCAGAGCTCAGATTGAGAAATCTGAGAGTTCTACTTGATACTTGGATTGCATTTTTAAGGGTTTATCCAGGATTTCATTGATTTTTTTTTTATTTAGGCTAAATCAATATGAGGAGAAGAAATACAATTTTAAAAAATTATATTGGTAGAAGGGCTTTCCGCATTTAGGCTTTGTTGAAATATTGTTGAAATCACAGCTCTAGTTCCCATCCTTAATCTTTTTGTGCCGAGGTACCAGTATTAATAGAACTCTATTTAGCATAGAACCCAGAAGTAACTAGGCCAACTGAATCCAATTGTCTGGAGTGCTAAGTGGTTGACCTGGCTACTCAATTTTTAGGTAACTAGTATGAATAATAGTATAGACAGACCTTCGGCATGTTTGGAATGCATCCTTCTTTACTTCCAGTTTTCCTGGCTTCTTTGAAACCCAGGTCAGATCCTTCCTTTTCAGGAGGTCTTTCTTGGTCCTTTGTACCACTATTACCTTCTCAATGAGATCCATTCCATTTCTGCCATACATATCTTACATGTACAGAGTTGTTTGCATGTTGTCTCTTCTATTAAAATGGGAGCTCCTAGAGTGTAGATGCCATGTCTTTGGTCTGTCTTTGTATCCTCAGTGTTTAGTGAAGAGCCTGACATATAGTAAATGATTAATGAATGTTTCTTGACTATTAACCAAGGACTGGTGACTTTAGGAGTTGCCTACAGACAATGA
This sequence comes from Potorous gilbertii, assembly GCA_028658325.1. NCBI lineage: Eukaryota > Metazoa > Chordata > Mammalia > Diprotodontia > Potoroidae > Potorous > Potorous gilbertii. Next base: position 40,593,463 of record CM053774.1, read on the forward strand.
TGAAAGCATTATTGAAAAGGAGTTTAAATAATGTTGATTGTTGTGGTGAAGTCTTTCCAGTTGCATCCAACTCTCTGTGATCCCATTTGGGTTTTGTTGGTAGATACAGGAGTGGTTTTCCATTTCTTCCTCCAGTTCATTTTTATAGATGGGGAACTGAGGCACATAGGGTTAACCCTTAACATTTCCAGGGTCACACAGCTAGCAAGTATCTGAGGCCAGATTTGAACTCAGGTCCTCCTGACTCCAGAACCAGTGCTCTATTTACCATACCACCTAACTGCTCCTCTTTAAATAATACTGTAAACTCTTTTTTGTGGGGGAGATGTGTGTGTGTGTTGAAAAGTACTGGGTAAAAGTATAAGAAAGGACAGTGTCTGTCTGTGTGAGTCCTGGGTCAACCTGTACAAAGATATCTAGAAAGGGAAGTAAATACTCTACTTCTGGCCAGAATGAATGAGATAAAAGAAAGAGCAAAGCTCTGTGGCATTTGCAAGGGTCTGCCTGGGTGTGTCATTCCCCTCTTTGACCAGCAGCCCATAACAAGGGCATGGACTTTGCCCATGGGAAAGGCAGACAGTCAAGGCAGTACAACCAGTGAAGGCAACTCAATATAATGGAAAGAGTACTGGCTTGGGAGGAGGAAATCACAAAACTTGACTATGAATCCTGCCTCAGGCATTTACAGGTATTCCTTCCACATGACAACTTTTCCTTATCATGGTTTCTATATATCACAGGTTGCCATAAGAAATTAAATGGAAATTTTTTGGAAGTTTTGTGAAAGCCACAGATAATACATAAAGGCCAGCAGATGACACAGAAAAAGTTTAGAAACTCGGAAATGCATAAAATATATGTATAGTATTGTGTAATATCAACATATTTTATATTTTAATACTGTAAACACTCTATAAAAGAAAAAGAAAAAATTCAGACTTCTTCCCTGGTATGGAGAGCCAAAAAATTTTATGTGGATTTTGCAGATTATGGGGGCACAGCATTTCTAAGCCCTGTGATATAGAAGAATTGTACTACCTGTGTGATCATAGGCAACTCAATTAGCCTCTCTGTGTCTCTTTTCCTTATCTGAAGAATTAAAGGATTGAGCTACTTGGCCTCTAAGGTCCCTTCCAACTCTCTATGTAAGACTCTATGAATATCAGGTTTGGGGTTTTCAGAGGGGGCTGGGCAAGGCAGTACATCTGCTAACCTGTCAAAGAAGTACAAGAATATGCCAGAATATGATGCAGGAGCCACAGAGGTAGAATATATTTGGTAATTATCGGAGAGCACCGGGGAATCCAACCTTGATATTATGTCTACTAGGACTATCATAGTATGTGAATGTTAATTGGATGCTGGGCAGCCAACTTGGAGAGCAGAGAACAGCCAGCTAAAGATTCTAACTGCAAAGAGAAGCAAAAGAAACTCTCCAGCTTTGTTCCTAAGGTTGGAAGAACTGTTAGAAAGAGCAGAGATTGCTGGGACCCAAAAGGAGAAATCCCAGGCAGGACTAGCTGGGGCTTCCATAGGCTGTCTGTACTTTACAAATTACAGCAAAGGTAGCAGAAATAATGAAAATAATTTGCTATTGTTCAGTTGTATCTGGCTCTTTGTCTCCTCATTTGGGGTTTTCTTGTCAAAGGTACGGGGAGTGGTTCACCATTTATGGATGAGGAAACTGAGTCAAATAAGCTGAAGTGACTTACCCAGGGTCACACAGCTAGTTAAGTGTCTGAGGACACATTTGAACTCAGGTCTTCTTGACTCCAGGTCTAACACTCTATCACTGCACCACCTTGCTGCCAGTGAAAATAATAGCTGGTGTTTATACAGTGCTTTAAGGTTTGTAAAATAATCTACCTACACTAATTCTCACAACTCTGTGAGGTAAGCACTGTTTTATCCATTTTGTAGATGAGATTGAGAGGAAGAAAAATGACTTATCCAAGGTCATGTAACCAAGTGAGAGTCTGAGGCAGGATTTGAACTCAAGTGTTCCTGCCCCCAAAGCTCCTGCCCCCTAACTAATGGACCATCTTGCTCCTCCTACAAAAGCCAAAACTGCTGGATATATGACCAAAAAAAAATCCTAATGCAAACAAAATGTGGATAAGGCAAGTACCTGAGCCAGGCTGCAAACTGGCTGTATTGAGGGAGCCAAGAATCCAGGGGACATATTCTTCCCAATGGAACAGAGTCACTGCTTTCACCAAAAATTGTTGGGACTCTAATACAGAGGAAAGAATACTGAGTGTGAGTTAGAGGACTCAAATCCCAAGGCTGGTTTGAATCCCAGCTCAGTCATCTGTTAACATGTATGACTGTGATCAAGTTACTCTGGGCTTCTGGTTCCTCCTTTAAAAACTTAAGGATCTGGATTCGATGTCCTAAGGTAAGCCTTCTAGTTCTATGCCTATGATCGACACCGTTCATATCCGTTCTCTTCCTTATATAACACAGGATTCTTCAGTTCAGGTTCTCATCTCACCTGGATCATGGCAATGAACACCTAGTTGGTCTCCCAGCCTTCCTAGAGTTTCTCCCCTCTCTGATCAACTCCATAATGTGCCAAAGTGGTATTTCCCTAAGCATGTGGCTGACCATTCAACCGTCCTATTCAGAAAAACTCCAGTGGCTCCCTACTGCCTTTGGACCAGAATACAGAAACTCCTTTGGCATTGAATGCCCTTTGCAATCTGGCTCCTGCCTACCTTTTCCAATTTATTACACATTATTCTTTGTCACGAACTTGACTGTCTAGCCAAACTGGTCTTTCACTGTTCCTCACACATGACGTGCCATCTGCTCCCTTTATTCTTTGGCAAAGGCTGTCCGCCATGCCTGGAATTCACTCCTTCTCACCTCCAGATTTCCTTCAAAGTTCATCCCAAATGCTAGCTCCTATGGGAAGCCTTTTCTGATTTCTGTCAGCCAGTCTCCCTCTCCCCCAAAACATACACCCAGAAATGATTTTTGTATTGACATAAAAGTGTCCCACCACTGCCACCACCACCATAGAAATTCCTTGAGGACAATGCACTGTTTCGTTTTTATTTTTGTACACACAGTATCTAACACAATGCCTGACATTTAGTAGGACTTTCATAAATGCTTGTTAATCTATGGATCCTGTCGGCTCATGCTTTTGGGGCATTCACGATTGGGACTTCTCCTAGTGCTTTGGGAAGGTTGTTTATGGAGGGATTGGGGCTGATGTCTCTGAGGATGGGGAAGGAAGATAGTCTTGTTTCCTTGCTAATGAGGACTCCTACTTCTGTGCTTTATGTGTTACAGTAAATTTGCTTTAGATTTGAACGACTATTAGGAGATGGTTGTTTGGTGAGGGTGGGGAAGAGGGAAGGATTAGAAGCTAGAAGAGCCACAAATTAACTAAACTCATAATATGCCCCATCTTATCTGGTTGAAGATAAAACATGTCATGATATCATTGGTGAGAAAGTCCCCAAGAATAAACTCAATCCAACTGCCAAGAATAGGAGGGGTCTAGGAATTCCACTTGGCACTTTGGTTAGACAAATTAATATAGGATATTACTCATATGAAAGATCAAATAATTATGTCTGGAGAAGGCCTTTGTTATAATACTCAGGGGTGCCTAGGGAATCTGAAGGAGGGTCCTGAGGCAATCTGATCGAGTTATTCTTTAGCATAGTGGTACAATAAATCTGTCAGATTAGCTGATTGTCACCTCACAAGGCAGAGAGAAGACTGTTGCATGGGAAAGGAGAGAGCTCCAGAGAGAAGCTGAGCAAAAACAGAGGGGGGAGGCACAGAGAAGGGCTACTGGATGGAGACAATGACAAAACAGAGGATGCCTTGGGTGTCCCCCATCAGATTGTAAGTTCCTTGAGGGCAGGGGCTGTCTTTTGCCTTTCTTTTTATCCTCAGAATTTAATATGCCTGGCACATAGTAAGTGTTTAATAAATGTTTATTGACCAATAACTGACTCACTGATGCAAATGGGTCTCTCTGCTTTGGGTGGGGAGGAGAAGGAGATGTATGAGGACTCTAGGCCTGAGGTATATTCAGCTCCAAGGTTGATGATTCATATTAATTCATTGTTGGAAATAGTTAAGCATTACATCTCATTTGAGCCACTACACTGGTCACCCCAGGACCGGAGAGCTTGTGGAACCCAAAGTCCTGTGTTATAAAATCTAAGGCCTTTTACAGCTCTAAGATGCTATGTTCTAACATTCTGTATTCTGAAGATCCTGCCAGCTCTGAAAAGCAATGCTTCTGTATTTCTGGCTCCCTGTATCCTGCAGGCTACACACAGCAGCAATAACATCAGCATTGCTGTTATGAAATGGATTTCCATCCCCTGCTGTGTTTTTTTCTCCCTGCTCCTTTTTCCTTATGACATGGGTTGAAATGTCATGCTTCTGCTGTCTCTATAGACCACCCTCCTCCCCCCTTTCTTAATTAGACATAACCCCATTTCCTCATCTAGTCACCTGTGGGTCCTCTAAGCTCACAAAAGAAGCCTGAATGCAGGAGTTAGAGGATGACAGCCAGGATGAGAACTGCTTTTCTTAGCAGGAGTTACCAGAGAAAGCTTGGATTAGCCTGAACAGCTGGTATAGATTCAATAATCAACTGTTCCACGAGGGGGGAAAAAGTCCATCCCCCCATCCTGTACAAAAGGAGAACAGGATGCCATGGCTGCCAAGCTCACAATTAAAATCTGCCCACACAGAATAGCAAATTCCCCTCAGCTTGAATTTAAATGTGCCTGGTGCTTGGGAGCTCTCTTCTTTCTCAAGTATGCATGGGCATTGTCTGGGTTATACTTGTCTCCCACAGCAGGTGAGGCTACTGAGATGGGACTCCTCCCAGTAGGGTGCTGCTTCCCTTTCATCATAATAAGAGGGAATCCAAGGGGCTGGAAGGAGTTATGGTTATTGCTGTAAATAGTAGCTCACATTTCCACAACCCTGTGCAGCAGGTAACGCAGGTATGACTGTTCCCAATTTATATGTAAAAGGCCTCCCACTCATCTCATGGGAATCCGGGCCAAGGTGAAGGAAACATTCTGCTGACCCCCTGTGCTGTTCAGATTTTCCTTTACAGACCAGGCAGGAACCAAAAATGGAATAGTAAAGCATTTAATTGAAGTACACGAACACAATAGCAAATAGAGAAAACCCATATAGCAAGGCCATTTTTATTCCACCATAAATAAACAAGAGAACATTCTCCCACAAGCTTAAGCACCACTGAGGAAAAAGAAAAAAAATCCTACCACCTTTCCCAAGGGAATCCATGCATGCTCTAAGGAGAAGGAAGACTAGATCACATAGAACCAGCTTGTCTCCTAAGGGGTCATTTGCCAAAATTCGGTCTTTGGAGCTGTCATCAGTTGTCTTTGAAACCAAGTTGGTGCCCCTTCTAGCTCAGGCTTCTTGGCTGCTCTCCCTAGGAGCTGTCCCATTTCTTAGAACTGCCCCTTCTGCAGCTCTCTTCTATTCAGACTACCCTAGCATGTGGGTCTTGGGCAAAGGTTAGGATTCTCTTAGATTCAGACCACCCATGCCCCATGACTGGGCCCATTCAGCGCATTCTTCAGTCTCTCTTTTCATCTGCCTCACAGCTCATGGTGGTGTACACCCAAGAACTGTAGGACACTTTTTTTAAGTCGTTATACTGGGAGTTCCTTGAGGGCAGGGACTATCTTTTGCCTGTTTTTGTATCCTCAGAACTTAGCACGGTTATATGCTCCGGCACATAAGTAGGAGCTTCGTAAAGAAACATTTATTAAGTGAAGGAATGAAGGAACTAAATGAATGAATAATCCCTCTCCAAAGAAAGTCCTTAGCCCTTACTCCTAGCTAGGTTAGGAAGAGCGACTTCCTTTTATCTCTCTCTTTTTTTTTAAAGTCAAAGAAAACAAAGTTTATTAAAGATTCGCCAAATTGGGTTGGCTCTTAAGGAGCCTAAGCATTTGTAACACTTGTATTCACAAGCGGGCCAGATAGAATCCCATCTAGACAGAGTCTGAGCAGGACTGAATCTGAGTGCCTTCATGGGACAAAGTGGGACTTAAATACAGAAAACAGTATAGGAGGGATGGGAGGGGTGGGTCTGGTAGTCTAGATTGACGGGAGAAGGGGTCTAGGGAGAGTCCTGAGAAGAAGTTCCAAAAGGGAATCCCAGGAGGATCAAAGGCTGGAAACAGCTGGAGGCAATCAGGACACATCACACTAGAGAGTGCCTCGGTGGGAAGCAGGTGGGGCAACCAAGAGGTGACAGACAATGGCCACAGGTTTGAGCATGAAAAGCCAGGTTAAGTGGGGAGATTCAAGGAAGTTCCCAGAGTCTGAACCCCATCATTCCCCCGAACCCAAATTCTTTTGGGGCAAAGGGCGAAGGCCTCAGTTTTTGAAACTGCTTCCTGCTGGCAAGGGGCTGTCCTGACTTGATGCATCCTGTTCAAGGGTTCAGAACCTGGGTGGTGCCAGATCCAGTGGGCTGGAAACCTTGGATTCACACGGAGGTTGGTATATAGCCTGGGTTGTCATCTGGAAGTGGATGGCTTGCACTCTGGAAAAGACAAACCTGGCAAGGAGGTTAGGCAAACACACACTAAACAGGCACAAAAGGAGTATGAAGAAAAGACAATGTCCCTGGCATAAAAGATAATTTCTCTGGATAGAATCAAAGATGACTATGGCAAGGCCAAAGCACAGAAGGGCATGTTTGATAGGGGAGTTTTTTGCTGTCAGATATCCCCTTTCTTTCCAGATTGTTCCATGGGCATGTAGAACAAAGAAAGCATATTTTGAGTAAATAAAAACATCAACTGGCCTGGGGTCATGTCCTAAGGAATGGGTTAAGACTCCCAAAGCCTGTCCTCTCCTTTCATCAACATACAGAGTGAAAGGTTTTCCCAGATTGGGTAGATCTAGTGATGGGGTGGTGGTCAAATTAGTTTTCAGAGTCTCAAAAGCTTTAGCCTGGTCTGAGTCAGTGCCCTGAGTAGGGTCATAAAGGGGTTTAGCAATAAAACCAAAATTAGGAATCCAGAGTCTACGAAATCCAGTCATGCCTAAAAACACTCGGACTTTTTTCTTAGGGGCTGGAACAGGGATAGACAGGATTGTCCTTCTTCTCTCAGAGGTTAAGGAGAGAGAGGTGGGCGTGAGCTCATGGCCCAGATACTTTATGGACCGGCATGCTATCTGGACTTTGTTCAAAGAGACCCTATAACCTTGAGTGCCCAAGAAATTAAGGGTTTCTATGGCAGCAGCCAAAGAAGCCTCCTGGGTGGGGCTACAAATAAGAATATCATGCACATACTGAATTAAGCTACCATCTGCTAGTTTCAGGTGCCTTAAATCCCTTCTCAAAGCCTGACCAAATAAATGAGGGTTATCTCAAAAGCTTTGGGGCAAGACTGTCCATGTTAGCTGATATGGACTTGATTCCCCAGGAAAAGTACATTCAAAACCAAAAATAAATTGTGAGTATTCTCCATTAGGCTTTTTTGTGGGAAGGGTTGCAGTGTCGCATAGAGATGAACAAGGGACAAAGATTCTATACTGAAGGAATTTTTCAATTAAAGGTTGTGGTCCTTCCCAGGTCTCAGGCTTAATCAGATACTGGCTGAGATGGGGGAGCACTTTAGGGTCTGGGAGGCTAACAATGGCTGGAGGGGCAGAAGTAGTTCTCTCTGGAATTCCAGTATCCCAAATATTTGGCCTGACTGTCTCCCACACTCTCAAGCAAACCAGGGAAGATATAATGAACAGAGGCAAAACGGAGATGGGAGGTTTAACTAGAGAAAACTGGCTTCCCAATTTCACCATCAGGCCCCTTTCCAGCAAGGGGGCAGGGCTAGAGGAGGGCATAAGGAAGGAACGTTTAAACAACAGATCCTCACCTAGGCTGGGAAAAGTATATGTCTGGAGACATTCCTTAGTTTCCCCTTCAATGCCTATGACCTGAGAGGTCAAGGGGCGAGTAGGGCCAGAGTAACTAGTTAAAGCAGAAAACTTAGCCATGTTAGAGTGGGTAACGTTACCTTCAGCCTTCGTTTTTGCCCAGGCTTGGCGAGAGAGGTGGAGAAAGTGGGAGCACTGCCAGCTCCCAGGCTTTCCCGTCATTCCAAGTCTTGAGAAGACTGGAGGACAGGGTACTGGGGAGGCGGCTCCACCACTTTTCCAACCTGAGGGACAATATTTCCTCCAATGTCCCTCTTGGTCACATGGGCACAGTTCCACAGGTGTTGGTTCCTGGGACTCCCTCCTCCTTGGACCAGTGACCCGCCTTGTGGCAATGAAAGCAGGTTTCCCCACTGCCCAAGTAGCTGGGCTTCCTCCAAGGGGGTGCCTTGGGTCTCCCTGGAGGGTGCTCCCTGGGTCTTTTCCTGGCCAAGGCATCAGCCAAGAGTTGAGCATGCTCCTTGGCCCTGGCCCTTTCCTTTGCTCTCTTTCCTCTGCTGCAACAAGGCCTCTGTTATTAAAGACTCCAAAGGCCATCTCCAGTAACTGGGGCTGAGGTGTTTGGGGTCCCATTGCCAATTTCTGCTGTTTCCTCCTAATATCTGGGGCAGACCGATTAATAAAATATATGCTAAGGACTGTTGCCTCTTCTATGGAGTCAGGATCCAAATTTGTATGCTTTTTAATAGCTTCTATTAGCTGGTTTGAAAAAGGGCAGGGTTTTCCTTTTCTCTCTGAGTAACTTCCTTAATTTTTTGAAAATTTACTTGCTTTTGAAATGCAGTTTTTAGGTCTTCTAAGGTCCCTCTTTCCCCTGTCCTCACTCTTTTGATAGTCCATCCTGGGTCACTCGTGGGAACAGCACCTGCTCCTGGGGGCTATTTTATGGGATCATTGCTAGCCCTACAATCCCCAAACTTTTGGGCATGCTCCCAAATTCTCCCCGTCTCCTCAACAGTACAACAGAGAAAAGAATATGTAGATCCTTCCAAGAAATTTCAAATTATAGGGATATGTCCCTAAAACCCTCAGTAATCCTAGTGGGGTCTTCCAAGTATCTCCCCAGTTTCTCTTCAATCTGGGTGAGATCCGAAAGAGAGAGCAGCACACGCATCCTGGTTGTCCCACTGGGTGGGGTAGGCACTTCTCTCAAGGGAAACAGCCCTGGCTGCCCAATGGGGACAGGGGCTTGTGGAGGAAGATAGGAAGTCCCACTACTTGTGAGGGAGGGGCTGGGAAATGCTGACTCAACTGGTTTGGGCTGCAAGGCCAGGGCATCTGGCTGGCAAGAGGAAAGATCTGCTGGTACTTGAGGAAGAGTAGGGATAGAAGAGGGACATGCCTCAGAGAGTGCCACGAGAGCAGGGCCTAGGGCCTGAGGCAGAGGCCCTGAGGAGGGGTGAGTTACAGGCAGTGATACTGTAGAGATTGCCATGGGGGTGGGACCTGAGGCATGAGCAAATATTGCCCCAGCAAGAGGGGCTGCAGAGGGAGGCACCTCAGTAAGACCCGTGGCTGGGAACTGAGCGGGGGTTGGGAACGGAGATAGGAGAGGAGGTGAGGCTGAGATCCTAACGTCCAATTCACCCCCATTGTCCTTTCATGGGGCAGCTCTGGCTATAAGCATTTTACAATCTTTTCTGAGAATGGGGTTCTGAGAGAGTTTGACGAAGGCCCTTATGTAAGGTATTTCTATCCATTTTTCCTTCTGGAGATAATATAATTCTAACTGCAAAAGGGTATTACATTGTAAGGTCCCAAACATGGGCCATACTTTGTTGTCTATCAGGTGATACTGAGGACAAAGTGTGTTGCAAAAGAACACCAATTTTTTTTTTAAGTTCTTTAGAGAAGCTAAATTTTTTCCAATTTTGTAAAAGACAATCCAAAGGTGAATTTTTTGGAACTGATGAAGTTTGGCCCATTACTTGGTGTGGAGCTGGAAGTCCCCCCTCCTTAAAGGAGGTAGTGAAAGTAAGTCTTGAGAAAAAAAACAAGAGGGCAAAAATAACTGAATTTTCCCTGATTTCCTTGTGTCCAGGAAATCCAGAGAATTGGGCACCCACTTAACTGATGTTTCTCTAAACTCCTAGCGCCAAGAAAGTTCAGAGAATTGTGCTTTGGAGGGTATGCCCAGGTCCACTGCCTCAAACACAACCACTGGACCAACAACCTGAGTCTCTAACTCTCTTGTGCCCAGGAAGTTCAGAGACTTTGCCTGACACTGGGACCTGAAGCCAGGTCTGAAAATCTGCTTCCAAGGTGCTTGGAGAGCAAGAAGGGGACAGGGAGAGGAGGAGGCTTACATACTTTCCAGTTTTAGCAGAACTTGAGATTAGCAGCTTTTCCCAGTCAGAGAACCATAAATGACGAGGTTGAGGGGTGATGGGAACCCCAAAATGCTGACAGTCTGGATTGTGCTCAAATGAATTTGACTCAAGTCTTCTTAAAGTAAAAAAACCCAAAGTTTATTAAAGATTCGCCAAATTCATTTGGCTCTTAAGGAACCTAGACAGAGTCTGAGCTGGATTGAATCTGAGTCTTATCTCTTTCTTATTTCATAAAATAGGCAGCATTATTCCCCATACAGTCTTCAACTCATGTTATATATTTCAAAATCCTTTTTGAGCTCTTCCATGGCTTGAGCCCATTGGATATCTATTTCAGATGTTTGGGACACAGAGGCCTTGACTCCTATGTCTTTACCTGATGGTAAGCATTGTTCTTCCTCATCAAAAAGGAAAGGAGGAAACATCTGTTCACCAAGAAAGTAACCTTCTATGGTCTTATTTTTTTTTCCCCTTTTCTGGGCATTTTCCCAGGCAGTTACTTGACTTCTGAGATTCCTCTCCACCCCCTCCTAGATCCGCCCAGCTAGTGCTTGGGGTCTGAGATTCAAATGCTGCTCCCCAGACTCAGGGCTTTCAGCAGCAGGCGCAGCTTCTATTCAATGTGAGCTTAAGTTCTGGTGTTCAGGTCGGGGCAGGGCTGCCTCCCAGGCTCAGTTCCCTCAGGGGTTTTATGTGGAGACCTTCAGTAATGGACCTGAGGTCCTGCCTGCTCCAGGAGCCTCTGGCCGCCCACCGCCTCTGCCGCTGCCTCGCAAGGGGGCCTGAGTTATGGAGACAGCCCACTCCCTTCTCAGCCAGTCTAGAAGGCTCTCTCACTGACCTGTGTGCCTGGGTGGAGGGACCTTTGCGGCCACCAGAGCTTCCATTCCTGAAGCCTGCTCGGATCTGCTCCTCTCGGTGCTGCGCGGCCAGGGAAGGGCTGGGCTCCGCTCTCGTCTGGTGCATGACAGACCTTTGGTGCCAGTTTTTCAGGGCTCTCTGGAACAGAAATCTCCTTCACTCCGTTGCTGCGTGGTTTCCACTGCTCCAGAATTTGTTGGGAGTTCTTTTTACAGGAAATTTATGGGCTGTGGGTTCGGAGCTAGCATAGGTGAATCTTTCTACCCCTCCATCTTGGCTCCTCCTCCTATGTCATATATTTCTAAGATCAGTAGTAGAAATATGCAGACAACCTCTCATCATTGGTCCTTTTAACTCCTGACATATCCCCTCCCCCCCTAATGCCACCCTACCAGTGGCATTCCTATAATCACACTCATAATAAAGGTCTTATACCTTTATTGGTCTGGACAGCTAAGTAGCACAGTGGATCGAGTGCCAGGATTGGAGTCAGGAATGTCAGAGTTCAAATCCAACTTTAGATACTTATTAGCTGTGTGACTCTGGGGAAGTCACTTAAACCTGTTTGTCTAATTTCCTTATCCATAAAATGAGCTGGAGAAAGAAACGGCAAACCACGCCAGTATCTTTATCAAGAAAACCCCAGAAGGGGTCACAAAGAGTTGTTCATGAGTGTAAAGACCCAACAGCAGCAACCTTTACTGGTATTGGAAAGGTATGTGATATAAAAACAAAAGACAATATATTTCAAAAATAGAAATGTGAATATTGTTATCATCTACCATTCTTCAACCTAAGTCTTATACTCCAACCAAGACAGTGTTCCTAACTCTTCCTGGTATATGCAACTCATTTTCACTTGTGCGCTTTTATACATACTGTATACCCCACTTAATATACTTTCCTGACTATTGTCTTCCTCTCTAATCCTAGCTATCCTTCAAGTCCCAATGACGTTCTATGTGTGCATGTGTCTGTGTACACACACACACACACACACACATACAGATGAGGAAACAGAAGCTTGAAAAAGTTAAGTAAACTTGTCTAGAATCACACAGACTTAAAGGTTTGCATTTGAGCCCAGCTTTTCCAACGATGCTCCTTCCACAAGGTGTGAGGTGAAGACAAGCTGTTGGTAGAAGCTCTGGGCACCCCAACAGTGTTGCTTTTAAATCAGTTGAAAATAACTGCATTGAGTTCTGAGCATTGGGTGGGTAAATCCAATTCTTCTCCATTCTCATCTTTGCTAATTTTAAGGGTTTAAGGCTCACTTGATCCACATCCCTAATTTTATAGAGAAGAAAACTAAGGCTGACAGGGAAGTCACCTGCCCATGGTCATATAAGTATTTGACAGGGATGCTAAGACTAAAACCTAATTCTCCACATTTCTAGATTGGGTTTTTTCCCATGATCTGGCACTGATTCTCAGAATTGTGGAAGGTGGAGGATCACTGGTATCAAAATCAACCCCCCATAAAAAACCCCAAAAATGGCCACTAAACTGTCCCCTATGGGCTATATATTGACTTGAAAACCATACATTTCTTTTTTTAAGTTAATTTCTTGATTTTGTTAAGTGTTTCCCAATTACATTTTAACTTGGTTCAGACTGCACTTAGGAGGGCTATAGGCCACATGTAGGGTGTGTTTGCTCTCTCTGAGTTAGATGACATGTAAAGTGGTTTCCAACTTTAAATTTCGATGATATTCTTGGGCCTACCACTGCCAAACACACCTTCTTAAATTATCTGCTCAGAAACCTTCTATAACTCCACATAAGGATAATGACTGACTCCTGTGTCTGGCATCCACTACACCTTCATTATCTGATTCCAGTTTGGCAGAAAAAGAGCTGAACTTGGAGTCAGAATTTTTCTGAGATTCTCACTGATACTTACTAGCTATGTTACCATAAGCAAGTCACATACTTTTTATTCATTGGTAAAATGGAGGGTTGAATCCTTACAGGATCACAGCTACAGAACAAGAAAGGACATTAATAGAATCTAATGAGTCCAATCCCCTGATTCTGCAGATGAGAGGACTGAGACTCATAAAACTGAGTGATTTACCCAGTCATATAGCTAATAAGTGTGTGAGGCAGGATTTGAACTCGGGTCTTCCTGACTCTAAATCCACATACTCTATCCATTGTCACCCCTTGGTAAATCTTAGAAAAGTGAATTTAAATAAAACAGATTGCTGAAAAATTATAGTAACCAAGAATGACCCCAAAGAAGAGTTCCTTCATTATGTTCTTTGCAGAGGTGGGTGCCTATGGATGTAGAATGCTACATACAATATCAGATTTTTTATATGTTTGTGAGTTTTGTTGAACTATTTTTTTTCCTCTTTTTTATTCTCTATTATAAAGAAAGGCTTTGTTTTGAGAAAGTATGTGATATAAAAACAAAAGACAAAATATATTTCAAAAATAGAAATGTAAACAATTATTATTAACTCATCCTCTACCATTCTTCAACCCAACCTTACGCTCCAACCAGGACAGTTTTCCTAACCATATCTGGCATACTCTTGACTCATTTCCACCTGCGTGCTTTTGTACATGCTGTATTCCCAACTTAACATGCCTTCTTGACTACTCTCTTTTGCTCTAGTTCTATACATCCTTCAAGGTCCAGTACAAGTCCTTCCCAGATAATTTCATGGTCTTCCTTTCTTTTGAAACTCCAAAGCCTTTTTCTGTTTATTACTCATTTGGCACTTAGGATCTTGTGTTACTTAAGTTTCCTTGTATGTATCTTAATAGGATCATATATCTTGTTTCCCCTCCTCATTGTGAGGGCAAGTATCTACCACATAATCAATGACATTGAAGTTTTGCAAAGTGATGCACATTCATTTGAATCTCACAAAACCCCTGTGAAATGACTATGGGCCTCCATGTTAAAATGTGGCCCCTTCTTCTGGAATGAAAACCTTCCACATTGACCCTGAATCTACCTTTCCAGACATTTCATTTTACTCCACATCATTCTCCTTTCTAGATAAACATGCTCACAGAATGTGCATCTCTAGCTTCCTTGGCCTTTCTATAGAGAATGCCTGGAATGCCTTGACTCCTATCACTTTTTAAAATAGCTGTCATTTTCATTGCCCACCTCAGGCACCCTTTCTCCAGGAAGCCTTTCCTGATTCTCCCTTCCCTACCACGGTTTTTACTGTTCTTTTCCTCCTAAAATTACTTTGTAATTTCTTATAATAATAGCTAGATTGGCAAAGCACTTTGTATCTATGATCTGATTTGATTCTCACATTCCTATGAAGTCAGTGCTATTTATCATCCTAATTTTACATATGGGGAAACTGAGGCTGAAAGTGGTAACCTAGCTAGCATCTAATCAGGATTTGAAACTTAATTCTTCTGATGTCAGATCCAGCACTCTATTCTCTTGTGACCCCTTTCAGCACTTCTTAAACTGTGGGGTCGTGATCCCATATGGGTCACAATTTAAAAGCGCTGCATCACTGCTTTATTCTTCCAGTGGAGTGTAAGTTGTTTTTTTTGCCATTGTATACCCAGCATCTAATACATGCTTGATGAATTAACATACCCATTTTACAGATGAGCAAACTGAGGCACGGCCCATGGCTACACGGCTAACAAATATCAGAAGCAAGATTTAAACTCAGGTCTTATTAGCTGCTGACATGAAGTAGGCCCTGAGGAAAGACTAACCTGAAATAAATTGGAATTCAGTTCATCTTCTTTTGAAAGCTAGTATATGAGTTTGAGGCAAATAGACTGCTCAGTGGATAGGGCTCTGCTTTTGGAGTCAGGAAGACTTGAATTCAAATATGACTTCAGACATTCTATAGCTGGGCAATTCACTTATCCTCTGCCTGCCTTAATCCACTGGAGATGGAAATGACAAATCACTCCAGCGTATTTGCCAAGAAAACTCCCTATGGGATCACAAGGGTCAGATACAACCAAACAATAGCAAAATGTGTGTTTGAGGAGTTGGATTGTTCTACCAGAAAGCCCCTGAGAACAAATCCAGGGAAGAGACTCTTTTCCCACTGAACCAGAGGAGCACCTGCATTTTCTCTCTAATGCTAAAAACTTTTAACCTTACCTTCTCTCTACTTTCTAAAACTCCCAAGAATTGGAGGAAGAAACACATCTGTTTTCTGTGGGAGGTGTCCTTTTTTTTTCACTGTTTAAGGAATTTTTATTAAAGCAAGAACTTTATAATCCAAATTATGTTTCCTTGCTCAGCTATCAATTCTGTTATCTAAAACTGTAGTAATATTCTGAGCTTTAATTTTTACTTCATCTCTACCCTTCTCTCTCTACCCTCCCCTAATCCTTCTCTCTATCCCTCATTCACTCTCCCTCTCCTCTCTCCCTCTTCCCCTCTATCTCTTCCTCCCTCTCCTTCCCCTTTTCTCATTCCTTTCTTTCTCTCCTCCCCCTGCTCTTTCCTTCAATCCCTCCCCCTTCCTCTTCTCTTCCTCCTCCTCCTTCAGACCTCCATCCTCTCCTCCTCCCTCTTTCTCTCCTCTCCTTACCTTTTTTTCTCTCCCTTCTCTCTTTCCATCTCCCTCTCCTTGTCCTTCTAACCCTCCCTCTTCCTTCTCCTCCTTCTCTTTCTTCTTCTCCTTCTTCTCCTCCTCCTCCATTTCCTCTCTTACTTCTGTCTCCCTTCTCTCCCTCCTTCTCACTCTTCTACTGTCCCTCTCCTCCTCCTCTTCTGACCTCCTTTCTCCCTCTCCCTCTTGGACTCCCTAATTTCTCTCCCTCTTCCACTCTCTCTCTCTCCTTTCTCTTTCTCCTTCTCTCTCTCCTTCACCTATGCATCTCCCTCTCCCTCGTCCATGTTTCCTTTCCTCTCCCCATTTCTCTTCCACCTTCCACCTCTCTCTCTCTCTCCCTCCAGAGAGGGCCAGGCAAACTGAACCAAACTTTGAGCTCAGCACAGACGGGTGTGGGGGCTGTTGTGGGCAATCAGCCCAGATGAAGGCTCACACTAACTTTGTCTTTCCAGCTTCCTGGAAACCGGATGGACCTGCTGGGTTTACAGGTGGCCCGGGAGGTAGGAGCTATCCCTGAGTCCTTCCTCATCTGAGTCACTTACTCCTCCAAGGTAAGTTCAGCAATCCTGCAGTCCCATAGGCTTGGCTACCTCGAGCTTCTGGAGGCTGGCCAGGGGCTCTCAAACTCCACCCACAACCTCATCTTCTCTGAATAGCTCTGTCACCTCCTTACATCCCACCATCCTCCCGGGATCCTTCTCAGAATAACCTGAAAGGAGGTGAAGCCTTCTCTGAGCCCTACTTCTTCCCCCAAAATGCCAAATGGGCCGTGCTACATGTCGCACAAGTGAAATTCTCATGTACCTTGTCAATAGTTTAATAATCTTGTCTAAATCTCTATTCATTTATTAAGTGCTTGCTATGTGCATGGTGCTGAGATAAATTCTGGGGGTAAGGACATACAAAGACAAGTCTCCAAGAGTTCCTAGTCTAGAGACTCAATCCAATCCAATAAACATTTATTAAGTACCTACTATGTACCAGGCACTATTCTAAGCACTGGGAATATAATTAATGAAAAGAAAGGTAGTCCCTGTCCTCGAGGAGTTTACAATCTAATGGGAGGGCTGGGGCAGGTGAGACAACACAAAAGGAATTAAGAAGGGGAAGGAGGAACACCATGGAATATCTGGCATGGGAACATCTTGTGGAGTTAAGCCCGGCAGAGCAGCAGATGTAGAACAGAATGAGCAGGAAAGTCCAATTTCTGGACTTTTATAAAGTAAGACCCGTGGGTAGGGGTTTGGGTCCAGCCCTCCAATCTAAGGGGAGAGAAGGCTTGAGTTAGCTGTATGGTGATGAGGTTAGAGTTGATGAGTGAGTCCACAGAGAAGTGCTCACAGGTAAGACTCTGATCTTATATATGGTAATAACTAGCATTTACATAGTTCTTTAATGTTTGCAAAGTGCTTTTCATGTATTATCTCTGCTATTTCACTATGAAATAGGTACTGTTATATCCCTGCTTTATAGATGAGGAAACTGAGTTTGACAAAGATTAAGTGGCTTGTCCAGGGTCCAAGTAAGACACTGAGACAGGATTTGAAACCCAGGCTTTCTGACTTCAAGGTCAGTGCTCTATCCACTATGCTATCTAAGTTCACCAAGAAGAAGTCTCAGGGGAAAATAGATAAGGTTTCTGGGAGGAGGTGGCATTTGAGATCCACTCAAAAGGCTAGACTGGAATGTAATGGTGGCAAGGCTTGGCACTTCAAGCGTAGGGAGTAGTAAAAGCTGATAGGAGAATGTAGTGAGTTAGATGGAACCTCAGAGGCCACGTAATCCAGATCCCCCATTTAACATAAAGCTCTTTCTTTCCCCCCTCTTTCCTCTCCCAATTTGGGGCAGGTTTAGTTAGCCTTTCAGTCAAGCATATGGAAGCTTAGAGTGGGGTCTATCCCTCCCCATTCCTCAGAGCAAGAGTAGATAGAAGCTCCCAATCAGCTTTCACCTCTAAGATCATTGCCTCCTAGGTAAGCCTATGCCTGGGATGGGGCCCCTTCTTTTTTTTCCTTTGATATCTGGCCTTGTGAGCTCTCAAAAGACAGCTGACATCTTCTATATTTCAGCTCCCTGAACAGCAGAATAGTGAATACTAGAGCACCTTTGATGACAACATCAGCAGAAACATATTGGTTGAAAGGGAAAATCATTTTCAAGGAACTACCAGAAAAAAAGAGACTTCTTGGTATAGATTAGACTATTCTTGGGGCAGTTTGGTGGCACAGTGAATAGGGTGCCAGCCTTGGAGTCAGGAAGACCTGAGTTCAAATCCATCCCTAGACACTTACTAGTTGTGTGACCTTAGGCAAGTCACTTAACCCTGGTTAACAGAAACAGTGTTTTTTCCTCTTTCAAATGAGCTGGAGAAGGAGTAGCAAACCACTCTCAGTGTCTTTGACAAGAAAATACCAAATGAGGTTATGAAGAATCAGATGTGACTAATAAAAAAATTTTTTAAAAATCAGACTGTACTTAGTAGAAGTGAAATGTGAAACAGCAAACTACTTATTAGCCCTCAAAAAGAAAGTATAAATGTCCCAATGGAGTTTAAATATTATCCTCTCCAGTAATATTATGAGTAGTAGCAAGTTACTAGATTCTAGCCTAATCATTGTTTAGTATCCCCTTTTCTGTATGGGAATAAAACTACGTGTACTATACCTGATACAAGTTTGTAGTCCTGAGACCTCTTTTATACTTTCTCCCCTTGCTGAGCAGAACCCTTGAATAAGAGGCAAAAGTAGAATTAATCCCCAGGAATCTGAAGTGAAAGTGGAATTAAAGCATTGGGGGTAGGGGAGTGGAGGGGGCTACATTTCCTTATAGAGAACACAGTCAACCCCAGAGCAGATTGTGAGGTCAGAGGTTGCTAGTTCCTTTTGGCCAAAGCCAACTTAGTCACTCGGCTAGACACCAATGAGGAAACTGAGTCTTGCTCACGGTCACACAGATAGTGTCAGAGATGGGACTTAGACTCACTCAGGTCTTCTTATGCAAGTGCCAGTATTGCTCCTGTTGTACCACCCTGGAGCAGAATATTCCAGAATGCACAGAGAAGAATATGATTCCAAGTTCAGGGCAAAACTTGCTTTGGTGGCCAGGCACGTTCAGCATCCATCTCTATTGTCTTGTTTTCCATAAGCAGTAGGACCAGATTTGAAAGGACAGTTATTCTCATTGATGGGTGGGTGAATAAAAAGTCATTTCAACTTGTATCTAGGTGGCTTCAGAATATGCTCCACATCTCATTCAACCTGGTCCACCAGGACACCAGGTCTACCAGGCTCAGGGATCTTGCCATTTGCTGTACTCATCATTTGCAGCTGTATTTGTCTCCCTGACTCTTCACCTCTTGATCCTGGTCTGAAAAAAAAAACAATTAAATAAATACTACCATTCCTACTGGAAGAATCCATTTGGAGTGTGAGATGGAAGGGGCATAGAGATGGGAAAGGGCATCTTGAGAATAGTGGTTTAAAATGATCTGTTTTAAACTGGGAAACAGGCTCGATTGCCTTGATAGCCCCGAGAATCCTATAAAATTATAGAAATATAAATCTGAAAAAATGTAAAGAAATCTAAAAAAGATCTGAGTTTGAATCCTCTCTCCATTATTTACTACCTATGGGACTCTGGTCAAGTCACTTTACTTTGTGGACTTCAGTTTCCTCATCTGTAAAATGATTGGGCTAGATTATCTCTGATAGCCTTTCGGTTCTAGATCCTATAGAATAAACCCTTCACTTCATTTTTTCTTTAAAAAAATACACATTTTCTGAGAAACCAAGAAATCACAAAACAAAACCAAAAGAATGACAAAATGGAAGAGAATGTGAAATATCTCATTGGAAAAACAACTGACCTGGAAAATAGATCCAGGAGAGACAATTTAAAAATTATGGGACTACCTGAAGGCCATGATCAAAAAAAAAAGCCTAGACATCATCCTTCATGAAATTATCAAGGAAAAAAAATACACATTTTCATTGATGTTTAAAAAAACAAAACAAAACATTGCCGTCACTTCTCAATGCTCATTACCTAATCCCCTACCATTAAAACCCTTTCGTAATGCAAAAGCGCAATTAGGCAAAACAACCATTGTGCTGGCCATATTTGACAACATATGCCTCTTTCCACACCTGTAGTTCACCACCTCTCTGCCAAAAGATGGGAGATAGATTTCACTCTCTGTTCTCCGGAGTCAAAATTGGTCACTGTATTGATCAGAGTTCTGGTGTATTATATTGTTGCTTCCCTTCACATTATTGTGAATAGTATTTTCTTGGTTCTGCACACTTCTCTCTGCCTCAGTTCTTACAAATCCTCCTAGTTCTCTCTGAATTCTTCCTCCTTATTGTGCAATAATATTCTGTTCCTCTCACATACCATTTGTTACACCATTACCTAATTGATTGGGCATCCACTTTGTTGACAGTTTTTGCTACTGCAAAAAAGTACTGCTAAGAATATTGTACCTATGTTATCCTTCATTTTATAAGTGAGAAAATTGCAACTGAGAGAAGTAAGGTACCCACATTGACATACAGGGGCCCGAGCAGAGGCAGGGCTTCATTTCTCCTTACACACACACACACACACACACACACACGCACGCGCACACACACACACACACGCACAGACAGCCTCAGTTACAATGGTTCTGCCAACTCTGAACTTTTCTGAACTTGTGTTGAAGCTATTTATGTGTTCATATTTATTTGTTCAGGTACCTTCCAGGATGGGCTGTTTCATAAGTTTACTCCCCACTGTGTGAAGTAGGATTTCCTTTGATTTATCTTACATTTGTTTGCCTTTCGTGAGCTTCAAAGACAGACTTGGAGCTTTAACATCCTGGGCTATGTGAGACAAGTCCAAAGCTACCCTCTTCACACACTCCCACATTATGTGAACTTGGATGCAGTTCTCTCCCAGCATCAAATTTCCAACCTAAAGAATTGCAATTATTCTATTCTTTTCTCACATGGCCCATCTACTTACCCCAAACCTCTCCTGCAGCACCACATGAAAGAAATACAAAATGCAACCTATTACGTACAGAGCAGAATACTAGGCACTGAATAGACAGAGTTTAAAGGAGGCATGCTATTCATTGCCCAAGTAAAGTGGAAAGTGTGTTTGCTGACTTTAGAGTCAGAGGACCTGAGTTCATTTTCTACCTCTGAGATTTTGTTGTAATTGTCATTCAGTCATTTCTGATTTTTCATGACCCCATTTCTTGGCAAAGATACTGGAGCGGTTTGCTATTTCCTTCTCTAGATCATTGGACAGATGAGCAAATTAAGCAGAGTTCAGTGACTTGTCCAGGTTCACACAGCTAGGAAGTGTTTGAGATTGGATTTAAAGAATAATTGTTTGAAGATTAGTCTTCCTGACTCCAGGGCTGGCACCCTATCCACTGCATCATCTATCTAGCTATCCCATCTCTGATATTTGCTAACTGTGTAACCTTAGATAAGTAACTGAATTCCCCTAGACCTGTCTTTTTGTCTTTAAAATGAGGTTAGCATTGGTTCTAAGTCTTCTTTACAACATGACTAATGTGAAAATATGTTTAATACAAATATATATGTAGAACCTATATCAGATTGCATGCTGTCTTGGGGGGAGAGAAGGGGGAGAAAATTTGGAACTCAACATCTTATGGAAATGAATGTTGAAAACTAAGAATAAATAAATAAATAAATTACCTTTTTTTTTTTTTAATGGGGAGGTTAGACTAAATGGTCTATGAGGTCCTATCCAGGTCTAAATCCACAATCTTGTAACCTACAACTTCTCAGTGACCTTTCGGTGATTCTCAAACTTTTGTCACTTGACTCTGTCTTAGTTTCCTTATCTATCAAATGAATTGGAGAAGGAAATGGCAAACAAAAATGGAGTCATGAAGAGTTGGATATAACTAGAAAATGACTGAAAGTGCTAAACTCTTACATATGGCAAAAATAAATGCTAATCTTTGGAGTCAGAAGTCAGAGGTTCAAATTCTGCTACTATCATTTACTACCTTTACTACTTGGACAAATCACCCAACTCTGCTGGACTGGGGGGCCTGCGGGTATCATTCCAAGGAGAATGTTTAATGATAGGCTGTGTCTTGGGCACCTTCTGGAAAGACATACTCTTTGGTTCGCTACTGAAGGATTTGTCTTTGAAGATGACAGAACAACCCTCTTTGGTACCTTGGTCTCCGTGATGAAAGGGAGAGCTGATCATATTTTCTGGACAGTGTCACATGTGCTCTGGGTTCTTGCTGAAGGACATGTTGAATCAGAGGCTTGTAGTTGGACTCCTCCTCACCGTGATGTGTACATACGTGTGTGATGTCCCATAAAGGGGAGGGGGATGTCCTTTTCCAAAGATGACTGGCCACTGAAGCAGGGGGAACTGCCCATTCACTTTAAAAGGAGTGACTCAGCGCTTTCTTTTAAGTATGTCAGGATTATTCAAGCTCTATCTCAGATTTTAAGCTGAAATATCTCCTTTCTCCTCCATTCTTCTCCCTCTTCCCAGTAACAGTGGGAACATTGCGAGAAGAATATGGGTTGCTTGTCCAGGTGAGTGTGAGACCAGATCTCAAATTCCAGGATGATTCTTCTGCTTTGGGTTTCTTTCCTTGAGCACAGTTGATCAGGTAGCAGCCCTGAGAGACATGTTTTTAGCTTTGGCAGCAAGCTTCAGATTTTGAAAGGGCAGGAGCCCCTGGGTCTGTGTGATCATCCAGCAGGACTTTGGGGAAGAGAAGGTGAGCAGTATTAGGAGGACACTCCAACTGTTGTAGGTTGTTTGTCCTTCGTTCTCCAAGAGAACTGTGACGTCAGGAAGATGATCTCATAGCTTTCAAGTGAATTGGATTTAAGTGAGGGAGGGCTATGCAAAGTCGCCAACCTCACTCTCTCCTCCAGAGCCATCTGGGTCCAGTGGCCAGATATGGATCAGGACTACTAGAGGCAGCCCCCCTTCTCTGGCTGAAAGAACAAAGAGAACCCAGGACTTTATGGTTTGCCAGAAAGTCTAAACCTTTCTGGCATTGCAAAGAAGATGTAGATATGAGGTAAAAGAGAAATGTCTGTTCATTGATCCCATAAGACTAACAGGAGACTATCACAGAATATCATAGGAATGATGAGTTGCTTTATCATGTTTTATCATGATTCAAGTCTTTTGAGTCTTTTGTGTTTTAAGCATTTCTTTTGTGATGTAAGAAATAAATGAAATAGTGTTATATTTTATATCTATTACTTTGTACAATGAGAACCTTTCTGGACAGAACTCCATTAATCCCTTTCTGGGAGTCTCTAGACATGAGCTATACCTAAGCTTTATTCGAGAGATTTTCTCTACTGGGGAAGAAGAAAGTCAAGATGGAGGTTGGAGATGGATATGAAGAATAACCCAGAAAGTATAAGAAAAGGTTGATACCTTCTCTTTAGAGTCAGGCTTCTCTAGGCCATGAATCTTGATCCCACATAAGTCCAGAGCTGGGGTTCCTTATGGTAATGAGTACTTCTCATGAGTCATATGCATAAAATAAGGGGCTTGGACTAGACAATCTTTTCACCTCTAAATCTATGATCCTTTACCCTCCCCTAGTAAGAAATTCCCTATCAAAGATTCGAGCTAAAGACTATCTTCTGACTGGCTTTGCCCATCAATGTTGTTGATCAATCAATAACTTAACAAGCATGTATTAAATGTCTACTGTATGCCAGGCCCTATGCCAGGGGCTGCAGTTACAAAGACCAAGGTGAAAAAAAGTCTTTGCCTTCAAGGAGTTTATGATCTAGCCAAATAAATGTATGCTTACTTCTTGCATAGAGACTATATACCAGCCTCAGTCCCAGACATCACAACACTGGATGTACCTTCCAAGACAATTAGAATTGGCTCAGATTCATACTGACCCACTTGTCATTTACAAGTGTTACATATGCTCAGATTCCTTAAGAGTCTACCCAATATGGAGGAGAAAGTAATGTGGAAAATGTTAATAATGGGAATTAAACTTAAAAAGAAGTGCTATATATTTTTTGTCTTTTGGAGAGTCAGTTGTTAAACATAAGAGACTGTAGAACATAGAATGTAGAAGATGAGAGGTCTCAACTCCCAACTCAATATCCTTTGCTTAAAATATAGGATATGAGAAGGTGCTTAGAATGTAGGGTGTTAGAGTGAAAGAGACCACGGAACATAGAACATTAGAGCTTGGAGGGATTTTAAAACATAGAATGTGAGGGCTGTTAGAGCCCACGGAACTATAGACTGTTAGAGATGAGAGGTCTCAGCTCACAGTCCTCTGTTCATTCCACTAACCCATGCTGCCTGGGAGAGCTACTCTCGTCATTAGAGTAAAGCAGCTGCAAATAACCAAACATACTTAAAACTCTCCAGCAGAAAATAACTAAGTAATTAGTAGCAGCTTGTTTATTGGGGAGGGAAATGCAGCAATTAGAAAGTCATTTGGGGGAAACTATTGAAGTTGTATGATGAGTCCAGAAGGATGCCTGGGGATATCTGTGAGCAGTATTTCAACCAGATAGGTAGGAGAGGATCCTGAACTATGAAATGCCATCAAAATAAATCACAGCTAGACAGGTGTTTGCCCATAGGGCCTGCCTGGTATGCTGGGATTGGGAGTGGGGGTGGTTGTGGTAAGCCTGTGTCTGGAGGAGGACTCAATCACATCAGGATCCTGGGAAAAAGTCCAAAAGGCTGGCAAGCAAGGGACAACATTTCAGAACCTGGCACACAGACTATTGTTTCCTGGAGTTCTGGTGACAGATGTCTCCTTGGGGCTGAACTCGCAGCCCATGGCAATCAGGGGACAGCCGACATTCTGGCTGATAGAAGAGGTGTTGAACCTGGAGACAGGAGAGAGTCATAGCATGTGGGAGCTGGACTGGATCTCAGAAATCAGAATAACTTATTTATTTAGCAATTCAAGACTTGCAAAGGCCTCTGCTAACAGCCCTGAGAGGTAGGTAGTAAAAACAGGATGACTCTGAACTGCAGTTATTGGAGATAATGGATTAGTAGCCTCATCATGTCAAAGCCTCAACCACTTTATCCAGAGCACTTCTCAAACCCTTGATCCCGACTGTCTGCCTGTATGACTCCTGTCCATGGGTTCCCATAAAGTCTCCTTTAAAGAATCCATTCACCTTCCCTGGAGGTCTTCTAGGTCTCTTAATCCAAGAGTACAAGCACAGAGGGCTGACCTTCTGTCAGTCTTTACTCTTACTTCACTACGACTAGGACACGTTTTTTTCTCATCCGACACTTACTGTAGAATTCTTATCCTTTTTTTGGTCATGGATCCCTTTGATAGACGGGTGAAGCATGTGGACCTCTTCTCAGAATGTTTTTAATTCATAAATTAAGTTATGTAATATTATAAAGGAAAATATACTGAGGTATATCAAAATTATCAAGTTATCAGAAATGTGTACGTATTTATCAACCAAGCATCCACCAACCATATATGCTTATATATGTAAGTGTGTATATCTAACTTAACTAAACATCTATAGAACCCTATGTGTGTGATCCATGTGATCCATGAATCATATATATGTACACATGAACTCTCTCCACACACACACACACACACACACACACACACACACACACACATAGATGCTTAGTTAAGAACCCCTGACTTATGAATCGAATCTACAAGCATTTTTTAAACATTTATTATGTGCCAGGCACTATACTAACACAAGCAAATAAATAAATGAATACAAGCAAAGGTCAGACAATCCCTGTCATGAAGGAGATTACATTTTAACAGGGAAAGAAACATATAAAAGGAAGGTTGGAAATGGGGGAAATGGAGAGAAGTGTGGGGAAGGAAGGGGTCAGTGGAGAAATTCAAGGAGATTCACAATGGTGAGAGTATTAGGGCCTGGAGTCAGGAAGACCTGAGTCCGAATCTGGCCTCAGATGCCTGCTAGAGGTGTGACCCTGGGCAAGTCACTTAAGTTCTATTTGCCTATTCTATTTCAGTTTCCTCAACTATACAATGGACATAATAATGTACCTACTTGAAGGATTGTTATTGAAGATAAAATGAGATGATATTTATAGAAGTGCTTTGCAAACTTTAAAGCACTATATACATGCCACTGCTCCTTCTTACACAGTAGCTAGATGGGGCAATGGATAGAGTGCCAGGCCTGGAGTAAGGAAGACTCATCTTCCCAAATTTAAATCCAGCCTCATACTCTTATTAGCTGTGTGACCCTAGGGAAGTCACTTAACCCTGTTTGCCTCAGTTTCCTCACCTGTAAAATGAGCTAGAGAAGGAAATGGCAAACTATTTCAGTATCTTTGCCAAGAAAACCTCAAATAGGATTATGGAAGAGTCAGACACAACTGAACAACTACTGCTACTACTTCTCCTTCTTTTCTTTTCCCTTCTCCTCCTCCTCTTTCTTCTTCTTCTTTTTCCTCCTTTTCCTCTTCCTTCTTCTGAGTTTCCTCATCTAGCTTACAAGCTGTGTGACTCTGAACCAGATTCCCTAGGCCTTAGTTTCCTTATATGTAAAAAGAGAGAGTTGCCCTTGATGGTCTCAAAAGTCCTTTCCAGGGCTAAATCTATGATCCTGTGAACATATATGGTAGGTGGCAATAACATTCATTTCAAAATTAAATCCGGCAAACATCTACCAAGAGCTCATTCTGAACGAGGCACCCAAGCTGAGTACCCAGAGGATTGGAACTAGGAACAACACTATGGGTGTTGCTTTCACATCTTCTATCAGGAAGCACAGTGTGGATCCAACATTGGTTGATGAGTGTTCATGAACAGTTAGGATACAGTAAAGTGGGGCCCTGGGAGTAGAGACAAAGTTTATGGAATCCTACAGTGGAAGAGGTAACAAATAAGATGTAGAATTTGGAAGCTCCATTATCTGTATGACCTTGGGCAAGTTCCTTCATCTCCTGGAGCCTCATTTTCCTTGTCTATCAAATGAGGATAGTCACACCATGTATCTCACAAGGTTGTTGTGATGAAAGTCCTTATAGTGCTTTCGTAAATATGAGTACTAGTACAATGTAGATTGACTCTGGACCACTCTCTCCTGGTAAGGTCTATTCCATGTCTCATCTCTCCAAGGATTCTCTTATATCCTCAAGAGGTTGGGAAGTCTCTGTTCCTCTACTTTTGGCTTACAACTCCACTGATTGTGTCCCCTCTCTCTCCCTTTTAGGGACCAGTGACTATCGCCTCAGTTCTGTTCAACCACTTAAGATCTGATTAACTTTTACAAAGGAATATTTACTTCAAAGATATAGCAAGAAGAAACATATAAACATTTTCTCCAATGTTTTGGGGCATATGCCATCCCACTGCTTATACCACCTCTTTCTCTGGGTAGGGGATTAGGCTCATATCTTAACTCAGTTCCTACATAGCATTAGTTCCATCAAGTTCAAGTCTGTGCTAGCAACTGGGATTTTAACTTTTCAGGGTTTCCCTGAGACCTGGATATCCCATGGCTGGAGTTCCCAGGTCAGGGATCCCCCTTTCTATATTTAGAACTGAAAAGTTCATATGAAATATACCAAAACCCCAGGCCCATTTCTCAGGGCCACATGGCCTAAGGGGAAGGAGAGGTAGCCCCTCAGGTCCTCCCTTGAATGAAGGACAACTTTGTCCTTGGACAAGAATACAGGAACAAAGGCCAGTTTGTGCTCAGTGAGGCAATTTTCAAGATGTAGACAAGTCCAGCTATATAGCCAATGAAAAAAAATGTTGATTCCAACCAACTGGTAACCCAATGTTGAAAATCCATGAATATACCAGATCCCTTGTTTTCCAGAAAAAGGTCCCCTAACATCTTCTATGTGGGTGACACCATTTTAGGTGATCTAGGCCTGTGCCAAACTCCCTTTTAACTACTATTATTTTTCATTTGTTTCATGGATAGTTTCATAGCTAGTATTTCCATAGGAGCAGCTAGGTGGCACAGTGGACAGAGCAGCAGGCCTGGAGTCAGGAGAACCGGGGTTCAAATCCATCCTTAGACATTGCTTAGCTATGTGTCCCTGGACAAGTCACTTAACCCTGTTTAACTCAGTCTCCTCATCTGTAAAATGAACTGGAGAAGGAAATAACAAATAGGGTCATGAAGAATCAAAAATTACTGAAATAACCGAACAAAAACAATTTTGCATAACACTTTAAAGTTTGCAAAGCTCTTCACATAAATCTGACCCTCACAGTAGTCAGGAGAGAAAACTGAGGCTGGAAAAAATGAAGTGAATCTCCCAGTGTCATAGAACTAGTAAGTATCTTGTGATAGGACTTGAACTCAGGTCTTGATCCTAAGTTCAAGACTCTATCCATCCTACCACCTAGCTGCCTAGGTGCTACCTAACAATAAACCCAATGTAGAGACTAGAGAGCTGGTTTTGGGAAGTACTGAGTTCAAGTTTTGACTCTGACACATGTGGTATCCCTGTATCAACCAACAAGTATTTATTGGGTGCCAGGTATGCTAGGTGATCATAACACAAATAAGGGCACTAAATAGTCCCTGACATCAAGAAACTAATATCTATCAGGAGGTACAGACATATATAAGTGTATACAAAGTAAGTTGTTTCATTTTCTGGAGTGGGGGGAAGCATCTAGAGAGAATCAGGAAGGCTTTTTAAAGAAGATATTGTACATAGTATAGCAACATTGCGTGATGAACACCTATGATTGTCTTAGCAATACAATAATCCAAGACAATTCCAAGACTCAGGATGGAAAATGCTCTCCAAATCCAGAGAAAGAACTGATGGAGTCAGCATGCCGATTGAAACATACTATTTTCACTTTTTTGTAGTTTTTTTTCCTTTTGTTCTGTTTCTTCTTAGACAGCATAACTAATATGGAAATATGTTTTACATGATTGCATATATATAGCTGGGGCCATCACCAGTCATCCTGATCTATATCTTGCCACTAGACCCAGATGACTCTGGAGGAGGAAATGAGTCTGGTGACTTTGCACAACCTTCCCTCACTTAAATTCAATTCATTTGCAAGTCATGGCATCATCTTCCTGATGTCATGGTCCTCTTGGAGAATGAAGGACAAACAACGATAATGGCAAACAACAAACACATAAAACTTATATTAAATTGTTTACTGTCTTAAGGAGAAGGGAAGGAGAAAATTTGGAACTCAAAATTTTTCTTTAAAAATTTTTATTAAAATTGTTTTAAAATTTTATTTTAAAATTTTGAAACTCAAAATTTTATTTTAAAATTTTGAAACTCAAAATTTTATTTTAAAATTTTGGAACTCAAAATTTTCTTTACATGTAATTGGAAAAAACAAAATACTATTTTAAAAAAATGTGAAGAAGGTGGTACTTGAACTGAGCTTTGAAGGAAACTAGATATTACAGGAGGTAGAGAGGAGGATAGAGTACATTCTGGGAATGGCCAAAGGCATGGAGACAAGAGGTAGGGTGTGATGGGGAAGGAACGTTAAGAAGGCCTGTCACTTTGGACCATAAAATAGGTAAAAAGAAGTAACATATAATAAAGCTAGAAAGTAGAGGTTAGAACCAGATCATAAAGGGCTTTAAATGCCAATCACAGAGTCTTCATTTATCCTAGAGGTAACAGAGAGTCAATGGAGTTTGTTGAGCACGGGAATAAAACTGCCAGATTTGTACTTTTGGGAAAAATTATTTTGACAGGAGTGGAAGTTGGATTGACAAGGGAAGGAAGAAATTGAAAAGCCCAATTAGCCTATAAGCATTGGCCTGGATGGAGCTGAGGCAGGCATGTGACTTCTCTGTGGGGAAGGGCCAATGACAGTGCTTACTCCAGGGTATCCTAGGGGGTGCAGACTCAAACTCTTCACATCCTTCTGACCAAAATTGAAAATGAAACTGCTGATCGGGTGAAGGGACTTTTCCATATGGGAGTTCCCTACTGAGCTAAAATCCTAGATCCCATTCCTCCAGACCTCACACTAGTAAGGCTCATTACTGCGAGTATGGAAGTTGTTCTAGCTCCAAAAAGACCAACAGAAAGCTGGGCCCACGAGCCTGTAAGTTATATACTTACAAAAGTTTATTAATGAGATCATTAAAAACAATAATCACCTTGACAGCTACAGTAAACAATGCCTCTCTTTTACAGCTTTAACCTTTATCAGCCCCAGCTCTGATTGTTCCAGGAGGATCTTGCTGTGCCAGAGACTTAAAAAGAAGTCATCGTTTTAATACTATGGTAATCAGAGATTACATTTGCATAATACTTTCCAATTTACACTTTCCTCCAGATGGACTTGAGAGACACATCCATAGCACTAGGGGTGTCAGGGGTCCAGATTTTCTTGTATATTTTTTAAAGAAATAATTATACTTAATTTATTTTGACATTCATTTTTTTTTAATTTTGAGTTTCAAATTGTCTCCCTCCCTCTAGCACCTTCTGGAATCAGAAGATCTCAGCCCAAGTCTTGACTATAAAGCATTCTATTTCCATGACTATGGGCAAGTTATTTATTACCAATAATAGCTATCATCTATGTAGCTTTTCAAGTTTGCAAAGGACTTTACATATATTATTTCATTTGAGAGACTTATCCTCATTTTATAGTTGAGGAAACTGAGGCATGGAGCAGTTCAGTGACTTCCCCAGGTCACCCCATACACTGAGAAGAGAATGTTAGTTATACACATAAAGCCAGGCAAAACATATTTTCATACTAGCCATGTTGGGGGGGCAAGAAAAATAAAGTTAGTAAAAATAATACACTTCGATCTCTACTCAGAGTTCAACACATCTCTGCATGTAGATTTCATTGTGAGTCCTTTGAAATTGTCTTGTATCATTGTACAGATTACAGTAACAGTCTTTCACTGTTGATCATCGGTATAACATTTTTGTTACTTTGTAACAACTGAAACTCAGATTTTGTGACAACTAATCTAGTTATCATGTTGGTTCATGAGCTCCATTTCTCAGGCATGGAACAAATCTCAGAAAGATTAAAAAAACAGGTTGGTGGCACAATGGATAGAGCCCTAGACCTGGAGTAGGAAAGGCTAGAGTTTGAATCCAGTCTCAGGTACTTACTAGTATCTGTTGTATATACACAGGTCACTGAAGTCATTGAACTGCTTTGTGCCCCAGTTTCCTCAACTGTAAAATGAGCAAGTCTGCTGCCACAGAATTGTTGTGAGGGTCAAATGCTAACTACTATTATTAATAAATAGTATTTATTATTATTTATTATTAATAAATAACTTGCCTACAGTCACGGAAATAGAATGTTTTATAGTCAAGACTTGGTCTCAGGTCTTCTGACTCCAAATCCAGTGCTGTTTCTATCCTACCACAGTTACTTATCTTACCACCTGTGAAAACTTATGCAGTTCCCAACTACACTGGACCTCAGTTTCCTCATTTGTAAGATAATGGTACTGGGTTATATAATAGCCATGTTCCCTTTACAGCTCACAATATGTGATCCAGTATAACTCTATGGTAATATGTTTAATACTTCTCTGGGGTCTACATTTACAAAAAGGGATAGGAGTTTATACTGCATTTAAAGAAACAAGATTCATGAAAAGTATTCCTGTAAATATAATTGATAGCAGAGAGACATTTCCCTTTCCTAGTCCTGGGCTAATGTTCTAAAGCTAGTAATTTTCTAAAAAACCCTCATTATCTTTTATTATCAATACCCAATAGGTTGTATCCTAAAAGTACTTCATCTGTACAAGGAAATGATGTTATAAAATGAAAATTGATTTTTTGGGGGGAGGGACGGAATGGGGAGTAGAGTGATGGATTTCACTTCCTAGCAGGCATAAAGATGAAATTTATGGTTGTTCAGTCCTTCCAGTCATGTTCGACTTTGTTGCCCCATTTGGGGTTTTCTTGGTTAAGATACTTGAGTGGTTTGCCATTTCCTTCTCCAGCTCATTTGACAAATGAGAAAACTGAGACAAACAGGGTTAAGTGACTTAACCCAGGGTCACATAGCTAGTAAGTTTCTAAGATCAGATTTGAACTCGGGTCTTCCTGACTCTAAGCCTGGCACTTTATCTATTGTGCCGCCTAACTGCCTCATAGAAAGGAAAGAGGAGCTCCAAAAAATCTGTTGAAGAAGAATACAGTCGTCAATGAAACTTTGGGAACAATTTCTTGCCTAAAAAATAGGACACTTCTGCTGAGTGTGTGACCATGTGGAACAGCAAGATAAGGAAGGGAAACGTGGGGACAGTAGTGATTATTCCATTCTAGAATATTTTTTGGAGACAACACAGCCAGAAATCAGGGAGAAAGGAACAGGTTGCAAACCAGTGAACAGTGCCTGCACAGAGTAGGTGTTTAATAAATGCTTGTTCATTTGACTTGACAAGCAAGTGATCAAGGCACAGACAGTCCTTTTAATTCTTCAGACCCAGGGCTCATCCAGGAGCACGTACTGCTTACAGAAAGAGACTCACTTATTGATGACTTGCCTTGTCCCTGGTCACTTTCCTTGTCTTGTGAATTTTGGAAGACTTTGTTTCCCAAGGTATTCTGGCGCACGCGCGTGTGTATGTGTGTGTGTGCATGCACACTCATGCACATGCACACCTATTCATGTGCCTAGTAAGAAATAGGAGAGCACTATATTGGGCAATGTGGCTTCATTATTCATGACTGGCCCATGTAAATGTTTTATTGCTTCAAGAAAAATAAAAGGTCTTTTAAAGTAAGTAGTACAGACGTTACAAGACTCCAGAGGAGAGAGACAGAGTAATCCGAGGAAGTTTCATTCAATTTAAGTAATTTCAATTCATTCAATTTAATTTAACAAGCATTAATCAAGAGGGTCAGATTTGAGCTGGGTCAGAAAAGATGGTGAGCACTCCAAAGTCACAGTATCCTAGGCAAACCATTACATCTCTTTGGGTCTCAATTTCCTTATCTGTAAAAAGAAAAGGTTGGTCTAGAATCTAGGCATCTAGACTCTAGATGACTTCTGAGATTGCCTCTGACTCTAAATCTGGATTATAGTTATTAGACATTAGACATGTGATTGCTAGTTATGTGATCATGGACAGCTCCCTTCTCTCTTCTGAACCTCAAATCCCTTATCTATTAAAATGAAAGGGTTGAACCAAAAGACTCCTGAAGTCCCTTCGAGCTCAATCATTCTCTACAACCTGTTCAAGTCAACCTAAATACTATATGATGGTTCCAATGTATCCCTCTAAGTTCTATCATTGTATATTCTAAGATCCCTTCCAAATGTAGCAACATTTAACAATTAGAGTTGGTAGTTAGTAGTTGTTCTATGTTCTACTATTCTATCTTTTAAAATCCCCTCCAGATCCAAAATTCTACTGTTTGTATTTCCAATATTCCAATTGCCTCCTATAGGGTCATAACTGTGCTATAGAAATCAAATCTAACCTGTTCTCCCTCTGTCTTTGGAAAAAGTAAACAGCTCTAGTTCTTATAATCTCTGCTGCCTTTGAACAATTGCTCTGGTAAAAGTGCCTTTGCCTAGACAAGGTCTCCTTCATCCCCCTAAGGAGCTGTTCTCCTTGGCTGCTGTTTTCCTGAATTCCTCTGCAGACTGTATCAGAACTTGCTTCTTTCTGCTATTGGGTCCTGCTCTTTTGTACTCACCCCTGCTGGGAAGTGAGTAGAAAGCTGGACGTGTCACCGGCCAGTAGCAGGTGCCAAATCAGATTTTCTTTTTTCAACCTTTCTCAAGCAGAAATCAAATGAAAGCGGGTGGAGAGAACCAGAGCAAAGGGTGCCAGGGAGAAAACAAAAGAGGGTCAGGTTTCTGGGCACCCAAGCAGGAAAGTGTCCTCCAAGCACAAGGGTGAATGGATCAGATTACTCTGGGGCACCCAGACAGGGAACTCCCTGCTCTCCCAGGGACAAAAGCCTTGTTGTCTAAAGTTTATCATAGGTTAGAACCACAAAGGCAATAACTGCTGTGTTTTGAAGATAGATTTTGTCAAAATTCCCAAAACAAATGGAGTCAGAAAGAGAGAGTTAGGAAAAATGCTGTATTTAGAGTTGGAGGCCCTGGATTCAAATTCCAGTTTTGCCATTTGTTAGGTAGAAATAAGAATCACCCTCTGCTCTCTAAGACTTCAAAAGACAAAAGATACAGGACAGAGATGCGTGGAGAGATAATCAGTCATAGTAACAGCTTAGATTCATATGATTTTATTCCCCCTGAGAATTATCATACTTTACTTATATTTCAAGACTTCAAGAGATTATGAGTTCCCGGAACTTGAGAGTTAGAAAGGACTTTAATGACCATCTAGTCTGGGATATCTAGAAAGGAATTTCTGTAAAACCTTCTAAGGAAGGGAAACCTATTACTTCTCTGTGCAGTCCATTCACTCTTTTGGACAACTCTAATTGTTAGGCTTTTTTTTCCTGACATCAAGCCTAAATCTGCCTCTTTGCAATTGAGTGGGAATTCCCTCCACTAATCAATAAGCCAATCATCAAACTTTTATGAAGCACTAGGTGCTCTCCTAGGTACTGGAGATACAAATCTAAAAATGAGTCTCTTTCCTCAGGAAGTTTACCTTCTATTAGGAAAAACATGTACATATATAAATACACACAAAATATATACACAATAAATACAAGAATTTGGGGTAGGGGAGGTAATCACTGTCGTGAGGATGTAGGAATTAGTGTTTAAACTGAATTCTGAAGAAAGCTAGAGCTTTTCACTGGCAAAGGAGAGAAGGAGAAACAAGTGCAGAGATTGCCTACAGAAATGGGGGATGGAATGCAGATCATAATCTCTTCCACAGTTTAATAGACTAGTTCATGAATTTCTTTTACTGAGAAACAAAAACATAACCTAGAGGCTTTCCAACTTCTGGGGATGGGTTCCTGAACTTATCCATGAATGTTCTGGCATGATAGCCTACTTGTCTATTTCTAGGCTCCTCATTGAAGGCTTTCCAAATTGACACATTCAATTGGTGTAGCCTTGGAGAAACTGGGGTCACCTCCATGCTCCAATGAGGCATCAGAACTAAAACTTTGATGAGGTTGGCATGCCACGGATAAGAAATATTTGTTGAATGACTGCATTTGTTTATTTCCTTATTCTTCAGTGGAGCAAATCTGCCAGTGGTGGTCATGAGTTGAGTACACAGAATGTTCTTGAAGTTATGAGGATAAACAGTAGCTAAGGGGTTGGGAAGTGTTTGTGCCTAGGTATGTGTATATGTAAATAAAAGAAAAAGAACATTGTTTTGTATGCATGTGTTTGGGTTACAGAAGGAAGCATTCAGTTAAAGTCTTCTTGAAAAGTCACTTGTTCTCAAGGTATTGCTAGTGAAAGTGAACAGAAGATAGCCTATATTCATGGAGACTGAACAAGGAAGGTCCTAGGAGTTTCTGGCTAAGAACAGAAGGTAGCAATATGTTTTAAATAAGGATTATCTCAACATGCTCAAACCAAGCTAACCCATTGTGATGCTTTGGTGATCCTGTGCCTAGCACAGTGTTGGCAAATGTTATGTGATTAATAAATGCTTAGGGGGTTGATGGATTGTTCCCCATTCACTCTCAAGTGTCTGCTCCTGACCCCCTACCACCAAACTAGATCTGAATCCCATCATCCAGCCAAGTATCCTTCAGTTAGCCCCAGAATGGACACAATATACATTTGTGTTTGTTTGTTTCTGTCAAGTTCTCCTAATCTACTAAATCTTTCAGTATGCATTTTAACTGGAGCCCTTCCATTACAATGGCTCCATCTTTTTCACCAAACCTAGGGAAGGAACTCTAATGGTAGCCATATAAAGTCAAGTCAGAGGAAAATGTCAGGGACCCTGTAACTAGCCTTGAAGGAGAGGCCAGGAAGCCCAAGCTTTCAAGATATTCAGACTTTCTTTTGTATTTTCCCATTTCTTCCTCCATCCACTGCCACCCAAAAACTAATTAACAAATTAAATGAATAAATAAAAGACATATATGTTGAAAGATACTGAACAATTCCTTTAAGTTTAGGCCAGGCTGGATAGACCAGGCTGGAAAGAACTGAGCCATGCAGGTTAAAGGGCATCAGGTAGTCCAAGGTGTCTCTGTCCCCACCCCCATTTAAGCATCTCTCTGACATAAAAAACCTGGAGGCAAGTGCAGCTGTGCCCATGATTCAGATAAATTCTACCAGACAGGATGATGTAGTTATCGCCATTGCTCACTCCACACTGGTATATGCTATGTGGAGAATATTAGCAATCAAGCCTCAAGCCCTGACTGAGACAAACACCCACGCACATGCACACACATACACACACACACACACAGATATTCTGTGTTGTTCATACTCATGGCTCACTCTATTTCTGTGCTCAAACATATCCAAAACACACACTCAATACCACCCCTTTCTTAGTGCCAGGACTCACCACACCTAGGCTGGCCTACAACCACCTTTTGCCCATATCCATGGACCTTCTGGCTATTTGCTGATGCCTTTAAATGATGCCCTCAGAATTGTAATCAGTCATCTTTAGCTACTGCCACAATGGCAAGGAGAGAAGTTGTGGGGAGAAGATGGCAGAGAAATCATGGGAGTGTAGATTGAGATGTGGATAGGACCTTAAGAGACCAATGAATCCAGCCCTTATTTTACAGATGAGGATTTTCCCAAGCTCCAATGCTGGCATCTGCCTTCTATCAATCTCATAGGCTTCCAAACTCCTGGCAAAGTACAACTGAAACAGACCTTTTTCTAGCTTCTGTGACCAAAGGTTTCAGGGAATTCTGTTGCATGAATCCACTAACCACAGACTGACACTACTCTGTGGGCTTCCCAATCAGTCAACAAACCTTTATCCATCATCATCATCATCATAGTTATTATATATAATATCATAGTATTATATAGTACTTGAAGTCTTGCACATTACAAATATCTCATTTTTTCTTCACAACAACCTTGAGAGGAAGGTACTATCATGATAGTACTATCATTTCACAGATGAGGAAACTGAGACAGAGGTTAAATGATTTGTTCAGGAGCCCAGAGTCACTAAATATCTGAGGCAGATTTGAACTCAAGTCTTTTTGATTCTAGAGGTGCCACTACTCCACTCACCTGAAACCTTTAACTAAAGACTACATCTTTGCTTGACCACCTGCCTTCTTGGTTACTGACTATGCTATTGTCTTACTCATATTGCTTAACTCTTTGTAAACCACACTAGTCATTTGGATGGATGAATGAATGAAAAAGTGCTAGAGACACAAAGCAAGATAGTCCCTGACCTCAAGGAGTTTATATTCTGATGGGGAAGATAACACATGTAAGAGGTGATTGGAGCTACAGGGCAAATGATTGACATGTCTTTTCTAGGAATGCTACTAGGGCTGATTTGATTGCTAATCTCAGAGCTACATTTGGGAGTGAACAATGGGTAATATGCTCTCACAAGCATGGCATGGAGATGCTCAAGACATGACATTGGTGGTTCTAAGGCCAAGCAAGACAAGGTAAATTAGAGCAAGTGTGATCCAAAGCAAAGCACACTAGCCATGAAGTCAAAGGACCTGTCTCTGACTCTTGTTACCTGTATGACCTTGTACAAGTTGCTGCAATTCCCTGGGCCTCCGTTTCCTCATCCGTTGCATTAGATGGTTTTTGCGGTCCTTTACAACTCTTAATCTATCATCCTATGATCACCCAACAGGACTGGTATGCATACAGAGCACCTCTCCCATATCTGGAGAGGCTGGGGATCCTGCTTCTAGGAGAGTCATTATGACCAGTTATGGAGGTACTTTGGAGAGACATTGAAGTATGTACATACATTTTGGAATTGGTTCTGGTCTGGTCACCATATGGGGAATTGTAATCTTTCTGGTTGCATAGCCAGAAATGGGAGTACATTTAAAAAGGGCATCCTCTTTTGTTCATTTATCTTTGTCTTCTTTCCCTTTAACTAATGATATCTGGTGAAAAACAATGTGGCATAGGGAGTGTCAACATGTGGTCCCACAAAACAGGTTTTGATCCTCTACTCCTGTGTTTTGCCTTTTTCCAGTTGTAAACTATGACCTTGTAAGTTTCAAAAGGTCAAAAGAGCAAGTCTCTATGCATCCAGAAATTTGAACAACCCAAGTTTGTCTGGTTTTTACAGAAAGGTCAGTATTTTCCATGAGGAACAAAAAGTGACCTCTTGGTGGGTAGACTACATGGACTTCTCAAGCAGCTGTGCCATATTTAGACATGACTTTGGTGGTACCAACTTTACATAGAAACTGTATTAAGAGTGAGTCCATTTACCTAAAGATCAAGGAGATCAAGGGGGAGAGTAAATATTCCCCCAAGGTGCTAGGAGAAAATGTACTTTTGTTCTTGCTATGCAGTTGAAGCAAATATTCCTTTGTAAAAGCTAATTAATGTTAAGTCAATGGAACCAGGTGACTTGGTCATTGGTTCTTAACAGTATGGGGAAACATAACTGGTTAGGGGCTCAAGTCAAAAATATTAGACAAGAACCACCACCAAACTCTCAAAGGGGACCTTGAGGAGGGAGATGTTGTACAAATCACTCTAGGATAATTAATCAAAGAGTATTGGTTACATACATTATAATCTTATGAATGCCCACCAGTCAAGGTCCAGCATCACAGGGGTGGGATGCTAGGTTCAAACTAGAGAGCAGGTGGCATGGCATGGAGATAGCTAGGAAGAACCATCCTGAACCAGATAAGCTAAGGTAAATGCTCACCAGTCAGAGCCAAGGGTCACAGTTATGGCTAAATGACCTAACTGCAACAGCTGGATGAATCATGGCGAATGAGGATGCCCATTTGGTTGCAAGCCAATGTTGTGTGCATAGAGCAGAAGTGACTTTTGAAAAGGAAATCCATTTTCCTCCACTCTCTCTATGGCTTAGTCTTGTGTCCCAGCTCTTGCTACAGAGGCATGTTTTAACATCTTGTTTCCTGTGATTCTTGACTTCTGTCATGTCCAGGAAGTTCCTTCAGTGTCATTGATCACCCTCAAGCAGTCCCGAAAAGCCTAGCAAATCAGCTGCTACAGCCAACCTGGATTACCATTCTACACCACCAAGGTTTGTAGTATTATTTTGAATTTCCAGAATGAATCCAACTTTCAGACAAAGTTGTCAACACAGAGGCACCAGTGGTTGTGGATTGTCAGG
Organism: Potorous gilbertii; assembly: GCA_028658325.1. Taxonomy (NCBI): domain Eukaryota; kingdom Metazoa; phylum Chordata; class Mammalia; order Diprotodontia; family Potoroidae; genus Potorous; species Potorous gilbertii. The sequence goes on from CM053774.1 coordinate 40,632,403, forward strand.
CACAATGGGGTTGCCCCTGCAGGATCTTGAGAATCTGGCCACATAAAATAATGTCCAAGAAGAAAGTGAAGGTTATAATAGCCAAAGCATACACTGATGGCAGCGCAGACCTCACCATTGAGACAATACTACCGTCCATTGGTAATGGGCAAGTTTGTAATAATAAAGGCCAAACATAAAGACCAATGAAGGCATTTCTCACAAAGTTTATTGATTGCTGAGATGAGGCTGCATTTTTTCATCATTTGGGGCCCTACTACACTCTGGGGATGAGACCTTATAGAACTCCCCCTGTGACTCCCACCTGACTGGTCCTTATTGGACAAGCCTGTGTTCCGCATCTCTAAACATGGAAATTGGCAGCAATTGATTCCTAGTTGTCTGACTGCAAATGACTTTTATGGAAATGATCATACTGGTTTTGCAAGGTGGAGCGGTGAGGTTGGTTTGTTATTTCCCCCTCATGTTCTTGCTCCTCCTCCCTCACCCTAATACTGCCATCAAGGTCACTCGAATCCAGAATTCACATATGTCAATCCTTCAGAGGATTTGAAGAAAGAATTTCTGAGCAGGGCCATGTATTAGCAGAGTTACCCTATTTTAGCTGTGAAATCTTTGTCCTTTTCCTCTGGCACATTCATTTTTCTATTGTATTTCTGTGTCTCCATGTCTGACCTACCTATCACATTTCTCCCCTGCTGCTGTTTTGCAAAAAAAAAAGAGAGAGAAAGTAATAAATAATTCTCTCATATTTGCAGATCTGTGATAAAGAGAACTTCAGTGATTTTTTTAAAAAGTATGGGCAGAGTAAAACTTTTTCCAATCAAATAATATAGGACATAGGGATAATTCACATGGGTGAATCCTGCCCCTATAGATAGAAAAGGATTCCTCCAAGTATCTATTCAAGGGCAAGATGAGGAGTGATAGACTTCCCTCCAGCCTACGAAAGGAGAGATAGGGTCAGAGAAGATATGGACAATATCACAGAGGGGATGGTCAGCCTAGAGAAGAATATAAGAATATGAGACTCAAAGGAGAGAAGAACCACAAGAAATAAAGGGTAGAATGGGGGAGATTAATCAAAGGATGTAGTTTGGGACCAGAAAAGGGAGAACCAATCATGTTACAAAGATGGCACCAAATAGGAGAATCAATCAGAAAGGAAATAATGCAAAGCCCCTCCCCCCATCAAAATGCCAGTTTCTGGAAATTTTGGTAAATCAAGTTGGAGAGGGAAGCATGGGTTCATTAAGTAGAAGGAATTTCATAGAGTAAAGAGACAAAAAGGAGGAGAGAAGAAGAAATGGAAAGAAGAAAGTCTCAGTGATGAGTTAAGTGGTTCTCTGAGGGTAAACTATTATCAGGAGTGAAAGGTAAAAAATGGGACTGTCATTCTTAATGTCTGTGTGGAGGATATTATAAAAGGGCTGTGACAACTCCAGATAGAGAGGAACATCATGCTCTTTATAAATTGGGACCAAGGGGGAGGTAGAATAAAAATTAGCTTCTGTAGAGTCAAAGTGATCATCTCAATAGATTAGAGACCTTGGGTAAGAAAAAAGCCAATGTCCACCAGGATTTGGCTTCAGGTAGAGTCAGTCTATGTCTCCATATGCATGTATATGTATGTATGTATATATGTACATATGTAAATATACATATACATATGTACTTACATCCAGACTTTTAATTTCTTTGGTACCAGTAACTTCAGGTGAGAAAACACTTTCTTCTGAGGCAGATCATCCCTTTTCTTCAATTTATCATCTTAAAGATTTGTTTGGGACAATGAGAGATTAAGTGACTTGGCCACAACCATTACATGACAGCAATGGGAATTGAACCCATGACTTTCATGGCTCCAAAAATAGGCTTTCTATCCACTACACCATACTTCCCCTTATCGTATTCTTATTTACTTGCAACAACCCTTCTGGAGAAGCAGTTGAAAAGGGAAAAAAATCCATGTATCAAATTTTTTTTAACAAGGGTCTGATATTTAACAAATAGGCAGCTAAAAGAAATATATGACTGAAATTCATTCCAAAAGAGATTAAATCATCAAAGTATATGCATCAACATGTCTCAAAGCAATTGTACATGATTAACAACCATATGAAAGAACGATCTAGTAGCCAATAATAAGAGAAATTCATGTCAAAACAATTCAAAGTTTTCATTTCACACCAAGCAAATTGAAAAAGGTGACGGAAGATGAAAGCCGTCAATGTTGGAGGGATAATGGAAAATGGGCACACTAATGCACAGTTGGCTCAATAGTTTTGGAAATAGACTAGGAAAGCTACTACAATTTCTCTATCCTTTGAACCAAAGATACCATTGCTAAGCATCTCTCCCCAAAGATGTCAATGATAAAAAGCAAGGCTCTGTGGACACCAAAATATTTATAGAAGCAACTACTTTGGTAAGAGTAAACAACTAGAAACAAAATCAGTGCTGACTGATTGGGGAATGAATAAATAAATTGTGATATATGAGAATAATGGAATATGACTATGCTGTGATAAAGGATGGATGTGATAAATACAGAGAAGCATGGGAACACATATGAAGTGATACAAAATGAAGATGACCATGATGAAAGTAATGATAATTACTCCCATTATCCAAGGGAAGGATATAGGTAGAAGTTCTATTTAGTTTATCGCCTCTTCAAATCCATCCAAAAATAATTGAAGGGTTGATCAATGGAACAGAGTAGATACACAATATACTGAAGCAAACAAATGTAGTTTGGCAGAAATTGGGGATAGACCAATAATTCACACCATATACTAATAGAACTCTAAATAGATGTGTAATGTAGACATACCTAAACAAACCAGAAGAGCAAGAAGGAAATTACTTTTCAGGTCCATAGATAAGGGAAGCATTCATGATCAAATTAACGATAGAGAAAATCACAGAAGAAAAAATATACAAATTAGATTATATAAACTTTTAAAGTTTTCATGTAAATAAAACTAATGCAGTTAAAATTAGAAGGGAAACAGGCAACTGGGAGAAAAATCTGCAGTGAATTTCTCTGATAATAGTGTCATATCTGAGATGTATAAGGAACTCATTCAAATTTCTACTAAGAGCCATTTCCCAATAGATAAATAGTCAAAGGATAAGAACAGTCAGTTTTCAAAGGAAGATATTCAAATAATCAAAAACCAATAAAAAATGCTCCAAATCACTAATAATTAGAGAAATGCAAATTAAAGCAATTATGAGTTTCCACTTCACATACATAGAGAGATAACAAAAGAGGTAGATGACAAGTGTTGGAGGGGCTGTGAGAAAACAGGAATATCAATTTAATGTTGGTGGAGTTGTGACTTGATTCAGCTATTCTGGAAAACGATTTGGAACTATGCCCCCCAAATCATTAACCTGTGCACAATGCTTTGACCCAGTCGTACTACTGTTAGGCCTAAATCCCAAGGAGATCAAAGAAAGAAGAAAATGACCCAAACATATAAACACGTTTATAGTAGGGTGTTTGTTTTTTGTAGTAGCAAAAAAGTAGAAATCCAGAGCATGACTACCTACTGAGAAATGGCTAAGCAATTTCTGACATATTAATGTAATGGAATATTGTGCTATAAGAAATTATAAAATGGACAATTTCAGAGGAAATTGAGAAGACCTCTATGAATTGTTACAGTATCAAGTGAGCAGAACCAGGAGAAAAATATGTAAAAATAACATTATTTGAAAGACTTTAAAACTCTAATCAATCAAATGATAAACCAGAGGACTGAAGATGAAATATACTCCCCACTTTTTGTCAGAAAGGCTGGTGGGCTTAAAATGCAAAGTGAGATATAGTCAATGTGGGAATTTGTTTTGCTGGACTATGTGCTATTGTTATGAAGATTTTCTGTTCTCTTTTTCTTCTTTAAGATTGTTCAGTTGGAGAAAGGGACAGTGGAAGGCAGAGTTAATACGTGCTCATAAAAATAAATTCATTTTAAAATATCCATTCTAAACCCAGATTTGTTTTAATTAAATTCAATAAATTTATTCGACATCTACTAGTGAAAAGAGTATTGGATTTAGAGTCAAACAACGTGGTCTTAAATCCTGGTCCTGCCATTACCTGTGTAAGCTTGGGCAACTCACAGTCTCTCTGTTAACTACTATCCTCATCCGTGAAATGAGGAAGTAGGACTATATGACTTCTGATATTACTTCAAATTCCAAATCTATGTTCCCATGGAAGATACTTATAAAAATAAAAGTAGCTCATTTTTTTTTATAGTACTCTGGTTTATAAAGCACTTTACTTTAAGGACCCAGTGAGGTAGTAATTTGTAGAGGTATCAGGGGAGAAAGTGGGGTGGAGTTGGGAATGGGGGTCATGACCTGTAATTTCATCAGGTATGGGAACTCCCAGTATGAAAACTCTCTCCACCAATCCAACTCAGCAATTCCTCCGTAATTCATCATCTTAAAGATCTGTGATTTGCCCAAAGTCACAAGGTTATATTTTAAAGGCAGGTCTTGAATCTTGGTTTTCCCATTTCCATGGCTGGGTCCTTATCCATACAAAAACAGTAAGGTGGGACACTGGATAGATACTGGACTTGGAGTTAGAAAAATCCTGAGTTTAAATCTGACCTCAGGTATTTACTAGCTGTATGACCCTAGGCAAGTCACTTCTCTGTGTTTCAGTTTCTTCGTCTGTACAATGGGGATGTTAAAATGCTCCTACTTCCCAGGGTTGCTGCAAGGAGCAAATGAGAAAATATCTGTAAAGTGCTTTGCAAACTTCAAAGCACCATGTAAATGTTAGCTATTATAACTATTACCATACACCATGTTGCCTTCAGGTATCTCTAGTGCCCAGTACAGTATTATGCACATAGTGTGCCTTTAATAAATGCTTGTTGACTTGATTGACTGCCTCTATTAGTCAGTCAACATGCATGCATTAAGCTCTTATCATGTACTAAGTGCTAAGTGAGGGGGAGGAGGGAGGGATAAAAAGAATGGGGAAAACATAATCCTTGCCAGCAAGCAGCTCACATTCTAACGGGAGCAACCATATACAAACAATTGAATGCATGCAGGGTACATAAGCTATCATAAAAGTCTCAGTACAGTCTTAAGCTTAAATAAATTTAGGACCTTTAAACTTAAGCAAGTTGTGGATAGAATGCCAGGCCTGGAGTGAGGAAGCCTCATCTTCCTGAGTTCAAATCTGGCCTCAGACATTTCCTAGCTGCGTGACCCTGGGCAAGTCACTTAATCCTGTTTATCTCGGTTTCCTCATCTGTCAAATGAGCTGGAGAAGGAAATGGCAAACCACTCTAGTATATTTGCCAAGAAAGCCAAAAGGTGTCGAAGAATCAGACACAGCTGAAATGACTGACCAGCAACAAGTAACACAAAAGTCTTCAGAGCGCTTCTGTGAGATAGCTGACCCATTGTGCAACGTGCACCATTGTACTATTAGTACAGCAGACAGAGCACTGGGCCTGGAGTCAGGAAGACCTGACTCCAACTTATTGGCTGTTTGACCTGGGATAAGTCACTTAAATTTTCTGTGCTTCAGTTTTCTCATCTGTAAAATAGGGATAGTCATATCACCTCCTTCCCAGGTTTGTTGTGAGAAACAAATGAAATAATAACTGTAAAGCACTTAGTGCAGTGCCTGGCCCGTAGTAAGCCTTATATATGTTAGCTAATTATTATAAATAATATTATTAATTATTTATTAAGTTTAAACTAGCACTAAAACTTTTGCGACACCCTGTACACAGAATAGATGAAGGTAATTTAAAAGGGCAAGGGAGGCATTAGCTGCTGAAGGGGGCTAAGGAAGGCCTCCTACAAAGTGGTCTTTGACAGGTGTCTTGAAGAAAGTCAGGAAAGCCAAGAAATAGAGAGTGAGAGTGAAAGAGCACATTCTGGGCCTGGGGACAGCAAGTAAAGTGGCGGAGTCTGGAGATGGAGTACCTTATGCAGGGGACAGCAAGAAGGTTTTTGTACTGGAGTCTAAAACACATGTCATGAATAAAACTAGAAAGCTAATCAGGAGTCAGGCTGTGATGGGCTTTAAGTCCCAAACAGAAGGTTCTGATTTTGTATTTGATCCATGAGGTAATAGGGAGCCATTAGAGTTTATTGAGATGGGGAGGGCAAGACTAGTGGGATCCAGAGAGGTCAGTAATCTTTACAGAGTCATAGGGCTTCAAACTAGAAAAGACCTTGGTAGAAAATCCTCTCATCCAATCCCCTCATTTGTTCACAACCACAGAGTTAAGTAAGTTCCAGAAGTGAGAGATAACCCAAGGTCTCCCATCTCCTAGCCCAGTTCTCCTTTCATTTCCATGACTCTTTTCCTGCCCCGTTAAGCCACATACACAGTGATGCTTGAACTGACCATGCGGACTCCCTCAGTCACACCCCAAATGAGCAGCATTTATCAGATTGCTAGACTTCCTGTCTAGAGACATTCCTGGCATATAGGAAAATGTGCTGGGGTTGTAACATCTGGCCTGTTTCCATCTACTTGTGGTAGTACTTGTACTAGTACTCTACCCACAAGGAGAGGAGTGGCATACCCCACAACTGAATGCATTTCAATGTGTATCAAAAATGGAGTCCACTGATCTCCCCAGAAGGATGTATATAGTACATAGAAAGGACAGGCTGTCACCAAAGCCCTGTGTGTGCCGTGACAGACAGTGGGTGCCTTAGACTCCTGTGGTCCCTTTGAAGCTACCTGCTGGGCTTAGTGCCAGCCCTCAGTCAGGGTTGGCTGAGGCTCCAGGCCCCAGATGCCATGTAGAGTGAGGTCTGACAGGTCTGGGATTGTCCCTGCCTGGAGTATCGGCCACTCTGACATTTTTAGGAATCTGCTTAAAAGTCAGAATAAAAGAAGAGAAAGAAATTGTTTTGAAACAAGGCTACTCCAGGGAGCTTCCCAGACGGTCTCCATGGGTTAAGCTTGCCTGGTGACAACAAGCCAGTGAACAGAGGCCATCTCTGCTCATAGAGCCAGGAGATATTGAAGCTACTGGGGCCTTAGAGATCACCTAATCTGACCCATTAATTTTACAGAGAAAGGAACTGACATGCTGCAACTCCCCAAGGTCACGTGGTCTTCCTATACTCTACACTTTTTTCATTACACACCCCTATCAGCAAAAATTGTTTAAGCAAACATCCCCACCATACACACATTTTACTTATTTATACATTATTTATATATTATATATGTAGAATAATAATATATATGGACTACTATGCTAATGTATACATATGGTCTATTGTATTAAAAATTATATACGTTATAATACACATTAATTTTAAAAATTTTTAAAGAATAAAATAAAGAGAAAAGAAATTTGAGTGAATAAGTCATTTTGACTATTAATGCCCAAATTAAGTACAAGGGACATATGAAAGAAGACATTATTGGCACCCAGAGAAAGAAATGCTAACTATACAGAATGATTTTACATATATTTGTGTCTAATAGTAGCCATCTCTAGGGAGGGGGATGAGGAAGGAAGAAAATAAAGGAGAATGAAAGAAATTTATGTAACTTTATTATAGATTTAAAAGGAATAAGAGCAAATTGTACAGAAGAGATTTGCAATTTCATGTTTAATCCCTTTTTTATTATACTATGGAAATGCTTGTTTTATTCCATAAATTAAAAATAAAACATTAAATTTTTAAAAAGAATAAGATAAAAGAAAACTTTAAAAAGTTAAAATAATATTTGGTCCTAGAGCCAATAGGGAACAACTGTAGTTTATTGAATAAGAGAGTGACATGGGCTGACTGCTGCTTTTTAGACAGTAATGGATTCAGGATACAGGATGAGACATATAATTTTTAGATACAACAAATGCGGGACTTTAATTTTGCTTGGTTATGCATATTTGTTACAAGGGTAGTTGGGTTTTTTATGGAGGGTAGATGTAGAAAAGAGAAAATGGATTTTTGCTAATAAAAAATTCAATTTTTTTTTTAAAGAAAATTACCTTGGAAGCTGTATTGAGTATGGATTGGAGAGGGGAGAAGCAAGGAGGTCAGTAAGGGGGCTATTTTAATAGTCTTGGTGGGAGGTGATTGAGGGTCTCTACAAAGGTGGTGGTTGTGTGAATAGCGAACAGGGAACAGATATAAAAGATGAATTGGAGGTGCCTGGCAAAGACGAGATTTGGCAAGTGATTAGATTTGCTTGGAGACTGTCAAGGTAATACCTGATTACAACCCTAAGCAATTGAAAGGATGGTGGTGCTCTCAATAGGACAGGGAAATTCAGAAGAGGGAAAGATTTGAAGGAAAATTCATCTTGTGCTACTCACTATTTCCCACTAAGAAAATGAAACCATGTGTGTGGAAGGGCGTACTTACTCACTATCCAAGGATAGGGCCAATGGTGTGGGGGGGGGGGGTAATGGAGAGACAGAAGGTAGAGATGCTTAGTATTGGCAGGGGAGGTGGAGAAAGACAGTCATCGAATTTTGTCTGCCCAGCTACCTGCTGCACGTGACTGGACAGAGTCATCCACTCTGGAAACAAGAGACCAAATATGGAAGATTTTGAATGGGAGAAAATTGAAGAGGAGTAGAGACCAGTCCACAATTATGGGATCAAGGGAAGCTGGAATGAGATCCACTCATGCATTTGGTTGACCATAAAAACCCTTTGGGGTCAAGTAAAGAACCCCTTGGGCTCATCCTAGGGTCCTACCCTAGATACCTCTTGCTCTAAAGTGCAATTCTTCTATGATCCCTTCTGGAAAACTTCGCCTGATGCCTCTACTACCATCCCTCAACAATAAGGAATGACCTTTCCTTTCTTCAGAACTCACATAGCTCTTTCTTTGTTCTTTCTTATGGACCTTTGTATTAACATCATAGCTACTGAAGGGACCTCATAGGTGTCCCTCATTTTACAAATAAGGAAACTGAGAGTGAGTTAACCAGTTAAGTGATTTGCCGTGGTTGCAAAGCCAGTGAGGGAGAGAGAGAGAAACAGAGACAGAGACGAAGCAGAGACAGACAGAAACAGACAATATGAACTAATGAGTAAAGAACTAGTCTTAAAAACCAAAGGAGCCTAGGTTCAAGTCCCAACTCTGAGATATATTGTCTGGAGAAACCCTGGATAAATTGCATAATCTCTATTGGACCCTAGGCAACTGCATAAAGTTACAGTTTGAACAGTGGGTGCCAACTTTCATTAAAGAATTCCCTTACTTAAGACTTGACTACACCATTGGAATTGGTACAGGAAGTTCCTCAAACCAATGGAATTACAAGTCCCAGTCAGGAAGTAAACCCAACCCTTACTGATTCCAAGGCCAACATCAGTCACTGTTCCACAAAACTTATTTTTATTATAGTTGGGGTTCTTTATTTTTCTTCTTGCATATGTCATATCACCTTCCTTGATCAACTATAATTACTATAAAGGCAAAGATTGTGCCTAATCTAACTTTTTTCCTATCCCAATGCCTCATACAGTGCTTTTTGCACAGTAGGTACTTAATTCACATTTCTTGAACTGAATTGTTCATCTTTGACTCTTCCAGAATGCCTTGTACATAGTAGGCATTCAACAAACACATTTTTGTTAGGAGATTGAAAGCCAAAGAAAACCCCAAAGGAAATTCCGACGCAGGGGAACAAGTCTGAAGCTTCCGAAGAGGAAAGGCCTGGTGGGTGTCTCAGTTCACACCAAGTTCAAGTAAAGAAAACATTCTAGGCGGCTGGGCTATAATGGAAAGAGAACACTGGTTTTAGAGTCCAAAGACCCAGATTCAAATTTCGGCTGGTAAAGCCTTTGAGACTTGAGACAAGTCCCTGGCCTGAATTTTTTTTTTAATTTTTAATCTGTAAATTGGGTATAATACTATTCCTACTTATCCCAGGGGATTGTTATGGAACCGGAAGACAAATGACATAGTGTCTATAAAGTACTTTGTAAAGAATTCTAAAACTGTCAAATATCACTATTATCAGTCCAATTCAGAAACGTGAAGCGATATGAGAATGGATGATTTGCTTGGCTCTATGATTCTTACCCCTTGTGGGGCCTAGTATGTGGGGAGTGGGCCCAGAATTGAGTAATCTCAGAGTAGAAAAGGACTTCAGAGAGCCTCTAGTGCAGCATAGAACTAGAGAAGAATCATCTGTACAGTATATCCAAAATATCCCCAAAGGGTAATCCAGCCTTTGTTTAAGACTTCTAGTAAGAAGGAGGGCAGTTCAGTGGTACAGTGGATAGAGTGTTGGACCTGAAATTTGGAAGACTCATCTTCCTAAGTCCAAATGTAGCCTCAGACACTTCCTAACTGTGACCCTTGCCAATCTGTCAAATGAGGTGGAGAAGGAGATAGCAAATCACCCTAGTATCTCTGTCAAGAAAACCCCAAATGGGAATGGCTGAGTAAATTATGGTATGTGAATGTAATGGAATACTATTGCTCTATAAGAAATGATGAACAAGAAGACTTCAGAGAGGCCTGGAAAGACTTATATGATCTGACGCTGAGTGAAAGGAGCAGAACCAGGAGAACTTTGTGCACAGCAATGACCGCAGTGCGCCAGAGTTTTTTCTGGTAGACTTGGAACTTCAAAGCAGTGCAAGAACTTAAAAAAAATTCCCAGTGGTCTTCTGAGGCAAAATGCCCTCCACATCCAGAGAAAGAACTATGGAAATCAATTGCAGAATGTAGCAGATCATTTTGTGTGTGTGTGTTACGTTTTGGTTTGTTATATGATTTCTCCCATTCATTTTAGTTCTTCTACACAGCACGACTATAGTGAAAATGTATTTATTAGGAGTGTATGTGTGGATCCTATATAGAATTGTATGCCATCTTGGGGAGGGAGGGAAGAGGTATGGGGTAGGCAGGGGGAAAAAAATCTAAGTTATAGGGTAGTGATTGTAGAACACTAAAAATAAGTAAAAAAAGGAAAACCCCAAATGGGGTCACAGAGAGTTGGACACAATTGAAAAATGACTTTACAACAAACAAAAATTTCCTTGAAGGCAGGGACTGTCTTTTGTCTCATTTTGTATCCTCAGAACTTAATGAATGGCTGGTTAAGTTTAGACTTGATGTAAGGACACTGGGAGGGATCAAGGTGGAAAGGGTCCCCTTGAAAGGATGGTAGTGAGTTCACCTTTGTGGTGCAATGGACATGGAGTCACCAAGACCTGAGTTCAAATCTAGCCTCTGTGTGACCTTGAATAAATCATTTAACTTCTACTTGCCACCAGAGAAGAAATGGCAAACCATTCCAATAGCTTTGCCAAGAAAACCACCTCACGGATGGAGGTCCACAGGATCACACACTAAATGACTGAATACTCATCACCTTTATTAAAGGTCCTCATGTTGTAGATGGGACTGGTTTATCATTTTTCAGTTATGGGTTTCGCCATACCCTTGGAGGTCTCCTTTCAACTGAAATTGAACCTCAGCAGCCCTGAGCCAAGTCAATTTGTGTCTACGTTTCCCAGCAGAGAGTTGGCTCCCATGGGAACCAAAACATTGGCATCTTCCTTTAGCTGAGCCTCAGCTGGGGAAGGGGGAGGAAAGATAAGGAGAAAGGAAGACCAGACAGCTTGGAAGACACTGAACAGAAGTGAAGGGAAATCTAATGGAGGAGACAAAAGAAAAGAAGGGGGAGACGGAGAAAGAGTTAGGGAACAGATAAAAACTGTAGGAGAAGGACGAGAGCTAGAGTAGACAGAAGAATATAGGAGATGGAGAAAGAGGCCTTTGGGATGCTTCCCAGTCCATGTGGTAAACAATACATAGGCAATAAAATACAGTTGGTTGATTTAAAAATAGGCCCTAATACAGACAGACCCGTAATTATTCCACATGATAAAATTCACCCTCTAGGGTGCTGAAAACTACATTTTCTGTTTTAACTCAATCAGTTGGCTGAGGATATAGAAACTATAAGGTTCAGATTCTTGGAATTCTGGCAGCTGTGGAGAATGGGTAGTTTCCAGGGAATTGAGGAAAATCTTATAAGAAATCCTCATTTCTCTCTCTTGGTCCAAATACTTCCCTTGATCCAGGTCTGAAGACAGAACGCTATGATTGTGGAGATCATCTAATACAGGGCTTCTTCATCTGGGGTCCAGTAACCCCAAGGAGTCTATGGATGGGGAAAATTACATCTTTATTTTCTTTTGCCTCTACCTGAAATTTAGTATTTTCGTCAATTATTTAAAAAGAGTATTCTGAGGAAGCATCCATAGGTTTTACCATACTGCCTAAGGGGTCTATGGTCCACCAAAAAAAAAAGCTTAAGAATTCCTGATCTAACCCAATGTCTTGCTATACACAAAAGAAAGTTGAGTCTCAAAGAGGTGAGGTGATCTGACATGGGATCAATGGAAGAGCCAGTATCTGAATCCAAAGTCTCTAACTTCAAATCCGGTCTCTTTCCATTGCACCACACTGCTTCCTTGATAGGAGCCCATCCAACTTCCTCCACAGCTGAGGGAAGCAAGTTGTGTGCCTTTCGAGTACACAATGAAGGAGCCATGAGCTCAGCAGCAGGAACAACCAATCTGTCTGTTGGATAATAAGGGCCAGTTTCAAAATGAGACCAAGGTTTCCAAGCAACATGCTTGGGGCCAGGAGTTTTCTGGATTTTTCCTTTACGTGGTGGAGTGGGAGGAGGGAGGGGGTGGAACCCAAGTGAGAGGCTTAGAGAGTAGAGACAAGGTGTGGAGGTTGGATAGCGCAGTGATCTCCAAAGTGGGGTGCACAAAGACAGCGTCAGAATCAAGGGAAACAGTTGAGTTTCTCATAAGCCATAGGCTTGCTCGGTGATTCTCCATTCTCTGGGCTCAGCATAGACTGAGTTAGCCAGACAGGCAGGGAGACAGGTACCCTCCATCCCCTGGCACACAGCTGGGCAAGCAATCATTGAATCCTCATGTGATCCTTTCCCTCCCTGTTCTCTCTGTGGCAGCAGCTAGCTGGGGAGAGGAGCAGGGAGACAGGAGGAAGATGGGGACAGGATTGGGGCTGAAGGGGGCAGAGGGCAAGGAGGGAGAAGGGCAGGGAAACAGGGCATGAGAGAGTAGGGATAAGAGGGCATGGGGGTGTGGTGGTAGGAACATGGAAACAGGAGAGCAACAGCCCCCCACAACTGCTTTTGACTAGTCTGGGCAAAAAGGGGCTTTGGGTACCATCGACAAATAAAATAAAATGTTTTAAAAATATTGTTTGTTCCATCTTTATCTCATCCTTTTTGAATACGTCTATTTGTATAATGTACATGATATATTAGCATAGTATAAAATTCACAAATAAACATGCATATATATGAGTAGACTCTCCAATTTTTTTTAATTTATAAGGGCTTATAATCAAAAAAGTATGGAGACTACTGGTCTAGGGAATGTCTCCTGAGATGTCTTGGCTACTTCAAAGGCTTTTGAAAACCAATGCAGAGAAAATAAAGGAGGGGTTGGGAGGGAAATCCTTTCCTTTTCGTTTAATTGCAGAGATATGTCATGCCAGTCGCTTCCTAACAGCATGAATAATACATTTATATAGCTTCAGCATTTTAAAGAGACACAGTCAGAAAATAAGAACATTCCCCTGTCTATTTTAAAAAATACCCCGTAGTCAAAAATAAGCCAGGCAGCTTTCCTTTTAGACTTAAACTTTTTCTTAGCAAGAAGTTTTCCTCCAGTTTTCTGAAAGGCTTATGCAAAGTCCAGGGGAGCAGGGATAGTAATTAAGTGCCCTGAATACTGGAGCTGAGCACAACAGCCCAGCGTAGGTAGTGGGACACAGATTAGAGTTGTGATTTCTTGGGTCTGCGGAACTCCCAGGTGAGGAAACTCCCTTTACCAAATGAGGTATCCATGTATCTCCCCTGTAGCTTAGATCTTAGAGAGATGCCTAGAGCAGCGACTCACCCAGGGTCACAGAGCCAGCCTGTTTCAGAGACGGGACTTGAACCCAGGTCTTTTTGACTCTAAGATCAGCACTCTAACCACCAATCCATGATTCCTGCCGGTGACGATGTCATATTTCTAAAGTATTTGAAATTTACAAAGGAAATTCCTCATAATAATACTGTAAACTAGTATTAAAAGTATTATCACCCTGTTTTCACAGATGAGACAAACTGAGTCAAGGAGCTTTTAAGTGACTTGCTAAGGGTCACATTTATTAAATGCCTACTATGTGCCAGGCACTGAGGTTGAGGCTGGGACTCAATTCTGGGTCTTTTTATTCTAAGACTATGTTTCCACTACACCAGGCAAGGCTACACATCAGTAATTCGCTGTGGAGTAGAAGTCTATATGAAATGAAGTCATTTTAAGCTTTTTTTAAGCTAAATAACTTCCAGGAGAATGTGATAGAGAGTGAGGATAACCAAGGAGAACTCGAGAAATTACAGTAAAGTAGGTTTCTGCTCAACGGAAAGAAAATCTTCCTTTTAATTGAAGTCACTCAGCAATGGCATGGACTGCCTTAAAGGGAGTATCTATCTATCTATCTGTCTATCTATCTATCTGTCTATCTGTCTTATGTATCTATCTATTTATAACATTGATAGACATACATAGCATAGATAGATAGACAGACAGATAAATCTTTCAGTGGGGTAGTGCCAAGCCTGAAGTCAGGAAGACTCACATTCCTGAGTTCAAATCCAGCCTCAGACGCTTACTAGCTGTGTGACCCTGACCAAGTTATATAGCCCTGTTTACCTCAGTTTCCTCATCTGTAAAATGAAGAAGAAAATTACAAACTACTCCTGTATCTTTGCCAAGAAAACCTCAGATGGGATCACATGACTGAAATGATACAACAACCACCATGACATATATATCAGGGAGTCTTAACCTTTGACTGTCTTGTGAAGCCTATGAATGCTTTCTCAGACTGATGTTTTTAAATAATCAAAGGAAATGTCAACTTTCAGTTAGGGGTTAGGAAAAATAGGTACATGTTTTGTTTTTTTCTCCATGGAGTCCCTGAAATCTATTCATAGACCCTATTGGTTTAGAACCCCTGGCTAGAGGATGACTCACTGGGAATGTTGTGGGAGAAATTCAGACCAAGTGACCTGTTAACACCTTAGAAAGACAGCCTAGTAGGAAATGGGGAAAAGATCCTGAATTTGGCATAAGAGGATTTGGTTTCAAATTCTGATTCTGCTATTTAATATCTGTGTGACCTTGCCATGTTATTTAACCTCTTGACCTCAGAGGGAAAGGCCTATAGGGGAAAGGGCCTGAGACCCTGGGCTTAATCCTGACTCTTCTACCTGTATGATCTGGGGTAAGTTACTCTTCCTCTGTGGGCCTCAGTTTCCCCATCTGTTAAATTCTAATTTAACAGATTCTAATGCTCTAGACAAGAGGGGATGTAATGGTAATTTAAGGTTAATGGTGGTTGTGGGGAAGAGTTCAAGATCTTCTCCACTGATTAATAGGCCTCAATACCTTTGGATAATTTCTATTGTGTCGCTGGGTCAGAGGGTCCTGCCCTCTGACTCTGAAAAATGTATGGATACTATAAGGTGAGATTTTACTTTGGGGTTTACTCAGTGGAAGTGCTTTTTTATCCGGAGGAGACTCTGGGTAGTCACTATGGAACCCCTGGCTCTGAAAACCCAGATGTTGGTGCTTCTCTGTGTGGTGACTATGTATGTATTACTTATGGTCAGAGAGTTGGAAATCCTGTCTGTGGATCTTTTTGTATTTTCTCTGAAGTTCAGGGTGCTGACTTTTCCCCTGAACTAAGTGAATGATATATGTGCTTGATTATTAAAGTGATTATTGACCCCACAAAAGTTGCTTTCCTTTTAGAAACGCAGATCAAAAAGCCTATGACAGCAGACCATCATGTGTATGATGGGGTCCTTGCTGTTACAGGGGACTAGAATGAATCCTCTGCTCTAAATTTAGGATCCCTTGACATCCAAGATCCTGCCTAGCTCTCCTGCCCTGCCAGTTTCACATGATGCATGTGAAGGTCATATGAGATAATGTATGTGCATGAGTACTTTATCAAGTGGAAAGCCCAGTGGGACCTGGAGGGATTTTTCTAAACCTGAGCACAATTCTCTCTCAGAAAGATTTTGGGCTTCTGGCTCATTTTGCCATTGGATGACTGGTTTCTGTGGCAGCTGTCTGATAGGGAATCTATAACCTGGGTCTTCAGCCTTGTTGGCAAGAAATGTGTCATGTTTCTGGGAATCCTCAAAGTCATCAGCAGTGCATGTGTGTGTGTGTGTGTGTAAGGGGTGTGTATGAAAATGTGAGTATGTGAAGATATGTGTGTGGGGGGTATGGATGTGGGTGTGTATAGGTGTATGGGTGGTATATGTATGGGGAGGGTGTTGGGGGTATATGTTTGTATGTATTTTTATGGGTATGAATGCGTATGGGCATGTGTCTGTATGAGTGGGGATGTATGGAGTGTGGGGGGATGTATGAGGGTGTGTGTGTATGGGAGGCTGTATAGATGTGTGTGTTGGGGGGGGGGTGCATACTCCCTGGAAAGGAAATCCCAGATTAAACTAACATGAAGGAGGAAATTCCACTTTCCTTCTGCTTCCCTCACCTTCTGAGCAATCTGACAAATTAGCTGCTGGAGGGAGGTTCTTAGGATCACAGAGCTGAGAACTGGAAGGGACTTTGGAGTTCATTCTAGGCCAACTCTCATTTTACAGATTAGGAAAGTAAAGCTGAGAGAGGAAAAGTACCTTGCTCAGGTAGCAGAGCTGGTATTTGAACCCAGAACCATTCAGTGCTCTTTCCTTTATATCAGCTAATGGATGGAGTGGATAGAGTGGCACGGTAGATAGAGCCTTGGACCTGAAGCTAGGGAATTTGTTGTTGCTGTTGTATAGTCGTTTTCAGTCATGCTCAACTCTTCATGACCCCATTTGAGATTTTCTAGGCAGAGATGATGGAGCGGTTTGCCATTTTCTTCTCCAGCATATTTTTACAAATGAGGAAACTGAGGCAAACAGGGTTAAGTGATTCATCCAGGGTCACACAGCTAGAAAGTATCTGAGGCCAGATTTGAACTCAGAAAGATGAGTCTTCCTAACTGCAGATCTGGCATTCTATCCTCAGCACCAACTAACTGGGGATATTTGAATTCAAATCCTGAATCAGATACTTCCTAACTGTGTTACCCTGGGCAAATCACCTAACCTCTGTTTGCTTCAGTTTTCTCAGCTAAATGAAGATATTAATAGTACCTGTCTCTCAGGATTGTTATGATAAAATGAGAACATTTATAAGGAACTGTGCAAACCTTAAGGCTCTATGTAAATGCTAGTTATTATGTTACACTCTCTGTCTTTACCAGATATCATGGGGAAGACTCGGAATCTGAGTTTGCATCCTATTTCAGACACTCACTAGACACTGATATTGTGTCTTAGAAACCAGAGTTTCTTGAAAGTTTCCCACCTCACAGAAACTGACATCCCTTGTAACACCTTAGGCCAGGGATTCCATCTCTCTGTTCTCTCAACCCATAGAAAGTGGTCTCCTAGGGGCAACTAGGTGGTTCAGTGGATAAAGCACGAGGCCTGGAGTCAGGAGGATCTGAATTCAAATCTGGCCTTAGACACTTGACATGTCCTAGTTGTGTGACCCTGCAAGTCACTCAACCTCAATTATTTTGCAAAAAAAAAGTGATCTCCTATAGTCTAGGGAGATAATGCCAGATGATCACTAAGGTGTCTTCCAGCTCAAACATTCTAGGATTTTAAGACCTTTTTTCAAAACCTAGGAAAGAGTAGCTTCACTGACTCAGGGGGGCCTGGAGTTGGACACCAGGGTAAATGCTCAGTGATACAAGAGTTTTCTGGGACGAGGTCCATTGACCCAGTTGAGCTGACTGCAGCACATGTATCAGATTAGCAGCAAGTATTCCCAGAAGATCCTAATGACCTGTCCCAAGGTCCCAAGGACCATTTTAGGATGGTCCTTTTAAAAAATATAGGAAGGATCAATGACAATGATGTGACTGCAATTCTCCCTTGAATGGAAACTCCAGCAGACTGGAGCTTCCAGTCTTGGCATTCGTTATTCATTGAGTTATGGGAGGTTGGGAGGCAGGGTAGGAGAGAAGGGAAGAGAGTTAATTTGTTCTACGTGGGCCCGGAGGCCTGAATGCTCTTTTCAATCCATCAAAATAATAACCAAGCAATTAGTATATAATTGAATGAAATTGATTTTGTAAAAGGCAAGCAAATGGGTGGTGACTCTGTTTGAACTGGTGTGATTAAAAGACTAGGTGAGATGGGAGGAGAATGAAAACTGAGTCTCCTGATAGTGTGGGGTAGATATAACTACAGCTCCTCAAATCTACAGCTGGGTACCGAGTGACAACCAAAACATCCAGTCAAATATTTGGATTGTGATTGGGGCCCAAAGTGCACAGGACTAAGATTGAAATATGGGCGTTGTCAGATTTAGTGAGGGGCTGTCTTAGTGATACATATGCCAATAGGGGTCTAGTATTCATCATGGAGTATTGAAATCACATTGGCTTCAGAGCTAGAGCACCTCGATTCAAATCCTGCCTCCTTTTGACCTTGGGCATGTCACTTAATCTCCCAGAGACTCAGTTCCCCATCTGTCATATAAAGGGGTTGGACTAGATGGCCCTTTCAGTTCTAGATCTATGATTTCACTATGGTCCTGTGATCTTACAAACCATGGTGAATGAGACCAGCTGAATTGTTTGATTCTATCCTTCTTGTTCCAATGTGGACCCAATACAAAAGAAAATGATCTGCTATTGAATTTCAAAGTTCTTTCTCTGGATGTGGAAGGCATTTTGCCTTAAAAGATCATTGGGAATTTTTTTAAGTCCTTGCACTTCGATGAAGTTCTAAGTCTACCAGAAAAAGTCCTCTCACACTGTGGTTGTTGTTGTGTACAAAGTTCTCCTGGTTCTGCTCCTTTCGTTCAGCATTGGATTATATAAGTCTTTCCAGGACTCTCTGAAGTCTTCCTGTTCATCATTTTCTTTCGTATTATGTTTTGGTTTGTTTTATGATTTCTCCCATTCATTTTAATTCTTCTGTTCAAAATGACTAAGGTGAAAATGTATTTAATAGGAATGTATGTGTAGAACCTATATAAAATTGTATGCTCAGGGAGGGAACGGGGAGGGAGGGAAAAAAAATCTGTTATAAGGAAGTAATTGTAGAACACTGAAAATAAATAAAATAATAATAAAAAAATAATAGTTGGGTCCACAATACTATTCCATTACATTCATATGCTACAATTTATTCAGCCGTTCCCCAGTTGATGGGCATCCCCTTAATTTCCAGTTTTTGGTCACCACAAAGAGTGCTGCTATAAATATTTTTGTACATGTGGTTCCCTTTCCCATTTTTATAATCTCTTGGGGACACAGTCCTAGAAGCGATATTGCTAGGTCAAAGGGTATGCAAATTTTTTTGACCCTTTGGGCATAGTTCCAATTTGCTCTCCAAAATGGTTGGATCAGTTCACAGCTCCACCAACAATGAATTAATGTTCCAACTCTCCCACATCTTCTCCAACATTTATCATTTTCCTGTTTTGTCATGTTAGCCAATCTGATAGGTGTGATGTGTCTCGGAATTGTTTTGATTTGTATCTCTCTAATCAATAGTGATTTAGAGCATTTTTTCACATGACTATAGATATCTTAATTTCTTCCTCTGAAAACTGCCTGTTCATATCCTTCAACCATTTATCAATTGAGGAATAACTTGTGTTGTTGTACATTTGACTCGGTTCTCCATATATTTTAGAAATGAGGCCTTTATCACAGATATTAGTTGCAAAATTTTTTACCTGGATGCAACCATTAGAAGTATCTACTAGAAGCAGTACAATAAAAATATATTCCATGATCTAGAAAATGTGAAGCAGAGTGGAACAATGGAAGAGGACTAGATGTCAGAGGATCCAGGCTCTACCATGGCTCCTGGTGTGATTTCATGAAGACAAAATCACTTTCTCTTCACCTCAGTTTAGATAGGTAGAGAGATAGGCAGGTAAATGGATGGATAGGTAGGAAGATAGACAAATGAATAAACAGACGGTTGGACAGACAGACAGGTAGATAGATAGGTAGATGATAGATTAGATAGATAGATAGATAGATAGATAGATAGATAGATAGATAGATAGATATGGGCAACCAGAGGGAGAGGGAGAGAGAGAAAGAGGCAGAGAGAGAGATGAACAGATAGCAATTATTAAGACTGACACTTTGCTAAACTCTGGGGATATAAATATAAATAAGCACCACATTATCTACACTCAAGAAACTTATATTCTAATGGGGGAATACATTTTACAAGGGCAACTAGGTGGCACAGTGGATAGAGTATTGGACCTGGAGTCAAGAAGGTTCATTTTCCTGAGTTCAAATGTAGCCTCAGATACTTCCCAGCTATGTCACCCTGGGCAAGTTATTTAACCCTGTTTACCTCAGTTTCTTCATTTGTAAAATAAGTTGGAGAAGGAAATGGCAAAGCACTTCAGTGTTTTTGCCAAGAAAACCCCAAATGGGGTCACAAAGTGTCATATGCAACTAAAATGACTGAAAAACAACAAATAAGACAAAAACTAATCCATCGGAGCCCAGGTCTCAGAATCAAAGTCCAAGGGCTTAATAGGAAGGGGATGAGGATGAATGCAGTGTAGTGGTTTGTTAATAGCCATAAAATAAGGAAAAGGGACAAAATTACCTCTAGGGTCCTTTCTAGCTCTATTATCCTGTATGTCAGTGAACTAGAAATTACTCTAGACATCATCTAGTGTACCATGCCCTGACCCCGATTTTATATATGAAGACCCTGGGGCCCAGAGGTTAAGTGACTTGCCCAAGATATTATGGGTAGTAAGTAGCAGAGCCAGGATTTATGACTTCAGGTCTTCTAACTCCAAATTCGGTGCTCTTTCCACTACAATGCAATATGCATTTTCAAGCTTTAATATTCTTCTCTTTCTCTTTCCTTCCCCCCACCCCAAATCCTTTTTTCTTGTCTCCTCACTACTAGCATCTTCTCCTTCTAATCCATATTGCATATGCCTCTACTATTTCTGATCCTGAGAGATGAAGCAGCATGCATAATAATCCCTAGAAACCAGCCCTACCTAGAATTGTAGATTGATTCTGAATAGCCAAAGGCAGGTAGGGTTGACACTCAGACTCTGGAGTACAAAAAAAGCTGGTAACCTTTTACAAATGCACCTTTCTAGCCTACGCAGACCCTGGCTGCCATTGAATATACCAGTCATAAGTAAGGGTTGTACATAGGGTTTGGTAAAATTCCTCTGGTATTTAGGGATTGCCAATCATAAACCTATCAATCAATGCTTCTGTCTATATATCCCCTGTCCTCTCAAATGAAGACTGTAAATACATCTCTTGGTCATTTTTTAAAAACAGAGTTATTGTAAGGACCAACATGAAAGTGATTTGTAACTCTAACATGCTATATAAATGAAAGTTTCTTTATTATTATGGCAATGGAGAGTCCCTGGAAGAAAATATTAAATATATATATGTATATATATATATATATATATATATATATATATATATCTCACCCATTAAAAATGTCACCATTTAATCTGCCTTTGAAGGAAAAGATTCCTTCTCCTCCCGCCCCCATTTCCATAGATAACTTATTTGATTTTTTTCAATTAGGAAGCATTTATTTTCTCTCCCCATGAAAAATAACACTAACTTTGTAACAAATATACACAGTCAAGCAAAACAAATCCCCACATTGGCTACATCAAAAAATGTATGACTTATTCTGCATCTTGAATTCATTAACTATTAGTTGGGAGTTGGCTAGCATGTATCATCATTGTTTGCTTAAAACCATTCTTGGTCATTGTTTTGATCAGAATTCTTAGGTCGTAAGAAGTAGTTTGTCTTTATGATATTATTATATAAATTGTTCTCCTGGTTCTGTTTACTTCACTTTGTATCAGTTCATACAGGTCTTTGCAGGTTTCTCTGAAAGTATTCTTATCATTTCTTATAGTACAATAGTATTCCTTTGTATTCATATGCCATACTTTATTTAGGAAGCTAGGTAGCACAGCGGATAGAGTGCTGGACTTGAAATCAAAAAGACTCATCCTCCTGAGTTCAAATCTAGCCTCGACACTTACTAGCTGGGTGACCCTGAGCAAGTCACTTAACCCTGTTTGCCTCAGTTCCCTCATTGTAAAATGAGCTGGAGAAGGAAATGATAGGGATGAGGTGATACATCAGAGTTGCTTTCACTTGAATTCCTCTATTTATTGGCTATTTGAAGCACTTTTGCATGGTTGTTTATACCTTGAATTTCTTGATAACAATAAATTTCACTTCATTTATTAAGGGCCTACTATCACATTGGATAGAGCACCATGCCTAGAGTCAGGAATACCTGAGTTCAAATCTAGCCTCAGACATTTATTAGCTGTTTGACCCTGGACAAATCACTTACCCCTGTTTATCTCAGTTTCCTCATTTGTAAAAATGAGCTGGAGAAGGAAATGGCAAACCATTCTAATATGTCTGCCAAGAAAACCCCAATGGAGGTCACGAAGAGTTGAACATGACAAAAAAATAACTGAAAACAAAAATGTACAAGTCACTGAACTGTGTACTGGGGATATGAAAACAACAAGGACCTCTGCCCTTGAGGGGAATACTTTCTACTTCATGGATTTTTTCCCCCAAAATAGAGATCTTTAATTTGCTTTTCAGTTCTAAATTCTCTCCTTCCTTCCACTCAAATAGGGGAAGCAGATTCTTGCCAATGTATAATAGAGGCCAGCTCACTGAGGATGTGATCCTAAGGTTCCCCCATCATCTGAGCCTATCAGCATCTATTCAGCTTCTATTGTATCAGAAATTTCAATGGAAAGTCTCATGAGTTAGAATCCTATAAGTCAGGCCTAGAAGGAAGCCAGGAGATCACATAGTTCAATGCTTTCATTTCACAGGTAAAGAAACTGAAGCCCAAAGAGGGGAAGTGATTTTTCAAATCTAAGCACACAGGTAGTCCATGGTAGAGGCAGGAATTTTTCCTATTAATGGCAGAGCTATGTCTAAAAGTCGAGTCTCCAAACTTCCAGATTAGTGCTGTCTGTCCACTGATCTTTATAAAGATGATCTTTGTGGTAAAAGCATCATCACAACCACTGCTCCCATAGTTAGGCTAATATTTCTTAAAAGGAAGGAAACAAGCATCAATTAAGTGCCTACTGAAGACCAGGTACTTTAAAAAAATTATCTCATTTGATTCTCGAAACAACCCTGGGAGGTAGGAAATATTATTATACCCTTTCTATGGTTGAGGCAAATAGGTGAAATCCAATGGGCCAAGGATCACACAGTAAGTAACTGTCTGGAGCCAAATTTGAACTCAGTATTCATGACTTATGTTCTACCCACTGTACACTGAGACCATTCAAGTCTTGAGACTTGGCTGGTTCAGAGGACTAGAGACATGTGGCATGGCAAAGCAACTATAGAGCTTTTCCCCAGGATGCTGAAATTTAGTGAGGTACTAACTTAATAGTAGGTACTAATAATTGATCTAACTTAACTGGTCCTTAATACATTTGGTTTTGGAGCTTTTGCCCTGGGTCTCATTGAGCACAGCCTCACATAAGTCTCTATATATCTAGTCAACCCAGGCAGAGAGGTTTGTGGACAGTTGGGGTGGGGTCATCTTATAGAGTATTCCAGCACCAAGGAAGACCAAAGCTGTATTCTGGAGCAAGATAAGGTTCCAAATTCATACTGGGGTTTAATGACTTCCTGTAAGGTATGAGAACAGGTATCAACTGACAGCCAAAGTCAGTATCACATACAATTTAGTAGCCAGCATTGAAAAGGATAAGAAAGCTTGGAAAGATTCCAGAAGGCAAAGAATCTAGGCTTACAATCAAGAATAACTTACCCAGAAAAACTGATTATAAGTCTATAGAAGAAAAATGGATTTTTAATGAAATAAAGGACTTCCAAGTATTCCTAATAAAAATACCAGAAGCATGCAGAAATTTTGAAATGTAAACACAAGAGTTGAAAGTAGCATAAAAAGGTAAAAAAAAAAAAAGAATGAGGAAGCAGGAGGGAGTAAACATGGATAAACTACTTATATTCTAATATAGGAAGATGACATATGTGTCTCTTTTGAACCCTATTATCATTAGGAGTCATAAAGGAAATATATTTAGAAAAATGATTTGGAACTAGTTCTGTTATATCTTGAGGATCTTAAAAAAGAATGGAAGGAGAGGGGAAGAAGAATACACCTAATATATTCCCCAAAATTACCTCACATAATCAAGGTGGAGACATCTATACAAAAATAGGAGGGGGGAGTGAGAAGAGTGACTGGTACTTCTATTTGAATTTGTCAGAGAAGAAAAGAATACGCAAATACACAGAATTGGATCCAGAAATACATTTCACTCAACAGGGAAATAGGACGGAAAGGGGGAAAAGAAAGAAGAAAGGATTCAAGGATAGATTAAGGGAGGGATTAGTTTTAAGGGTGGGGGGAAATCCTCTGAATGAGGATATACAAATATATGTATAATTCTTTTTGTGGTGGTAAGGAGTGGGTATCTGAGGGGGTGTCCATCAACTGGAGAATGACTGAACAAGTTATGGCATATAAATGTGATAGAATATTATTATGCTATAAGAAATGATGAAGGGAATAGTTTCAGAGGAACCTGGGAAGATCTGAGGTAGATTGAAGTGAATAGAACCAGAATAATTTATATAAAGACAGTATTGTAAAGCCAACCGATTTTGAAAGACTTAGGAGCTCTGGACAGGATAATGACCAACCTCAATTCCAGGGGACTAATGATGAAACATCGTGAGTAACAACTCAACTCCAAATAAAGGTGAAAAAACTCAGAGTGTAGAATGTGGCACAGGTTTGGGTTTTTTTTGGATGTGATCAATGTGAAATTTATTTTGCTTGACTATATGTTTGTTTTTCTTTCTCAATTAAGGAGAAAATGTTGGGGGGGAGAGAAGGAATATTGGTGACTGAAAAAAGTAAAATTTTATTTTTAAAATGTTTAGAAAGGATTTTGAAAGCTACCTAATGTAGACTTCCATTCAGTGCATCCCTAACATACTGATTCTTTTCCTGCTTACTCCTGATATTGTTCATAGTCCAACTAAAAGCAAAAAAAAGCATCTAATTTATGTCTCCTTCATATATTTTAATTTTTAACTCAGAGATCAGGAATTGTTAACCTTTTTTGTATTATGGATCTTTTTGGAACTCTGGTGAAGCTAAGAGACCCGTTCACAGAAAAATATTTTTAAATGAATTTTAATTTCAAATGAATAAAATGCAAAAGATTGCAAAGGAATCTATATTATATTGAAATGTTATATTATATATAGATACAAGAATTATTTTTTAACCAAGTTCATGGACCCTAAGTTAAGAATTGTTAGATTCTTTGTGGAAAACAAATTCACACTGATCACGCCACACTGACATTATTAGAGGAAAGAGTTGTTACACATAACTGGATTTTCCACATACACCTTTTAAGGGCAAAATTTTTCCTATTAGTCATTTTTGACAGAAATCTGTCAAAATGGATTTGATACCACTTTTCCTTTTTAAGCAAAGGATACAAAACATAATATAATCTTGATGACTCAAGATTATCATTTTGAGCATTAATGATTACATTATGTGATAACACAGTGATGCCCTCAGGGCTACTGAATGTGGCAGATTGTTCTTTTCTATGTGAAATGGCCCCAGATTACTTTATACTTGATGTTTTTGCCTTTGCCATCATAGGAGTACATCTCATTTCTCGGTGCCTATGATTATATTTTTCTTTCTTTCTTTCTTTCTTTTTTTTTAGTGCCTTTGATTCTAACAGCCTTCCTTTCCCCCTCTTCCCATTGCTGTTGCTATGGCTGTTGAGTTATTACAGTTACGTCCTACTCTTTCTGATGTCATTTGGGGTTTGCTTGGCAAAGACACTGGAGTGGTTTGCCGTTTCCTTCTCCAGCTCATTTTACAGACAAGAAACTGGGGCAAATAAGATTAAATGACTTATCCAGAGTCATGTAGCTAATACATCTCTAAGGCTGGACTAGAACTCATGAGGAAGAGTCTTCCTGATTCCAAGACCAGTGCTCTAACCACTGTGCCCCCTAGCGCCCCTTTCCCTCCAACTTCTGCCATTAATCTGCTGTAAGAACAAAAATATTGCCAAGAGAAAAACAACACAGATAGACAAGCTTGTTGAGTCAGTGAATTTAAGTTTACATACAACAGCCAAGTTGACATACTTAATGGAAAGAAGTATCCTCCAAAGTGTTATCTACTAGGGCTCAACTCCTTTCCCAACTCCCAACTATATATTCTCAATGGCTAAGGTTGTGAGAAGTGAGACCTCTCTAAGTAGGGTGGCATAACACTTAAAACTATGCATTTTCTACATGAATGAGCTCTGCTAGTGGAAGTTCTATTATTAATAATGAGAACTAGCAGCTGCCACCATCAGATCATCCAAATAAGGCATTAGCCAACAATTTTATACTT
The DNA here is from genome assembly GCA_028658325.1 of Potorous gilbertii. Classification (NCBI taxonomy): domain Eukaryota; kingdom Metazoa; phylum Chordata; class Mammalia; order Diprotodontia; family Potoroidae; genus Potorous; species Potorous gilbertii. The sequence continues at coordinate 40,659,021 of CM053774.1, forward strand.
CTGCATATACTTGGGTAATTTGTGGTTCAGAACTGCAGCTCTGGGTCTGCTCTGACTGGGTTCAGATTGGATGCTTTCTCAATAAAAATTTAATGATTCAGCCCAACCAAGGCCTCAGGCCTTGAAGACATCTAGATTTGGTTCATTTAAAGTTCTGCACTAGGATTTGTTAGTTCCCCTGCAAGCATTGGACAAACAAAAAGAATTTAAACCCAAAACAGACGTTAAAAGAGAAAGCTAGGTAGTACAGGGGGAAAAGCACTGGGTCTAAAGTCAGGAGGATCTGAGTTCAAATCCAACCTCAAACTGTTGGTGGTGGCAGCAGTCCTTCTTTCTCAAAGAAGACCAGTGACATCAGGAGGGTGATGTTGCTCACTGGCTATGTGATCCTAGGCAAGTCATTTAACTGCAATCTGCCTTATTTTCTTCAACTATAAACTGGGGATCAAAATAGCCCCTATCTCACAGGGCTATTGAGAGGATCAACGGAGATAATATCTGTATGTTGTTGAGCAAAATGGTTGGCAAATAATGGGCACTTAATAAAGGCTTATTTCTTTTCCTGTATTCTTTTTTTATATTAAAAGACATGATCCTATTTAAAGAACAGAAGGCTATAATTGGAGTCCACTTTTCATTTGACTGATATTTCTTTTTCTAGGCCCTTCCTCAAATGTTTAATCACAATCCCCCATAGGACCCCTGGCAGCAACTAGTCAATTCCCTTGCCTTTTATTCAAGGCTGTCTTTGGTCCCAGTCCATTATCAGCTGTCCTCCTCCCTGAAATCTGTCTTTCTTCTCCTTCAAGCATTCTCTCTTAGCCTGTATTTCCATTTCTTAGCTCTCAGCTCTTCATCGCACTCTATAGGGCACTTCCAGATTATTCAGAGTCCACAGTTCCTGACTTGACTATAGAATATCTCAACATTCAACTGGTAATGGTGGTACTAGCAGTAGTAGTAGTAGTAGCAGCAGTAGTAGTAGCAGTAGTAGTAGTAGCAGTAGTAGTAGTAGCAGTAGTAGTAGTAGCAGCAGCAGTAGTAGTAGTAGTAGCAGTAGTAGTAGTAGCAGCAGCAGTAGTAGTAGTAGTAGCAGCAGCAGTAGTAGTAGTAGTAGTAGCAGCAGCAGTAGTAGTAGTAGTAGTAGCAGTAGTAGTAGTAGCAGCAGTAGTAGTAGTAGCAGTAGTAGTACTAGCAGTAGTAGTAGTAGTAGTAGTAGTAGTAGTAGCAGTAGTAGTAGCAGTGGTAGTAATAGCATGTATACAGTGTTTTAAGGTTTGCAAAGTACTTTACAGATACTATCTCATTTTACCTTCACAATAGCCCCGCGAGGTAGACATTATTGTCTCCATTTAATAGATGGGAAAACTAAGGCAGACAGAGATTAAGTGACTTGCCAAAGGTCACACAGCTATTATGTGTCTAAGGCATGTTTTGAATTCCTAAAGAGTAGCTGACTGGTTTCCATTCTTCCTAGATTCTATACTCAGAATTATGGTGGATTTAGAATGAGAAAGAGATTTTAGAGGTCAGCTGTTCCATCCCTCTCATTTTACAGACCAGGAAACTGAGACCCAGGGGAGTTAAGTGAATTACCCAAGGACAAATAGATAGTAGGTAACAGAGCCAGGCTTTGAACCCAGGTCTTTTGACTCTAAACGCAGCATTCGTTCCTCTACATTATGAGGCTCACTAAAAGATCACTTTTCCACACTCATAAATTCCATACCCACTCCACCTCTGCAATGAAAAGAAGGAGGTGCTTTTTCTCACCTCTTCACCAGGACTGTTTTTGGTATGATTGTTGAGTCATTTCAGTCGTATCTGACTCTTCAACACCCCATTTGAGATTTTCTTGGCAAGGATCCTGGAGTGATTTGCCATTTCCTTCTCCAGCTCATTTTACAAATGGAGAAACTGAGGCAAATAGGGTTAAGTGACTTGCCCAGGGTCACACAGTGGGTCTTCTTGACTCCAGTCCTGGCACTCTATCATCTGTGCCACCTAGCTGTTCAATATAATGTAAACTCCTTGAGGGCAGGGACTATTTTGTTTTTATGTTTATATTCCTAGCACTTAACACAATACCCAGCATTCGCTAGACATTTAATACATGCCTATTGATTGATAGGCTTCATTAATAGAATGATCATATCTGGAACAAGAATGACCTGATCACCTCTGGAGGACTCATCTGTGCATGGTACATTTGAGGAAGGTCACTGATAAACAGAAGCATGTAAACAGGAGGAAAAGTATAATGTTGAGGGGACTGGATCCTTGCCATACTGGTTTCATATTAAAGAATTAGGGAACTTTAACCTGGAGAAAAAAAAAAGACTTAACTGGTACAAAGACAAGTCTCCAAGTATCTGAAGAGCTGTTGTGTGGAGTCATCTGTACAGAGACCATCACTGACGTCGCAGGCAAGGATAAGACCACCAGGGAAACAGCATAGAAGAAAAAGTAAAAGGGCCTGGGATTGAATATTAGAGAATGTCAACCTTTAAGGCATGAAAGGTGAATGAAAAGCTAGTAAGAGTCAGACAATCACTTAGTTCTTACCAAACACCACATTCCCTCTCACTTCTTTCATTCCTTTAGGGATGCTTAAGTGGTCTGAAATGTTCCCTCTTCTTAAACTACATTAGCTAATTAGCTCATTACTTACACTTTTGGTTGAGCACTTGACACCATAGAGGTAGTTTGCTTACATAAATAATTCAGGTATGCAATTTCCATCATGGTTAGAAGACAGTGAGAGCCTGAAAATGCTTCCAAATAGGATGGAAGCATCAAATGGCCCACTTAGGACTTTTCAGTAACACAATAGATTACTGAAAAAGAACGTTCCGGTAGTATACCATGACAGGTCAGACTTTCTCCAGAAACCTTTGTTAACTCACTCAATTATTCAAGCATCTACTATAGCACAATCATTCAATCAAGGTCAGGCTTATCAGCTTATCATTCAAGACCCTTCCTCCATACTCTAGCTTTCATCTCTGCTCTCCAGTTTGGGGTACATTGCTTTCCCTCTTCAGGCCTTTAAAGTTTGCCTGATGACATGGCTAATTGCCCTCCCCTAAGTATAGCAAACTTAAGATCAAACATAGAAATTGTATACAAATGGGGCCTTAGAAACAGCGATGGGAAACAAAAGTGTAAGTAACTTTCCAGTTAGGATTCAACAGTCAATAAAACATTTATAAAGTCTCTACTATATGCCAGGCATTGCGTTAAGCATTGGGAATACAAAAAGGGCCAAAAGGGAGTCCCTGCCCTCCAGGAGCTTATAATCTAATGAGAGAGACAACAAGTAAACAAATATGAAAAAGCAAGCATTATACAGGATAAATAAGAGATCATTAAGAGGGAACTTTCTCATTCTAAATCTACTATCCTTTCAGATAAAGAATATAGGAAGAATACAAACCAGCTAGCTTACAATTAAGAGGGGTAGGGAAAAGCTTCCTATAGAAGATGAGATTTTAGTTGGTACCTTAAAAAAGCCAGGGCAGTCAGTAGGAAGAAATGATCCCATATGAGGTAATCAATCAATTAAATATTATTAAACATTTTCTATGTGTAGGTCTCTTGTGCCAGAGCTTGAGGATACAAAACCAAAAAAGAAATAGTTCTTGCCTTCAAGAAATTCATATTTGATCATAATACCCCAGAATAGTTACAGCCAGGAGTGTGCTGGTATATGTTTAACAACCAACTCTCCCAAAATGCATGATGTACTTTTAAGTTTAGTCTACATTATTGGCATTTTCCCCAACACCTTCTTAAGTTTGGATAATCAACAAAACAAAAAGTTAAGCCCTGATTTGTAGCGTTTGCCCATGCTAAAAATTTAATAATTAGCTCTTCAGAACACACCCCTGTGCATGGCCCTAATAAATTCTCATGTCCAGTGATCAAACAAGGCAGAGAATCAGGTAAGACAGAAAACTCAAATAATCCAAAAAGGTTCATTCATGGTATCATAGATGTAGATCTGGAAAGGGTCTCCTCTAGTCCTACTTCCTAATTTTTACAGATGAAGAAATGAAGGCTCAGTGAGCTTAATAGATTTGTTCACACCCAGGTCACACCCAGGGAGTAAAGAGGATAACCAGAATTTAAACTAGATCCCATGCTCTTTCCACTGCTCCATATTTCTGCCACACCTCTGGTGCTGCTCATTTATACTGTTTACCTTAGCAAGGACCTTCTGAATCGACAAGTAAGATGAGCTGATACTGCCATCTCTTTGAGGACTTGCTACATTTTGTTGTGATCCCCACAGTCAAAAGCTTCAGTGTAGTCATTAAAGCTGAAATAGATTTTTTTTTCTGGAACTCCCTTGCTTTCTCCATGATCCTGCAAATGTTGGCAATTTGGTCTCTAGTTCCTCTGCCTCTTCAAAAACCAGACTACTCCTCTGATAATTCTTGGTTCATATATTGCTAAAGTCCAGTTTACTGAATGTTAAGGATAATCTTACTGCTGTGGGTAAAATGAGGGCAGTTGTTCAGTAATTTGAATGTTCCTTAGCATTGCCCTTTTTTTATGATTGGGCTGTAAACTGATCTTTTCTAATCTAGCGGCCACTGTTGTGTTTTCCAGATTTACTGGCCTATTGATTGCCATTAAACACCATCATCTTTAATGATTTTAAATAACTCAGCTGAGATTCCATCACTTTCATTACACTTATTAATTGCAATGCTTCCTAAGGCCCACTTGACTTCATTCTCCGGGATGTCTGATTCCAGATCAGGAACCACACCAGGTGGCTATCAATGCTAAGATTTTCTTGTATAGTTCTTCTGCTTTTATTAAATCCCTATCACTTTTTTACCTGAGGGGCTCATCTTCTGATATCATCTCTTTAATCATTGTAGTACTGTCCATTGGGATTTTATTGGCAAAAACACTGGAGTGGCTTGCCATTTCCTTCTCAAGTGGATCAGCTTCTGTTACAACTCTCCACTATGACCTGTCCATCTTGAGTAACCCTGTATGGTGTACCTCATGCTTTCATTGAGCCACACAAGCCCCTCTACCAAGATAGGCAGTGATCCAGGAGGGATATAGGGCTTTCTATGTGCCAAACACTGTGCTAAGTGATTTACATATATGATCTCATTTAATTCTCTTTCCTGGAAGGATGATCCCCATCTTTACAGTTGAGGAAACTGAAGCAAATAAAAGTGAAATGACTTGCCCAAGATCACACAGATAGGAGATAATCTGAGGTTGGATTTGAACTCACATAAGAAAGAGCAAGTTAAGGACCCTTATGAAGTGATGTGGAGATTAGTATGCACAATGACATCTATAAAAATGTCCACAATTCTTTTTGGATCTGACTCGTGATTCCATTGATTGTAGGGAACTCCCAGTGGGGAAAACTCTGACCAGCACATATCAGCAACTACTTTGTAATTCATAGTCTTAGATAGTCACCTGGGGCATCTAAGTGAAGTACCTTGCCAACTGGCAAAGGCAGGACTTGAATTCAGATCTTCCTGGTGGAGGGCAGCTCTCCATCTCTTACACAAAGCTGATGTTACATAAATTTATTAGAAACTGACCCAGTTGAATTATGATGAATTTTAATAAGCAATCTCAGTCCTGAAGAATCCTTAAGGACATGTGGCTTCCTTTTTCCTATAGAGAGTTGGGAATGACACATGTCAGTCAATAAACATTTATTGAGCACTTACTATTTGCTAAGCACTGTGCTAAGCTGTAGACTGCTATATATCTCACCAACAATAGCCATTGTGTTGGTTGCTTTAAATGTTGGTGTGCTTTTTTTTTTCCCGTTAAAAGATGGGTTCAATGGTGGGGGAGGAAATACTAAGGGTAAATGACTGGTATAAATACAAAGGACAACTATGAATGTTTTTTTAAAAAAGGAATAAATTATATGCAATATGATTTCTTTTTAGCTAAGGGTATTTCACCATATTAGGATTCTTTGTTCAAAAGAAAAGTCACCCACCTATGATTTGCTCAATCATAATATTCAGTAAATGACAATACTGTTCTAGTCATTCTTGGGAAGTGAAATTTAAAATATTAGAGCTGAAAGGGACCTGAGAGATCTGTTAGTCTAATCTCTTTATTTTACAGCTGGGGAAATTGAAGCCCTGTAAAGGGAAAGTGATTTGCCCAACCTCATCCACCCAATTAGTTAGTAGCAGAGCTTGGAAGAGCACCAGGGTCTCCTGACTTTAAAATCTTGGGTTTTTTCTTCCTTCCACCCAGAGCTGTCAGACTCTTGAGGCAAAGCTATTCCTAATGTTTGGCTTCTGGGTGCTGCATTAGAAGCTGTTGAGGCCCACATGGTGGGCCTTTACATGGCTCACAAAGAAGCTTGGGGTACAAAGCCCTTTGGAATGAATGCCATTTGAGGTTGCTAGGATACACTCCTCTCAGTAAGGCACTGGATCAGCTTGGGTTTGCCAGGAATCCACTGTTTTGTGAAAAGCAGGACTAGATGCTTAGCACCAAGCAAACACAGCCTCCCAGGAAGGAAAGATGCACCGGTTACTCACCAAAATCCCCTTCCTGAAATGGTGTGAAGGGTCTCCGTGAAATCCTTTGTGGCCAGGAAAAAATATTTCTTTTCACACAGTCTAATCAGACTCCTAAAAGGTATAAAAAACCATAGTAATTTTGTAGACATGGCCTGGAAGGGGAAAGACAGGCAGGGAATGCAGGAAACAATATGACACAGTGAAAAGAGTGATGGATTTGGAGTCCAAGGGCCTGGGTTCAAATTCCAGTTTTGCCACTATTTGATCGTAAGCGTGTCCTTTCCCCTCTATTGGTCTCCATTTTCTCATCTTTAAAGTGAAAATGTTGGTCTCAGTGGTCCCTTCTAACTCCAGATCTCTGATTCTGACTCCAAGTTCAGGGTTCTTTCCACTTCTCTACTAGCTGTTTGTTGTTATTCAGTCATGTTTAACTCTTCATGACCCCATTTAGAGTTTTCATGCTAAAGATATTGGAATGGTTTGCTGTTTCCTTCTCTAGCTCATTTTACATATGAGGAAATAGAGGCAAACAAAGTTAAGTGACTTGCCCAGGGCCACACAGCTAGGAAGTGTTTGAGGCTGGATTTGAACTCAGGAAGATGAGTCTTCCTGACTCCAGGTCCAGCACTCTAACCACTGAATCACCTAGGTGGCCACTAGCTATCTAACCTTGGGCAAATAATTTCCTACTCCTGGGTCTCAATTTCCTCATCTGTAGAATGAGATGATCTCTTATGTTCTCCCTTTAACTGAATCATTTAATCTTGCCAAGCTATAGTAGGCACCTAACAAATTCATGGTTAAGATCAAGAGAAGGTGAAAAGGGAAGGAAATAGACATTTATATAACATCTACTCTATGCCAGACGCTGTGCTGAGCTCTCCTTTGAGCTTCACAACAACCCTGGGAGGTAGATGCTGTTCTTATCCTAATTTTACAGTTGAGGAAACTGAGGCAAGCAGAGGTTAAGTGTCTTACCCACAGCCACACAGCTAGTAAGTGAAATAGGTACCACCACTCTAATATTTCATGAGTCTCGATTAATGTTCTAAGTAGGAGTCACTTCCTGTTATCTTTTCTATGGTCATTAACCATCACCAGAGCCTAGAACACAGTCTCCAAATAATCTTGAGCTGGGTAATTCCTTTTAGACTCTCCAAACAGGACCACTGGCCGGGAAGAATGACTTTCTAGTATCTTTTCTTCCAGTAGATTCTATTGAAGGAGAATTTTCTCCTCGCCACAATTCCAAAAGGGCTTCGTTGCGTCTTAAATAAACAGAAGAGGAAAATTATTAGATTGAGTTCTGTTAAATGAGGGTGAAGTAGCCTTGAAATTGAATCTTGAAATTCTCTGATTGAAAGAAGCAATTTTTCACAGCAGACTTCATTTGGTAATTTTCAAAATATTTATTAAGAGCATGTCTCATAGGAGAGGTAGCTTGGTATAGTAAATGAGGGGGAGGTGTGGCCTGCCTCTGAATCAAGAAAATCTAGATTTAAATCCTACCTCTGACAATCACTATTTTTGTGTGTGACTCTAGACAAAGTCACTCAACCTTTGAGTACCACAAGACAATTCTCCAAGTTGAGAAATGTTCAGTTGGGTATCTAATGAAATCATTTTGGTGTTCAGTCATTTTTCAGTTATGACCCCATTTGGGGTTTTCTTGGCAAAGATACTGGAGTGGTTTGCCATTTCCTTCTCCTGTTCATTTTACAGATGAGGAAACTGAGGCAAACAGGATTAAGTGACTTGCCCAGGATCACCCAGCTACGAAGTGTCTGAAGCCAGATTTGAACTCAGGAAATTGAGTCTTCCTGACTCCAGGTCTGGCACTCAATCCACTGTGCCATCTAACTGCCCAATGAAATCACAGGTCTGGTCTAAAAAAAAAAGTACAGTATACTGAGAAAAATACAGAGATGAGTAGAAAATAGTCCCATTCTAGTATGGGAGTTACTAGTGTACATATCCTTCAAAGGATACATCAACCAAAAAGTATTTAGTAGGCAATGAAGCAATTACTATTTTCCAGTTACTATGTGTTGGGCACTTAGGGTAACAGTGGCTGGCATCCCCTTAATGCTTGTAATTTAACAGATGTCCATTATTTAATTTCCTCCAGAGGGAACCAGGTGGTGCAGTGGATAGAGCACTGAGCTTGGAGTCAAGAAGACCTGAGTTCAAATCTGTACTCAGACACTTCCTAGCTGTGTGACCCTGGGCAAGTTATTTAACCTCTGTGTGCCTCAGGTTTCTCAACTATAAAACAAGAATAATAACAGTACCTACCTTCCAGGAGTGTTGTAAAGATCAAATGAGATAATATTTGTAAAGAGCTAAGCACAGTGCCTGGAATATAGTAGATATTATATAAATGCTCATTCTCTCCCCCTGATCTTCACCATAAACTTGGGAGGTACCTACGACATCCTGGCAAGATTAAATGACTTCCATGATCAGAAGGAAAGCAGAAAATTGGAGGGGGGTGATTTTTATAGACAGTTTCTTAGATCTTATCTCAAATATATAAAGAACTTTGTCAGATCTACAAGAATATGAGTCATTCCCCAATTGACAAACGAACAAAGGATATAAACAGGGAGTTTTTCAATGAAAATATCAAAACAATTTATAGTCATTTGAAAAAAATGTTCTAAATCATTCATTAGAGAAATGCAGGTTAAAACAACATTGAGACATCATTTTATGCCTATCATATTGGCTAAAATTAGTGAAGGAAAGCAGAAAATGTTGGAGGGGATGTAGAAAAATTGGGACAATAATTCACAGTTGGTGGAATTGTGAACTGATCCAATCATTTTGGAAAGCAAGCTGGAATTGAAACTGCCCATACCCTTTGACCCAGCAAAACCACCACTAAGTCTACTTCCACAGATGATTAGGGAAAAAGGAAAATAACCTATATGTTCTAAATTATTTATAGCTTTCTCTCTTTGTGGTGGTAAAGAACTGGAAGTTGTGGGGATGGCTGTCAATTGGGGAATGACTGAATAAGTTGTAGTATATAATCGTGATGGAATACCACTGTGCTATAAGAAATTATGAGCTCTATGATTTTAGAAAAACATGGATAGAAAAACATTGCAAGAAATAATAAAGAGTGAAACAAACAGAACCAAGAGAACACTGTATACAGTAACAGCCATATTGTTTTGAGAATAACTTTGAATAACTAAGTCATTTTGCCTATTATCAGTACCCAAATTAACTACAAAGGACCTATGAAGGAAGATGATGCCTGCATCCAGAGAAAGAAATGACGAATAAAAGTACGTATTGAATGATTTTATATATATATATATATATATATATATATATATATATATATATATATATATATATATATGTATGTATGTATGTATGTATATTTGTGTCTAATGGTAGCCATTTCTAGAACAGAGGGTGAGGGAAGAATAAAAGGAAAAGATTGCTACATGATAATTTTATTAAATATTTAAAAGGAATAGCAAGTCGTACACAGCAGATTTGCAGTTTCATGTGTAATCATCTTTTTTTCTATTCTACTGTTACAGAAAGACTTGTTTTATTTTTAAGTTCAAAATAAAATAAAATTTTTTAAAAGATTAAAGAGAGGGAAGGAAGAAGAGAAAGAGAGAGAGGGGAGAGAGAGAAGAGGGGAGGAGAAGAGAGGAGGGGAGAGGAGAGGAAAGGGAGAAGAAGGAGAGAGAGAAGCAGAGAGACACACAGACAGAGACAGAAAGAAGGGAGAGGAGATCAGAGAGAGGCAGAGACACACAGTGAGAAAGACAGACAGAGGGAGAGACAGAGATGACAGACAGAGAGAGCTTGCCAAAATGATTATGAAACGTCTAGAATTCTTTAGAATTCACCTGCTGAATACACTAGCATTCAGCTCCTGTGAAAGTAAGCCAGCTCCTTGTGATTTCTATACTAGTTCCTGGGTGTGAAGAGAGATGAAGTTCTGACATTCACAGACAGTCTTCTTCCTATTGTAGCAGCAGATTTCCCACACTATGCAACAGATTCTGGTTAAGATCATCTACTGAGAACAACTTCATTCCTGACAACCAATTTACACTGGAAGCTCCTGGACTTCCAAATGAGTATTGTTGGTGCTAGAAAATAATCTTGATCCTCTCATACCCCTTGTATGGGGGTAGATGGTGTTGATTCACTTAGATTTTCTGAGTAAACTTTTTACTATTCAAAGAGTGACCAGGTTTCCGTCTTCATCATTCTAGGGGTGGGGCATCCTTCATGTGTCCTAGATGCCCTCATTTTTCCCCCTATGCTTTACTTTTAGTTGATGTGGGGATAGAGACTAGACCTCTAATTCCATAAGTGCAGGGACTGCTAAGTGAGGAAACTCCCCCTACCAATGCAGGCTGGCACCTTCTCTGCAATTTATAGTCTGAGGGTTGCCTAGCGCAATTTGCCCAGAGTCACACAACCAGTTCTACTGGAGGCAGGATTCGAACCAGGTCTCATGGAGTCATATGATAAATATGATCCATATCCATATAAACAGATGGGGTCATCAGTGATAAATATGTCAAATGTGCATAAATTTACTTTCTCCTCTGATAATCTCTTGGGGAAGTAACAAAGTCCTATCGCCAGGGTCCTTCCATCTGCTGTGAAGAGAAAGGATGTCTTTCATAGGCTCATCAGCTGGTCACGTCAGAGTCCAACTGTTTTAACCAAATAAGGAGGCAGGTAAGGTGAATAACTTGCCAAAGTTGATGCAGCCTGTAAGTGACATGGGCAAGATTTGAACTCTTCCGACTCCAAATCCTGGGACCTTGCCATTACACAAGGAAATCTGAAAAAGACGCAAAAACTACAAAAAACAGAGTTTGGGGTCAGGAAGAGGGGTGGCCAACATGGACCCTCATTTATAGAGGGTGTCTAATGGATTCAGGCCCTTGGGTAAGAATGTGTGGAAAGAGCATTAGACTCCAAATGAGAAGACCTTGGTTTGAATTCTAGCTTTGACTCTTGCTGACTATGTGGTTCCAAACAAGTCATTTCACCTCCTTGGGTGGCTAGACAGTGTAGTGGATAGAATCTGGGCCTGGAGTCAGGAAGACCTAAGTTCAAATCCAACCTCAGACACTTACAAGCTGTGTGACTCTGGGCAAGTCACTTAAACATTGTCTGACTCAATTTCTTCAACTATAAAGTAAGGATAATGATGACTCCTGCCTCCTAGGGTTTAGGGGAGTATCAAATAAGACAACATTTGTCAAATGCTTTAGCATGATGTCTGACTCGTAATAGGCACTTAAACTTGTTTTTCCCCTGCCGCCCTATCCTTCTTTGAACCTCAGTTTCCTTCATCTGTAAAATGATTGTGGTAATTGCTGTGCCATTGACTTTACAGGTTAGAGGAAAGAACTTTGTAAAAACAATGTGAAAATGAGTTCTTGTTGTTATTGCACAGACATTAATTTTTTTGGACTGGGTTTGTGACTCCATGGGTATAGGGAGGTCCCAGGGAGGAGACTCCCTCTACCAATGCCAACCGACAATTATTCTGCGATATAGAGTCTTCAGATACGTCCTGCGGTTAGAACAAGACTGACAAAGGAAAACAACGGAGAATACATAAAAAAAACTAAAAAACAAAAAAGATAAAGAAAGAGCACTTGCATTAAAACCTAGCCCAGAAGCAAATAAACCAACAGAAAGAACCATAAAGACAAGATGAAGGATGAATATATCTTCAAAAGGTGACCAAAGCACTTCAAACAAAGATGATTACATTAAGGAAAATTGAACCAAGATTACTTTATAAAAGAGAATGTTGAGACCTCCACAAAGGACACAGACCAAGGGCAAAAAACCTCCAGAATGGTTCAAAAGAGAAACAAAAGTTTTCAAAGAAATTAGGAATCATTTTCTAATCAAGGATGAAATTAGGATAGAAAACAACTTTCAAAGCAAAATAAAAAGAACCAACCAACAAAGTGGAAAAACTTGGATCTAGTGGAGAATTTCTCTAAAGTTAGAAGCTTGATAGAGAATAACAAATTTGTAAGTAAAAAAAATGCTAAAAGGAAAGAACAATTGACAGAAGAGAAGCAAAAGACAATGACATAAAAAGAACACATGAAACCAAAGAAAGGAGGTACAGTGATATCTTAAGGATCATAGCTCTCCCAGAAGAATATGACAAGATAAAACAGAATGCCACAATATAGGAAATAATATGAGAAATCTGTCCAGAATTTTTGAATGCGGAAAACAAATGATTGAGAGAATATACAGATGACTACCAGGAAAAAGAGTCATATTTTAAACTCTAAGATTATGCCCCAAAGGCAACCAAATTGTGCATATCCTTTGATCCAATAATAGCACTACTAGGTCTGTGTTCCAAAGAAATCACAAAAAAAGAGATAAGAACCCACATGTACAAAAATATTTATAGCAGCTCTTTCTGTGATGGCAAAGAATTGCAAATTGAGGGGATGTCCATCAATTGGGGAATGGCTGAACAAGTTGTGGTATATGAATATAATGGAATATTATTGTACTGTAAGAAATGATGAGAAGGTAGACTTCAGAAAAAAGTGGAAAGACTTCCATGAACTGATGCTGAGGAAAATGAGCAGAACCAGGTGAACACTGTACACAGCAACAGCAACATTGTGCGATGATCATCTTTGATAGACTTAGCTCTTCTCAGAAATACAGTGGTCTTAGTTCCAAAAGACTCATGATGGAAAATGCTGACCACATCTAGAGAAAGAACTATGGAGTCTGAATGTAGGTTGAAGTATACTGTTCTCACTTTTTTGTTTTTTCTTTCTCCTGATTTTTCCTCTTTGTTCTTATTCTTCTTTCACAACACAGCTAATGAGGAAATATATTTAATATGACTGTACACGTATAACCTCTATCAGGGGAGGGGAGAAGGAAGGGAGGGAGGAAGAAAATTATTTGGAACTCAAAATCTTATAAAAGTGAATGTTGAAAACTATCTTTACATGTAGTTGGAAAAAATAAAATACTATTAAATGGAAAAAATAAAAAGATACTCCAAAGCATATAACTTTAACAATTTAATATTAAAAACAGAAATGTTAGCAGATTGGTCTCATCTCACATATCTGCTGTCTTCTTCCTAGTTTTTAATCTATAAAAACTTGTGGGATGTTGTAGTTTAGTTGGATGTTACACCAAGAGTCATCTTCTTCTCTGATGCTTTTTTATGTCTAGCGGTAGCTTATTACTTGTAATCTTCCATGATCCTTGCTGTGACACTTTGCAAATGAGCTTGTACTCTAAACTGGTGTTTTTATTGGCTATCCTATCTCTCCACTTGGGGGAAAAACCCAAGTGCTTATTGCATAAGGCAATTTTCTAGGTTCCTTTCCTTCCTTGCTATTGTGATTGTTTTATGTTAATTAAACTTCTCTGACAAAAATCAGGCTCTTTATTTTGACCTGTTTCTTATTTTTCACTGTATTGGCATGGCCCAGTTATGAATACTGCATCTCTCCAATTATGTAGATTCAGAGATTCTTGACATATTTGTGTCATGGACCCCTTTGGCATTCTGGTGAAGCCTGATATTACTGTGATAAGTTTCTTACATTCACCGTCTATGGGAATGCTACATTTCAATTAGAAATTAACAAAGATAAAGTTGCAATTGTTTTCCCATTCAAGTCCACAGACCCTAGGGGACATCTATATGGTAGACCTTAAGTTAAAGACTCATGATTTAGATCTTTTATTTCTATGAAAACTGTTTTGGAGTTGCATTTATATAAGTCCTAAGTGTTTCTCAGTAGGTTAAGATCTAGATACTTAATACATTTTGTTTTTATTTTAAATGGAGTTTTTCTGTTTCTCTTAGCTAATGATTTTTGTGGTGTTATGTTGTATCTTGCCACTTTACTGAAACTATTCAGTGAATAAATGAATTTTTTTCATTGATCGTCTGTGGTTTTCCAAGTGGACTATTATGTTGTCCACAAGTGAAGATAATTTTTCTTCCCTTTGGCTAATGCTTATTCCCTTAGTTTCCTTTCTTTGTGCTATTGTTACAAGCTAGCATTGTTAGCCCCATGTCAAATAATAGTGGAGGCAGCTGGCAACTCTATTCCCTTATTCACTATTCTGCTCCTTTCACTGTGGAAACAGAAAAGACACACATAATACTGGGTGCCATCTTACATTTTTCTTTTCTTCATGAGTTGTGAGGGCCAAATAATTCACCTCCTGGAACCTAACCTGCAAGTAACGGGCCTTTCTTGTATTTAGCTTTGTTGGTTCGTGGCTCACAGATCCAGTCTGTTTCTAACTGCATCTGGGCTTTGTCAGCCTTATAGAACCTACTAGAGCTTGTGTTCAGCTAGCATTGCTTTTGAGAACCCAGGGTCACTTCCATACCACAATGGAACATCAGCATAGGATTTCTACATGGAGTAGGGAAAGATGAAGGAATCAGTGATTGCACTGATGTGGTCTGAGTAATAACTCTCCTCCCCATGCAATTTAGACTAGTTTTCCTCTGAACGTTTCGAAATCATCCTTGCAATCTGAATGGCTCAAGAGACTAAAGGCTCAGGCTATAGTATCACTTCCTGGTCACCTGAGTATAAAACTGCTACACGGAGACTCAGGCATGCTCTGGTACTTGGTTGGTGGATCACAATAGGCAAATCAGAGGCAGAGGGGACTTGGACTGTATCATCAAGGAGTGTCCTCAGTTCATATCCTTGTTGAACATCCTTCTCTTGCTGTGGCTAAGTGTATATCTTTTTGTTAATTGTTGAATGACTTATTTCATTCCAGTATCAAGCTTAAACTATCAGAGGATTGGCCTGATAAGGCAAGCCCATCCTGGAATAATTAATTTAAGGAACTCCTAGGTGAGAAAATGCCAGGTTAACACTTACAGTTTCAAAAAATTGCCTGAGGGTACTTAGAAGTTAAGTAACTTGCCCAGAGTTACAAAGCCTTCATTTTTCAGAGGCAAGACTTGTACCCAGGTCTTCCTAGCCTGACTTCCATGGTTCCTAAGATATATTGTTTTTCTAGAGAAGGGTTAGTTTTGTAGCAACAACAACACATACACACATGTGTATGGTGTGCCCAAAGTCTTGGTGTCATTTTAAGCTATTAAAACCTAAACTTGTTAAGTTACTGAAGCTTCCATTTAAGTTATTAAAGCTTAAAATTGCATGAAGATTTCAGGTAGGTGGTACAGTGGATAGAGTGCTGGGACTGAAGTCTGGAGGACTCATTTTTCTGAGTTCAAGTCTAGCCTCAGACACTTACTAGCTGTGTGACCTTGGGCAAGTACTTAACCTTGCTTGTCTCAGTTTCCTCATCTGTAAAATGAACTGGAGAAGGAAATGGCAAACCGCTCCAGTATCTCTGCCATGAAAACCCAAACAGGGCTGTGAAGAGTCAGACATGACTGAAATGACTAAACAACAAGAAGAAAATTTATGGGATCTTCTGTATAGCTCTTTCTAAAATGTTTTATCAGTGCTGTTCTTTTTGTTTTTAAACATCACTCTCAGTTACTAATGATTCCCTTCTCTCCTGTTCCCTAACCTTCTCCACCTATACAGTAACACTCCCTTATAAGAAGTAAGCAAACCAGTACACTGACCATGTCTAAAAACATAAGACTAGTTCCACCCCTCTTGTCTAGCATTTCCTTGCTGAGGTATGTTTCACCATTAAGTCCTCTGAGGGCATCCAATCATAGGATCCTATCTGAAAGCTGGAAGGGCCTCATCCAATCTCCTTATTTTACAGCTGTGAAGAGCAAGGCCCAGACACACGAAATGACAGATTCGTCTTCCAATGTTGTTTTCCCTTATGTTATTATCAATCATCATGTAACTTGTCTTCCCGATTCAGCTTACTTCACCGTTCCTCCTAACAGTGTTAAGTATTTTTACTGACACTCGTTCTTGTTCAGTTGTTTCAGTCTGACTCTTCATGACTCCACTTGGGGTTTTCTTGGCAAAGATAATGGAGTGGTTTGCTATTTCCTTCTCCAGCTCACTTTACAGAGGAGGAAACTGAGGCAAACAAGGGTAAGTGACTTGCCTAGGGTCACACAGCTAGTAAGTGTCTGAGGCCAGACTTGAACTCAGGAAGGTGAGTCTTCCTGACTTTAGGACTTTACCCTCTGTGCCACCTCAACACTTTACAGGTTGGGAAAATGAGGCTCAGGCAGATGAACTAACTACTCAAGGTCACAGAGCTAGTACACCTGAAAACGCAAGATTTGAATGCCTATCTTCTTCCTCCAAGTCCAGACTTTTCCTCTAATAGCTGCCAAGGAAGATTACATGACCTCAAGGGGGCACATGGGAAAACCTAAGAAATCTTGAAAAATAGAATCCCAAAATTACAGAATATTAGAATCGGATAAGACCTCAAGGATTGTTTAATCCAAATTCCTACTTTTTCAGAAGAGAAAATGATCCCAGAAAGAGGACATGTTTTGTCCATAATCATGCACACAGTAAGTAGGAGATATAGGACTCAGATCCAGGTCTTGTCACGTCTACTTCATTCCTCTTTTCCACGTTCACCCTTCCTTTCTACATGGCTGACCCCCTGCATAATCACCTTTTCTGCTTTGATGAAACATTTCTTCTTGAGACTGGAGAAGCTACACTTAGGGGTTACTCATCACTGTCCCTCCAAACATTTCAAATGCCAAAAATGAAAGTCATTCTTTTTCACATAAGAATGCTTCTCCTTCACTCCTTCTCATTCTTGTTTCATTTCTCATTGGACTCCAACCTTTACTCTCTGGACTTTCATGCCTGTGAAATGCCTATATTGTCCCTCCTCCCGTTTCAGTTCTCTTTTACATGTTAGTCATTTCAGATGTACTGCAGTGGTTTGCCATTTCCTTCTCCAGCTCATTTTCCAGACGAGGAAATGGAAGCAAACAGGGTTAAGTGACTTGCCCAGGGTCACACAGCTAGTAAGTGTCTGAGGCTGAATTTGAACTCAGGAAGATGAGTCTTCCTGACTCCAGGCCAAGGGCTCTATCCTCTGTACCAACATATTGCCTTCCCCTCTTGAGGGCAAGGACTATCTTTCTTTCTGCTTATATTTGTATTCTAACAGTTAGCACAGAGCCAGCGGTGCATAGTAAACCCTTAATAAATTTTGGTTGACTTATTTGCTCTCTGATAACAAAATGATCAAATCATGAGGTCTTGTCTTATATGTTTGCTAAAGATGGTAGGGAGGGAAATGATGGTAAAGTCTTCCAAAAAGAAAAGGTAACTTTTAAGCAGAGAAAGAATACTCCCTAAGGAGTGCTTCAAAGACAAGATTTTTCCTTTCATTGTTGCTAAGGAATACTGCATGACCCTAAGGACACACCTAAGTGACATAGTGTATTAGAGTGCTAGACTTGGAATCAGGAATCCTAAGTTCAAATTCTGCCTCAGACGCTAACTTCTTGATGGCCTTGGGCAAGTTACTTAACCTCTATTTCCCTCAGTTTCCTTATCTGTAAAATACCTTCTAGCATTGTTGTGAGGATAAAATGAGGTCATACATATAAATGCCTTGCAAATATATAAATGTTAAACATGGGAGACCAAGAAGTCTGCTACTAACAAACTGTACGACTTTGAATAAGTTATTTCCT
The DNA here is from genome assembly GCA_028658325.1 of Potorous gilbertii. Classification (NCBI taxonomy): domain Eukaryota; kingdom Metazoa; phylum Chordata; class Mammalia; order Diprotodontia; family Potoroidae; genus Potorous; species Potorous gilbertii. The sequence continues at coordinate 40,677,216 of CM053774.1, forward strand.
CTCACTGGGCTTCAGTTTCCTTTCTTGCCAAGTGGGAGACACAGAATTAGACTATAGCTCCTTCCCTCTACAACATATTATGATCTATGATCAAATGAATTAAGGCATATAAAGCACTTTGCAAATCTTAAAATGTCATTTGATATCAGCCATTATTATTCATTATTAACTAATAGTATGAAAATCACTAATCTGTTAGGTTACAAATTAGCAGAATAAGTCCTAGACATTTTGTTCAACTCAGAAGACAAAATTGAGTCCTGGTTTCTAGACTTTCTATCTGTTTGACAATAAATAAGTTAGTTTCTATATGCCTCAGCATCTCTCCTATACATAAAGATGATTATCCTGACTGTCTACCTTGCAGGATTGGTGTAAAGAAAGTGCTTTATAAACCTAAAGTGCTACAAGAGTTCTTGGCTCCATCACTAACCAGCTAGGAGACCTTAGGCAAGTGAATTCCCCTCTCCAAACTTTAGTTTCCTTATCTGTAGAACATGTGCATCAGGCAAGATTCATTCATTCTTTCATCCATCCATCCATCCATTCATTTATTCGACAAATAATTGTTATGTATCTAATAAGGTCCAGGCACTTTGCTAGGTTACACTGAGGATACAGAAGGAGAAAAAAAAATTAGTCTTTCCCTTATGGAGCTTAAAGACAGGGAGAACAATATGAACACAGAAAATTATATGGAAAATATCCAGGAAGAGAGTACTAGAAATTGGTTATATCTAGATACCACCTCTATAGATAGGAGTTGGTACCTGCATTGGGATTTAAAGAAGTCTCCATGATGGAGAGGGATTTCATTCTAGCCTGAGCAAAATCATAAGAGATGGGAAATGGAAGTTATTATGTACAGAACAGCTAGGCCAGTTTGGCTAGACGGCAGAGCTGATTAAGGAAAGGGACCTACAATAAACCCCCTAAGGCAGTCTGGGTCAGATGATGAAGGACTTTAAAGGACAAACAGAGGTGTTTGTGTTTCGTCTTATGTGTAAGAGGGAGTCACTGGAATTTACTGAACAGGGGAGTGACATGATCAGAACTGAGCTTTGGAAATATCAGTTTGACAGCTGTGCAGAAGTTGGATTGGAGAGGGGATGCAGAGAGACCTATTAGGAGTCTATTGCTATAATGTTCCAAGTGAGAGGTGATGAGGGCTTGGATGAGGGGTGTTGGTTGTGTGAGTAGATAGATGAGGTGGGATGCAAGAGATGGTATGAAGGTGGAATGAATAAGACTTAGCAACTGATTGGTTGTGCAGGAGGAAAAGCATTCAAAGATGACTCGTAGGAGGAGTCTTACCTCAGTGCCTAGAAGCATAATGGTGCCTTTCACAAAAATAAGGAAGTTAAGAGGATGGCAGGATTGGTGGGGAGGAAAAGAATTGGAGGTCTGTTTTGGACACATTGAGTCTGAATTGCCTATGGCATATCCAGTTAGAAATGACCAATAAATAAGTAGTTGGTGATACAGGACTGACTGGAGTTTAGGAAAGAGATCTAAAAGTCATCAGCATAGATATGACTGTTGAACCAGTGGGAGCTGATGATATCTCAGATGATCTCTAAGATTCTTCATAATTGTAGCATTCAGTGAATCTTTGAGTTGTCTATTTCACCCAGTTTCACTCCCTATGGGTATCTTGAAAATGGAGAGTCTGTCTCCAATGAAATCCCCAATCTCCCTTCTTTCCTAAACTTTATCCCCCAGAAATAAGGAGATGAGACGCTGACAGTTTCTGCTCTGTAAACATCATCACTGCCAGGTTTTAAAGGCCCATGCGGTGCCTACATTAGAATGAATTGCAAATGCATCCAAGAAGGTCTCAGCAGCAGCCAATGAGATTCTGTACTGATGATGTAATGCTGCTTCCCTCAGTTCACTGGTCGAGGGCACTGCCACTCTAGAGTCAGTGAAAGGTATTGGTGGTTGGCTTTTGAGATTTAGAGATCTTCTCTCCCAGCTAATTTACAATTCTGGATGGAAAATCTATTCTGTCCTTCATAGTATCCATCCTTCTCCAGTGGAGGGGAAGACTAGCAGAGGCTCTCCCAAAGTAGCAAGCTGGGTAATTCAGGGATTGGGATGCTGCTCCTAGCAAATCTAGCAAATGAGACCACTCTGTGGGACCTGGAAACCACAAAGCATTTCCAGGCCGCTTTTTCTGCAATTAAAAGTGTCTTCCTAATCCAAGGAGCCTGGACAGGCCCTGGAGGATGGATCATAGGACCATAGGTTTAGAGCTGGGAAGGACCTTTAGAGGACATCTAATCCAGCACCTTCATCTCACAGATGAGGATACTAAGGCTCAGTGGTTTCTCCAGGGTCACACAACAAATATATATCAGAGGCAGGATTTGAATCCAGGTCTTTCCTTACTCAAAGTTCACCAATGCAATACATTCCATCTTGCTCACAAACAGATCATTCTCCTCTGTGCAACTTTGATCAGCAGTGCCCAGCACAGCAGGCACACACAGTCTGTATTCATTCTGTCCTTCCTTGACTTTTTCCCTCATTCCCCATTCCAATCACTAACCCTGAGTAAATAACCCATGCTCTCCGCTTCCTCTGCAACTGTCCCTAAGCTGTGGACAACTGCAGGTGACCATTTGTCTGATAAGAGCAACAGTGATCTTAGGATGGAAGCTAGGAATCCTCCTGGTAAACAGATCCCCTGAGAGCTTTAGAGGGAGCTTGTCAGATTCTGGTTTCTTCAGCAGCGCCCACCCACACTAGCACTGAAACTGACTTCTTTTCAGATTCAAATTTTGCTGAGACGGAATCAATTCCAGGTCAGTTTCCAAATCGCAGGAACCAAAGTATTGAGATATCTGTGATTTAGATTTGTCTTGGAGATGATGACACACTTTTATTTTTCCAACTGGACACTAAAAAGAAGGGGGGACATGCCCCAAGGAAGGGGCAGAGAAGGTGAGACATTAAAAAGGGAGAGAATACCCCTCAGATCCTGCAGGGAACTAGTATAGAAAAAATGGAAAAATCATTGGACTAGGAGTCAGGAGACCTGGGTTTTAGTCCTGGCTCTGCTATGCCAGTTTGGGTATATCATTTTGCCTCTTTAGGTCTCAGTTTACACAAATATCAAGTAGGGATAGCAACAATCATATGTTAATATAATAACAGTCATGAGGAGGAAAGGAAGTAAGCAGGAAGTGATATGGGAAAAAAAAAGGATTTCTTCTCAGTAAAGGCTCTCAAAGATGGTACCACTTCATCTCATTCCAATATGAATTTACCTGATGTCCAAAGGAATTTCTTCTAGCCTATAGTTATTTGTTTGCTTTTCTCCTAGAATCATCTGTTGTCTTATACCAGGGAACTAACAAGGTTTCCTGTTGCCCATTGAAGAAATTTCAAAGCCTTAAGAGGCTTCCCATTTTTTGACTACACTTGCCTTTCTACCACACATTCTATGTTCTACCCAGATTGAATTATTCATAAGGTTCTATACATGCTCCATATTTTCTGGCCTCTGTATCTTTGCTCATACTGATACCTACACCTGAAATAACCCTTTTTCCTGTTGAAATCCTACCCATCTTTCAAAGTCACTTCCTCCAGGAAGCCTTCCCTGATTCTCCTAGTCGGTAATAACCCTTTCTCCCTTGTACCTCAGCAGCACTTTTCTTGAACCTCTGTAATACACTTGTTGTATTCTACTGAAGATAATTATGTATGTGTCATAAATTTCATAGTAAGCAATCTCCACAAGAGAAATAACCTTGTTGCACCTAAACCTTACATTCCTCTAAAGACTTAGCGTAACACTCTATAGGCTATAATTTAATACATCAAGGAGTTATGATTCCATCAGCGTGGGTGAGCACCACCTATACTGAAGGAGATACCGATTGTTTTCATGCATTTGTAAGTTGTCTACATTAATTGTTGTTGCTGGGGAAAAACCAGACTCAGACATTGGTGTCTAAGCCCCTAGCAACAAGCCTCTGAACCAAGCTGGGTTGATTCTTAGAAGACAGGTACTTGGCTTATCACCTGGGATCACCTGGTTAAAATCTGTCCAACAGAGGAAGCTTGATATAGTGGAGAGAGAAAAGACTTGGAAGTAGGAAGACTTCCTTTCAAATCTGGCCTCTCATATTCACCAGTTGTGTTATCATGGGGAAGTCTTTTAGCTTCTGCTGCCTTCAGAGTACCTGATTTCCAACCCTACTTCTCACACAACTGTGAAACCTAGGGAAAGTTGATTTGTCTGTGATTCAGGTCGGAAGGTGTAAAATAATGATGTAGATGGCCTCTGAGGCCCAAATTCTGTTTATTCTGTGAACTTATATAGACAGACAGACAGACAGATAGAGAGATAGAGAGATAGAGGGAAGGAGGTAGAGGTGGGAAAGGGAGAAAGGGGGAGGGTTGGAGGGGAAGAGAGGGAAAGGGAGAAACCATTTCAGCATAATAGATCTCCTTTGCAATCCTGTGTATTTTATTTTTATGCACTTAAAAGTATTATTGAGATGAGGTCATAGGCTCTACCAGACTGCCAAAGAGGTCTAGGACACAAAAAAAGGCTAAGAATCCGTGAGAGCTATGATCCTCATCTGTTAAATAGTGATGATGACTGTACTATCTATGACACAAGGTTATTTGTGAAGTTCAAATGATATGTCAAGTGTTTTATAAACCTTAAAAGGCTATATAAAATGTTATCTATTGTTGACCATTAGTAGAAGCAGTGCTGTAATAAGGGAAGGGCAAGCAGGGCTTTGTTATATCAAGGAAGAGCCATGCTTTCAAGATGTTCTTCCTCCCCACAGTGATCCAAAAGTTGCTGGGCTTCAGAGGTCTCTGTTGGCCTATGCCCCCTCATCGGTATGGGAGGGGGAGAGATGAGCCCCAATAGAAGGAGAAGAAGGAGAAGGAGGAGGAGGAGGGGAAGAAGGAGGAAAAGGAGAAGCAGAAAGAGGAGGAGAAGGAGAAGAAAGGGAAGGAGAAGGATGAGGAGAAAGAAGAGAGGGAGGGGGAAGGGGAAGAAGAAGGAGAAGAAGGAGGAAGGGGAGGAGGAGAAGGAGGAGGGAGAGGAGAAGGAGAAGAGAAGAAGGAGAAGAAGGGGAAAGAGAGGAAGGAGAAGGAGGAAGAGAAGGAGGAGAGGGAGAAGGGGAAGGGAAAGCAGAAGGAGGAGGAGAAGGAGAAGAGGAGAAAGAGGAAGAGAAGAGGAAGGAAAAAGAGGAAAAGGAAAAGCATAAAGAGGAGAAGGAGAAGGAGGAGGAGAAGAGAAGGAGAAGGAGGAGGAGGAGGAGATTCACTGGATATGAGAGGTCAGGAGGAAGGGAAAATGGATACTCTTGCCTTTTCCTGACATTTTTGTACCTGAGGTCAGAGTTTCTTTTCTGGGGATACCCCCAAACTTGCAACCTCATATATATACCAAAAATAAAAATAATACCAAAATCTAAAAGCTAGTACCTAGAGTCTACTTCATATTATTACGAAGCATAAGAGGATTGTAGAGTGGTGTTCATCACATTTTAGGTGCTTAATAAATATTTGTTAAATGTTTATTCCTATACTTCTTACTGATAATAAGATATAGTAAGATGGTAAGACTCCTAATCTGACATGCTGAGTGTGTAATTCTGGGCAAATCATTTAATTTGAAAGTGCTTTAGGCAACTCTCAACCCCTAAGTAGCAAGAAGGTTTTTGTTATTCAGTTGTGTCCAACTCTTGGTGACTCTGTGGACCATACTGTCTATGGGGTTTTCTTGGGGTGGTTTGCCTTTTCCTTTTCCAGTGGATTCGTGAAAACGCAGTTTAAGTGACTTGTCCCGAGTCATATAACTAGTAAGTGTCTGAGGCCAGATTGGAACTCAGGTTTTTCTGACTCCAGGCCCTGCTTTCTAACCATAGATCCTCTATCCATCTAGCTGCCCATTATAGCTACAGAAAAGGTACAGATCTGCTTTGGTAGAAGGAGTTTCTTCATCAGGGAGTTACCTATACTTATGAAATTCAAGGTCCAATCTCTATTCCTATCCTACTAGTAAGACATTTGTTCAATGTCTGAGGGCTGGAAACAATTTCTATACAAATCACTTCCTATTAGCACCAAGGTAGGTAGAGTTTTGTAAGAGACTTGATGTGTATTTTAAGAGGGGAAGAAAAGAAGCTAGCTACATAGACAAATAGCTGCTTTAAACCTTTACCTGAGATATTATTCTATAGAAAATAGTGCTGAGAACATCATTATGTAAGCTGGGCTGTTTCCCAGGTCAAAGCCTTTATTAAGTTCATCTTTCCCTTTCCTTCCCACAGGGAAACCCTTTAGTCTTCAGGAGAGATTCAAAGAAAAGAGAAAAAAATCAGAGGAGGGCAGGAAATGTCAATGTCTCTCAGCACTGATCTAAAAGACAGTGACCCTCAGACACCAAGGGGGCTAACAGAGAAGGAAAAAAAATGACCCAGGCACAGAACCCATGACTATTTCCAAGATCTTTTATTCTTGGAGTCTGCTGACAGCCAAGCAGGAGGCAGATGGGGATGGGGCTGGCTGGTTGACCAGCAGACCAGAGCAGCTACCTTGCAATCAATTCCCCACCCACATCCTTCCAGCCCAGCTAGTTCTGCAGTGCAGCAATAAGGGCTCTCTACACTTTGATAGATGTTTGCTTGTCTGTGCCAGTCAATGTGTGCAGGCAACGGGGAATGTTAATAAAGCTGATTCCCGCAGTAGACTGCAGAGCCGGCTGATGAACAGTTTCCATGTTGCCCAGGGAGCCCAAGAAGCCGACTTCTGTCGTGATCACTGATCACTGCCACCCCTCCGGACTCTAGCCCCCTCCCACCTCCCAGTTCTTAAAGGAATAGATCAAAGCCTTGACCCACATCAGGATGCAGAGAAGGAAGCTCATTTGCTCTGATTTCTCTCTGCAGGGGATGAGAATAAAATCTGGGGTAATAAAGGTAATTTATTAATTAGCATTTATTTAGGCTTTAAGGTTTACAGAGTGCATTGTATACGTATGTTAAGGTTAGTGACCCTGTGAGGTTGGTGCTGATATGATCCCCATTTTAACAGATGAGGCAATTGTGGCCGAAAAAGATTAAAAGGCTTGCAGAGGGTCACGCAGCTAGACAGTATCCAGGGCAGGATCCAAATCTTGGTCTTCCTGTCTAGCACTCTAACCACTGTACCACACAGCTGCCTAAGGTTATCAACTCTTCTGTCATGCCCTTACCATAGGAGTGGCAAGCCCTGATAAAGGAGAATGGCAAGCTAATTGTCCTACCACCTTGTCCACAAAACACTAGACCCCCAAGGTGACTCGTCTGGGAATACTTCTTCAGGGCCTTAGACCTCAAAAAGCACTTGGTTTTGAACTTCTGTAAGTCATTCATGGACAGCTAGGCGGCACAATGGATAGAGTTCAAATTTGACCTCAGACATTTACTAGCTGTGTGACCCTAGGCAAGTCACTTAACCCTATTTGCTTCAGTTTCCTCAATTGTAAAATGAGTTAGACAAGGAAATAACAAATCACTCCTGTATCTTTGCCAAGAAAACCCCAAATAGAGTACAACATGTCTGAAATGATAACAATTACAATACATTCTTCATATATTTCCATAATTTGTATAAGGAGTCCTGGTCCTCTAGTAGACTGTAATCTCTGTGAGGGCAGATACCACATGATGTGTGTCTGGCATAGTACTCTCCACATAGAAGGTACTTAATAAATACTTGTGGAATGAATCAACAAATGGAGAAGCATCATGTTATCAGTGGATAGTTGACTTCAGGGCCTGGAAGACCTGGCACATACTGGCCGTATTGCCCTACACAAATTGAGGAGAAGTTGCTGATCTGCATTGGTAGAAGAAATTGATTGCCAAGAGCTCCCTAAACTGATGAAATCATTGACCAGATTAAAAATAAATCAAGGAATGAATGAATGAACCCCAGATGGCCAGGACTTCAAACAAGAGATAGGACTTTTTGTATCTTCTCCTTTCCCCCATCTCACCTTAGCAAGACAAGCTTTTTGTTTCTAATAATTCCTTACATTTAGCACATATTTATCGATCCACCCACCTTTCTATCCATTTACTTATCCATCCATCTACTCATCCATTTATCTCTCCATTCTTCTTTCTTTCTATCTACCTATTTATCTATCTGTCCATCCATCTCTCCATTTCTCTATCTAGGAAAAAGTACTTGTTTTGTAATTAAGGGACCTGCATTCATGCTCTATCTCAAACACACTTACTAGCTGTGAGACTGAGAGCAAGTCACTTGACATCCCTGCACCTCATCTTCCTCATCTGTCCATTCAAAATTGTCTTTGTCCCACCTGTCTTACAAGGTTATTGTGAGGACCAAAGTGAAGCCATATATGTAAAGTCTTTCGCAAACTTTAAAGTTCTATATAAATGTGAACTACCCTGCAAGTACATGGTCAAGCCTGGACTAGAACTCAAGTCCCCCCTCCTGGTCCAGTGGCCTTTCCACTGGAGCAAGGCAACTCAACCACTTTTCACAGAGATATGAAGGACTTTACTTCACTGTCATTCCCCATCCCTCATTGCCCTCCACGGAGAAAAGATGTGTCTCATTCCACTCCCTTTTGGAAGTGGTCCTCTCTGGAAGGAAGCACCAGTGGGTATATGGAAGGTTATTCTGGAAATGACTGAGTGTTGGGGGCATCCAGGCCAGTATGATCTAGAGGAAAGAACTCTGACCTAACATTTAAGAACCCCAACTTCAGCTTCTAGTTCTACCATTGATGAATTATATGACCTTAAGGAAGTTTCTTTGCCTCTCTAAGCCTCAGTTTCATCATTTGTAAAATGAAAAGGCTAAGATCAGTGTTTCTAAGCTCATGATATGCTACAAATTAGCAGAAGATTATTTAGACCTCCCCAACAGGAAGTTGGGGGCATGACTCCAGAAGATGGGAGCTAGTTGAACAAGTCAACTTTAGAAGTTTGAAGGTGAAAGTGAAAGGTGCTGGTGAAAGATTTGTCACCTGGTGAAAGCTTGCTACAAAACTAGGATTCACTGAAGTAGGTGACCTCTAAGATCCCTTTGCAAGACAGGTAGGTGGCATGATATGTAGAGGGTGGGGCCTGAAGGCAGAAATACTCAGTTTCCAGAATTCAAGTCTAGCTTCAGACACTCTTGGACTGTGGGACCCTAGGCAAGTCACTTAACCCTGTCTGCCTCAGTTTCTTCATCTGTAAAATAAGCTGGAGAAGGAAATGGCAAAGTACTCCAGTATCTCTGCTAAGAAAGTCCCAAATGGGGTCACAAAGGGTCAGATAACACTGAAGCAAATGAACAACAAACAAAGGTCCCTTTAGAACTAAAACTCTGATCCTCAGGCAGCTCCAGGCATTGATAATACTAATAATTTACGTCTGTATAGAGCTTTATGGTTGGAAAACACTTTTCTCAAAACTATCCTATAAGGAGCTTAGTGAAAGTATTATTAATCCATATATATGTACATATACATATATGTGTGTATACGTTTGTATGTGTTTATATACATCTGTGTATATATACATATATGTGTGTACATGCATGTATGGATGTGTGTGTTTGGGAGTGTGGGTGTATATATGTGTATATATGTGTGTGTATGTTTGTATGTGTATATATACATCTGTGTATATATACATATATGTGTGTATATGCATGTATGGATGTGTGTGTTTGGGAGTGTGGGTGTATATATATATGTATATATATGTGTGTGTATATATATATATGTATATATATATATGTATATATATATATACGTATATATATATACATATATATATAAAGGAATTCAGAGAGGAAAAATTACTTGGCCAGTTTCACAAGCTAGTAAATCTTAACATCACAGAATTTGAGGGACAAAATGGGCCTCAGATATTATCTAATCAAACCCTTACCTGTACAGGAATCTCTTCTACAACATGTCAGACAAATGAAGATAAAGCCTCCCTTTGAAGAATTCCAAGCGTCAGGGAGTGATCAGAGAAGTTAAGACACTTGCCTGTGGGCACAGCTAACAAGTTGTCCAGAGTCCTTTCCACAATCTCAGGCTGCCTCTGGTAACAGAAATGCTAAAGGCGCCAGGAGGTCAGCACCAAGAGAAATGGTGGGAAGGTGGGTGGGGAGGAATAGAACAGATAGAAACAACCCTAGTTATGTGTGGGGGAAGGAGAAAGAGCTGGGGACCAAGGTGGGAGGAAATATATGGCATCCAGGCCCACCCTCCAGTAGAAACCAAAGAGAGAATGAAACAGCTGCGCACTGTACATGGGAGCAGGCCAGCTCTGGGAATAGAAAATTCACCTCTTAGAAATGACTAGGCAGCATTCTTATCCCTCCTTCTTACACCCAGAGGGAAAAAAACAGTCTATACTCTTGGGAGAATTATGCCTTCTCCCCAGAGCCACTCCTCCTCCAACCTACCCCCAGAAACTAATACCCAGTTTCTTTCTGACTAGAATCCTCCCCTATCCCTCAGTTTCTCCACACCCTGGACTTTTGCTACTGCATTCTCTAATCACTGGAATTAACCTTCAGGGATGCCCCTGCAGAGAATTATAGCAGGGTGCTGCTTAAAAGGTGTGATTTATTGCCTACTTTTCTGTTTTCAATTTATATTTATAATTATTTTAATTTATATTTTAAATTATTTGCTATATTTGCTGCCTTTCTGTATTTCCTAAAATTATACTTGGTTCATAGAATTGGAAACTTGAAGGGAACTCAGAGACTGCCTAGTTTGAGTCCAAACTTATTTGAGAAGCATTCCTATAGTCAGAATTGGGAGAAACTTTAGATAGTTGTCAGCTATCTACTGGGGATAACTGGGTACAGCCTTTTGATTAAGTCCAAGTTTTGCAGAACAAATCCTTATATTAAGGGGATTTGTTCTGTGAAGTTTGCATTCTGTCAAAGAGCTACACTTGAGGACTTAGAGGGCCACATGTGGTCTCAAAGCAACACATTCCCCACCCCTATATTATAGATTTAGCATTGGTTATGGCAGCTAGGTGGTGCAGTGGTGTGTGTGTATTTGTCCTTCTTTGCCAAAGAAGACAATGTCATCAGAGAAATGATGACATGACTTGCACTTGACTTTATTTTTTTTTTTGAGTGAGTGAAGGTTGTACAGGTCACCAGCCTCACTTCTCCTCCAGAGCCATCTGAATTCAGTGACCAGATATTCATCAGGATGACTGGAGATGACCCCAGATGAGGCAATTGAGGTTAGGTGACTTGCCCAAAGTCATACAGCTGATGAGTGTCAAGTGTCTGAAGTGAGATTTGAACTCAGGTCCTCCTGACTCCTGCACTGGTGCTCTATTGGTGGTGCATTGGATAGAATACTGTACTTGGAGTCAGAAAGATTCATTATTCTGATCTCAAATCCTGCCTCAGACATTCTTTTACCAACCACATTACCCCAGACAAGTCACTTAACCCTGTTTGCCTCTGTTTCCTCATCTGTAAAATGAGCCAGAGAAGGAAATGGCAAGGCACTCCAGTATCTCTGCCAAGAAAATGGGGGTCACAAAGAATCAAACATAACTGAAATGACTCAACCACAAAAAATGAAAGCACACTGTACATAATAGAGATTTTCATGTATAATCCTCTTTTTCTGTCCTACTATGTACAGGAAAATGCTCATTTTATTTAGTGATTGTTAAATCCAGGATTAAAACATGATAAAATTCAAAAGATAAAATAAAATCCAAGTTAATAGTTAGAGGAGAAAAAGACAGAGAGACCCGGAAAGAACATTAAGGCAAATCTAAGGCAACTTGTTTATTTTATAGATAAAGAATTTGAGAACAAGAGAGTTTAAGTGACTTGCTCAGGGTCACCTAGGTACTGAGTGACAGAACTAGAATTCAAACCTGAGTCTTCAGATTCCAGACCCTATTGAGAAATGATAACTACTAGATCTAGAGTCAGAAATGTTTAGAGTGCAAAGATTATCTAATCCATTCCTTTCATTTGATAGTGAAGGAAACTGAGGCTCAGGGAAGCATTGTTACTTGATAACTGGTACACAGTTAACAAATGATGGAGTCAAGTCTACTGATTTCCAGCCCAATGGTCGTTCTACCATACCTGCTCTTGTCCAACTCTTTGCCTGATTCAGGAATCCACGTCTAACAAGTCATGATCTGTTCTCTACTTGGATACTTCCAATGGCAGGGAACTCATCATTTTGAAGAAAGCCTCTTCTATGACTAGACTACTTATATTAAGCAAAAGCCTGCATTCCTATATCTTCCATATACTGCTTTAGTACTTTCCTTTGGGACCAAACAGAGGAAGTATAATCGCTCTTCCACAAAGGCCTGGAAGAAGTCATTTGGTCCAAACCCATCATTTTGCAAATAAAGAAACAAGGCCCAGTGCCACATAGGCAGTAAAAAAGAGGAGTTGGAATTTGAATATGGGTCCTCCAGCTCCTGAGACAACACCATTTCCATAGCATTATACCTTCAGATACTTTAAAGCTGGTTAATATGGAAATATGTCTTGCATGACTGCACATGTAGAATCTCTATCAAACTGCTTGACTTCTCAAGGATAGGGGAGAAGAGGGAGGGAATTTGGAATTCAAATTTTTTTGAGTAAATGTTAAAAACTGTTTTTACACGTAATTGAGAAAAAAAATAAAAATATACTTCAAAAATACTTAAAGTCTGCTCTCATGTATCTCAACCCCCAATAAGTCTTCCGTTCTTTTTTCAGGCTAACATCCCCGGTGAGAAGTAGGAAAGATGTTAAAAGGAAATAGTGGGGCTCAACCTGTCTGTTTAATGTGCTGGTCACCTCCATATCTCCCCTCACCCCAGAGAGGCTGATACTCAATCCTGGCTGATACGTGACAGACAAAATCCCTGCACTCCATAAACTATATCAGATGGGAAGGGAGCTGAATCTTAATGCTGCCATAGAAGAGAATGGGAAATAAAGAAGACTGAGAGGAAAGAGATAAGTCAGAGATGGAGAAGGAGAAGGTAAGGGAGAAGAGAAAAGGTAAGAGGGAGGGAGGAAGGGAGAGAAGAAAGGAAGAGGAGTAAGGAAGGAGGGAAGGAAGGGAGGGAGAGAGAGAGGAAAGGAGGGAGAGAGAGAAGGAGAAAGGAAGGAAGAAAAGGAGAGGAGAGGAAAGAAGAAAATATAGAGAATAACAAAGAAGAGAAAATAAGAGGGGAGAGAGAAGAAAGGGAAGAGATATAAGAAAACATAGAGGAAAAGGGGGAGAGAGAGAAGGAAAAAGGGAAGTGGAAATGTTTTTAAGTTTCAAAGCAAGTTAGGCAAAAAATTTTTACGAGGGTAAAGACTGAGACGTAGCCACCCTTCTGGTTCATCAGCTGCCTTGACCTCTGTCAGGGCAGGAAGGATGAATGATTTGTGTACTAGTCTATTATGCCCATGGAGGCTGCTTTTCCACATTAATAAGAAAGAATCTGATCTAAAGGGGGAGTAGAGGTAGAGCAGAGATAATAAGCATTTATTAAGTACTAACTATGTGCCAGGCACTGTACTGAGAACTTTATCTGTTTGATACTTTCAACCACAGCCATAGGGAGTAGGTCCTTTGGTTATCCTCATTTTACAGTTGAGGAAACTGAGGCAGGCAGCGATTCAGTGACATGCCCAGAGTCACATAGTTAGTAAAAGCCTGAGGCATCTAGCTGTATCACTTAGCTACATCTGAGGGTACCATCATATACCTTTATTTTTTCTCCACTTCCTCACTTTCTTATCCAAAATCCAGAGGCTGGTTTGGCCTAGTTGAAAACCTCCTACTTGGAGAAGGTTGTGACTGGTACACCAGGGAAATCCTTGGGAACTACCAAGGGATGGCCAACAGACAAGTGTTTACTGGCCACCTATTATGTGTCCAGACTATACCAGAGGCTGTTGGAGGAGAGACAAACCTGTGAGGAAAAACTGAAAGGACTAGGTTTGCTGTGGCAACAAAGACAGATGGTGGTCTCCATAGACATATAAAAGGTTTGTAGAACTCTTCTGACAAGTGCTACAATGGATAGAGTGCTGTGTCTGAAGTCAGGAAGACCTTCAAATCCAACCTCCAACATTTCCTAGTTGTGTTACGTTGGGCAAGTCACTTAACCTCTTTGCCTCAGTTTCCTCATCTGTAAAATGAGCTAGAGAAGGAAATGACAAATCATTCCAATATCTTTGCCAAGAAAATCCTAAATGAGGTCTCAAAGAATCATCCATGATGAACAGTACAGCCATAAAAAGAGTTGTTAGAATAGAGGAATGAACAAGAGAAGATGAAGAAGTTGTTTTCAAAAAACTATTTATTCTAATACCTTGCTTTTGTAAATTTTTTGAAAGAATATTATATCATTTGACACTCACAAAAGCTCCAGTTGGTAGGTAAGGTACATATTATTCCCATTTTATAGGTGTGGGAACTATGGCCCAGAGATTTATTATTGCTATTGTAAATATCACTGACTATGCTTTCCATTTATATAATTATTTTAAAGTTTACAAAATGCTTTCCTCATAATAACCTCATGATATAGACAGTGCAAATATCAGTTCTCCCATTTTACAGATAAGGAAACTGAGGCTCAAAAAGATTAAGTGTCTTGCCCATAGTTAGAAAATGGCAGGGTAAAATATTCAACCCAGGTCTCATGATGTCTAATTCAGGGCATGACTTTCTACTATACATCCCTTCACCATGAACACGACAGGCAGGGTTGGGTGTCAGGGGGAAAATTGAAAGACTGAGGGGGTAGGGGGGAGGAAAAAAATACACAGAGTCATGGGTTCCATTGACATTCCAGAAGAGTCATGTTACTTTTCAGAAAAAATGGTTTTGACAGTCATGTGGATGAATTTTCCCTGTACTGTCGCCATGGAGATATGGGAACCATTTGCTTCATTAGAGGTTTGTGAGGCTAGGTCAGACACCAGTCTGAAGGTATGGGCTGAGAAAATATACCAGATGTTGGTAAGTACTGCTGCATAAGCTAGGATCTATATGATTTTGGAGGACCCTTTCAGCTCCAATTCTTAAGATTATTTGTTTTGTTGCTCTATGTAACAGAGAATGTTCAAATTGGAGGGAACCTTGGAACACAATGTTAGAACATAGAATTTTCCTTCATTTAAACTTCTTCTTTTCAAGTTCCTTCTATCCTTGGGTATCACTGAGACCTGGATCCCTCCTGATGACACGGAACCCTGACCATCTTTTTCAAGTACTGGTAGCACCTTCTCTCCTCCTGCCCCTCATCCACCCTCGGAGGAAAAAAGAGTACCTCTGATGCTCATGGCCTCTTTCAAACCCTCCTTCTACCATTCTCAGAAACCTCTCCTCATTTGAAGTTCTCTCTGTGTAAATTTATTACTCAGTATAGTTCCTGCTGCTTATTTATTCTCTAGCCCTGAGGTCGTTCTCTCTCCTTCTTCAATGAATTCAGTGTCTGGCTCGCAGTCTTCATCTCTACTTCAACTTTTGCTGTCTTAAGAGGGGATTTCTGTATCCAGAGTGATATTCCCTCAAATTCCCTAACCTCCCAGCTCCTCAGGGTACATAACTCCCATGACTTGTTTGTCCATTCCCTCTCAGCTGCACGCAGCTGAGACACATTTGGTCTTGTTATTACACTTGAGTGTTTCACTTCCAAGATACCACCTCTGAAATTTCTTTATCCATTCATCATCTACTATCAATCTTTCCTCTCTATCCCTCTTAAAATGGCGTTAAACACTTACTGGCTATGTGACCCTGGATAGGTCACTTAACCTGTCTCAGCCTCAGGTTATTCACCAATAAAATGAGATTAATAGCAGCATCTGCTTCACAGGATTGTTGTGAAGATTAACATGTTATCTATGTATAAGATAAATGAGATAATCCTATATATAATTAAATGAGATAACATAACTAAAACCCTATGTAAATGCTGCTATTCACTGTTACCTTCTATTAGGTATGAGAGTATCTTCTTCTTCTGCTCCCTTCAGCTACTTTTTATATATTATCTTCTCTCAGAATATGAGCCCCTTGAGGTCAGGGACTTTATTTTTGCTTGCATTTGTGTCTCTGTTTTAATCTCTGTATTTGCTTGTATTTGTTTTGGCAAAAACAAATTTACAAAGGCAATAATTGCCCATGACACATAGTAAGCACTTAATAAATGCTTGTTGCCAACTGCCTTTTGTGCCTTTTCACCTCAGACCTCACAAATCACTTTATTTTGTACCATTTTTAAAGTACTATCATTACCTGCGTTGAAGTCTTATTACCCTAGTAGCTGGGCTCCATGAGAACAGTTATCACATGATGAGATATCTCATATTAGTATGCAAAATTAGGAAAAGAAAGGCATCCTGGGAACCAGGAAAATCTGAATTTAAGTCTAGCTTCTGACATATGCATCCTGTGTGACCCTGGGCAAGTCATTTAACTTCTCCATACAGTAAGATGCAAAGAAAAGTGTTGACCTGCATTGGTGGAAGGAGTTTCCTTACCTGGAAATTCCTTACAATAATGAAATCACAGATGTAGTTCTTATGGGTTTGGTGGTCCAGAAAAGATCTCTGGGTTGGGGCAAGGTGGGGGGCAGGGGGAGAGGGAGACCTAAGCTTTCTTGTGGTAGGCTGTGCCTGCTCTAGACACCATCGCTCCTCCTACGTATCAATAGCATGACCACCCCTTTTCTAGAAACTTTTCTGCTTATCCCATTCCGCAATGGAAAGTTCCTTGCCCCATATAACCTCATTAATTGGTGCCTATGACACTGGAGGTGAGAAATCAATCTAAATGGCTAAATGAGCCTGTCTCATCCCCCAAAATATACCTGGGCTCTCATCCATAATGCTGGGACTCTCTGGTATGTCTCAGAAGCATTTTTGTAAGAAACTAGGCAGAGGGATGAGAGGTGGGCATAACCTGGGTGTCTGGTGTAAAGTGCTCCCCTCCCAAAATCATTAGCCTCCCTCTTCCTGCTTGAGCCTGAGATGTGCCAGGGCCCATCAGCTGGCCTCCCCTGGCTGAGCAGAGGATGTGGCCTGTTTCCTTCATCAGCTGTGATTTGACTGCGTTCTTGTCTCTCCAGTCACTGGGATTCAGATGTATCCTCTGCTTTTTGCCTCCTGCCTCCTGTGATAAGATCACTATCTGTCAGGGTTCCCCCTACTCTTAAACACACACACATACACACACACACACACACACACACACACACACACAGCTAGCTTTTGATTTTGGGGGTTTTTTTCTTTTCTTGAGAGATGACAAAACTGCCCCCGTGGTTTGATTGGTCCAGCTTCCTTCCTGGTGATCTCAAGCTATATTGATATGGCTTCCTGGTTACCTACAGGCATAAAAAGACCAGCCCATGTGGAGTCAGGGCCTTTCACATTTGGCAGATGTCCATGGCCTCCTGAGTCACCACACCCTGCCCTACCGACCAGATATATTTCCATATGGAGATGAGGGAGGCCCCCTCTCCCCAAACTAAGTCCTACAATATCCTCATGAAATATCGTTTCTATGCTATAACTAAACAATCTTCCTTCTGCTAACTGTTGAATGATCTAAAGCATCTCATTTTAATTGAACACTAAATCTAGAATAACAGGGGACTGGCTTGAGTGAAGACAGTGCTTTGTAACTTTTTATTAGGGTTCAGTCATTTTTCAGTTCACATCCAACTCTTCATGACCCCACTTGGGGTTTTCTTGGCAGAGATACTAGAGTGGTTTGCCATTTCCTCCTCCAGCTCATTTTACAGATGAGAAAACTGAGGTAAACAGGGTTAAGTGATTTGCCTAGTGTCATACAGCCAGTATCTCAGGTCAGATCTAAACCCAGGAAGATGAGCCTCCTGACTTTGGGCACAGTCACTCCATGAGTTGAATCACCTAACTGCCCCTGCTTTATACCTTTCCTTATGCCCTTGGGTGTCTCAAGTCTCATGCTTCCCTTTCTATGAATTTAAAATATACCTGTAAGAAAGGCCCATTGATTGTTTGCATTACTGCCACTTCTGTAAAGATGTCTATGCTGCAAAACTCACTGCAACAATCTGGATACAGGGTGACTGGTGCAAATGACCTTCTTTCAATTTGACCTTCTTTCAAACCACCTGGCATGCAAGGGTTGGCAAGAACAAAGAATGACAGGATTGGAGAATTACAAAATAGAAGGATAAGCATATCTGATCCCACAAGTGAAGAAAGCTGGAAAGGAGCTGGCCAAAGTCACACAGGTCATGTGTCAGAACCCAAACTAAAACCTCAGCCTTTTGGGCACTGAGTCAGTTACTGTGTACCTCACTCTGAGAATTGCAAATGGAAATGCAGAGACAGAGACTAATTAAGAGGTGGGCAATGGAGGAAGGGGAGCTTGGAAAGGAGGCTGGAAAAGAACCACAGAGTAGATGAATCAGTAATAGTCTACGGAATAAATTATTCATTATTAACCAGACCATATGTTCAGATTTGGACAAATATGTGAGTGAGGGTTGTGGTGCATGAAGTTATCCCAGCAAGAGGAGTCTGATAGCTGACCTAGTCTTTTATAATTAATTGCCCAGACCTCCTGTTCTATGGAATGGAAAATTAGGGCATCTGTAGTTGCCACATTGGAAAAGATTGACCCAAGTCAATTGTTTTGTCTCTGGTAGTCAGGGGCACCCAATTAAAAACAAAAGTCCCTAGAAAGGACTTTTAACCCTCAAGCAGAAGCGCAGGCCAGGCAAGGGAGCCTGTATCACTGATAAAGGTGGGCTGTCTATTCCCCAGGGCCATCCAAAATGCCCCAGACCACTCCTCATCCTTTCTCATAATACATAGGATGACACATAATTTAAATAGAGTGGGGTCCTTGCCCTCGTGAATGAAGGAAAAAGAATTTCCTAAATGTTTATTGCCTAGGAGGGAGATAAGACACACACATAACTATAATGCACAAAAATTCACCCTAAGGATTATGTAAAGAGGTATAAAAACTCTATACGAGATAGGAAGGGAAAATTTTTTTTACCACCAGGAGAGATTTGTGGAGGAGATAGTGTTTGAGTTAGGATTTAAAAGATGAGTAGAAATTAAACAAGTAAAAAAAAAGGGTAAGGGAGAGGGCATGCTAGGCAGAGGGAATCACATGAGCAAAGCAACGAAGTGATGGAGTTCAGAGTTCAGTCATCGGCACTAGTCCAAATTGGCTAGAACATAAAGGGACAAGGGGGCAGGAAGAATGGGGAGGGGAAAAGAGCAGTGATATGAAATAAAATTGGAAAATTAGTATTGCATGAGATGGGAGAGAGACTGGATGACCACTAGTCAGATACTTGATAGTGGAAATTTTTCGGGTATGAGTTTTACTACATGGCAGCCAAGTCCCTTCTAAAACTAAAATTCTGTGAATTGGAATAGGAGGCAGATCCCTGTGGTATATCCAGAGTTCCAGCCCCTATCTAGGCCTCCTGTGGTAGCCTATTCCATTTTGGTATCAATTCCAATCTTTGGGAAGGTTTTCCTGGTATCAACCCCTTTGCAGCTTTCACCCATTGTTATAATTTCTGCCCTTCAAGGACCAACAGAAACGAGTTCAATTCCTCTTTCCCCATGATTCCCCAAATTCCTAAAGACAGCTATCATTTCCATCCCCCTTCCCCAGGCTAAACGACATGGTTGCTTCAACTAATCCAGGCCTTTCATCATGATAGTTGTCTAATTCTGGGTGTTATCCAGTTTGTTAAAGTCTTTCTAAAACTTTAGCACCCGCAACTGAACCTAGTATTCTTGGTGTGTTACAACAAGGGCATAGTACAAAGGGACCGTAACATACTCAATATTCCGTTGGTCACCCCATCACATTGCTGATACATGGAGCTTGTTTTTTCACTAGCATATTTTTATTGGATTGTGTAATCTTGCCTCCCCTGTACTGACTTTGTGAAGTTGACTTTTTGAACGCATTTAAGAGTTTACATTTATCTCTATTGAATTTCTTTTCATTATATTCATTCTGATGCTAAATGATTAGAGCTAGATCTGGTTTGTGATGGCTCTGTTCAGACTGAACTGGAACTGGTTTCTTGGGCCTACCAGCTTCTGTTCTCTCCTGATATTTATTTGTCTTTCTATTGATCTATCTAACTCTACATCCATCCATCTATCTATTCATCCATTCATCTATCTATTCATCCATCCATCCATCCATCTGTCTATCCATCTATCCATCTATCTATCTATCTATCTATCTATCTATCTATCTATCTGTCTATCTATGGCAGTCCCAGATTGGATGGAGGACCCTATTTCAGAGTCTTCAGATTTTTTTTATCATTTATCTTTCTGAAGATGTTTTTAGATCTTTGTGGAAATTTATGTTGGAAAGCTGGGCTTCTCTAAGACATCACATGTCACCATCTTAACCAGAATGATGAAGTTTTCGCTTGACTCCATAGTCTGTCCTCCTCTCAGCTGCCAGAGGTTACATTCCTATTTCTAGTTCCAACTTTCTCTTCTTGACTCTTCTCCCTGAAGTATTTGGTGTTTCCTACTAGGCAAATTTTTTCACTGCAAGATGAAATGACTTTTAGGGAGGGTGGAACAGATAGAAAAAAAGAGAGATCCCTGCCTTCTGGTGCAAGAGACACATTTCACAAAGCTGCTTTCAGTCTTAACTGTCTCAACTACTCCCAGTGCTATCAAGTTTAACTTTTTGAAGATAGCAGTGTGGTACAGTGGCTAGAATCCTGAGCCTGGAGTTGGAAAGAGCTGAGTTTGAATTCGATCCTAGACACTTTACTAGTTATGTGATCTTGGGTAACTCACATAACCTCTGTTTGCCTCCGTTTCTATAATTGTAAAATGGAAACAATAAAAGCACCTACCTCCCAAGGTTGTTGTGAGTATCAAATGATTTAATATTTGTAAAGGCACATAGCAGGTACTATATACATGCTAGCTATTAATATCAGTTTTAATAATAATAAATAATAGTCACCAGCAATCGTGAGGCCACCAACAGTGTGACCAGTCTTCAATCAGAAATAGCTGCCATTCCCCTTCAATCATAGAAACAGTTCATACTTTGTAAAGGGAAAACAGAACATATACGCATCTTGATATTTCATTTCGCATATTAATGCCTCATCATCTCTATTCTCTGCTCTGCCAGCTGGACTGGGAGGGAATCAATTGGTCAAGGACCAACTCTCCTTTCCTTGAACTTCACTACATAAATATACGTACTTGTTATCTTTCCCAACTAAATTGTAAGCTTTTTAAAGAGTAGGGACTTCTCCACTTTTGCCTTTCTGTCCCAAGTACCTAACATAGTGCTTAGCACACAGCAGGTACTTAATAAATGCTTGTCAATCTATTGATTGTTAGACTTGATTGATGGTTGGTTGCCTCTTTTCTTCTTTCATCCTTTGTTAACAAAAGAATGACTCAGTATAAGACTGTGCATACCTTTTGATCCAGCAATACCACTACTAGGTTTGTATCCCAAGGAGATCATAAAAAAGGGGAAAGGACACACACATACAAAAATGTTTATAACAGCTCTTTTGAGGGGACGCCCATCCATTGGGGAATGGCTGAACAAGTTGTGGTAGATGCATGTAATGGAATACTACTGTTCTATAAGAAATGATGAGAAGGTGAATTTCAGAAAAACTTGGAAAGATTTATTTGTGATGCTGAGTGAAGTGAGCAGAACCAGGAGAACATCATACACAGTAACAGCAACATTGGGCAATGAGCAACTTTGATAGACAGCTCTTCTCCAAGATGATTCCAAAACACTCATGTTGAAAAATACTATCCATTTCCAGAGAAAGGACTGTGGAGTCTGAACGCAGATCAAAGTGTACTCTTTTCACTTTGTTTTTTCTTTCTCATGGTTTTTTCCTTTTGTTCTGATTCTTCCTTCACAATCTGACTAATGTAGAAATATGTTTAGTATGATTGTACATGTATAACCTATATCAGATTGCTTGCCATCTTGGGGAGGGGGGAGAAAAGGAGGGAAGGGGAGAAACATTTGGAATTTAAAATCTTATAAAAGTGAATAGTGAAAACTAAAATAAATAAATTTTATTTTAAAAAAAGAATGACTGAGCCACTTAAGTGTCCCAGCCGTTCCCCTTACTACCACCAAATAATAATTACAATTTGTGTTTATATAAGTTTACAAAGCATCTCACAAATAATTCATTTTATCCTCAAAACAATGCTGCTGTTATTCTTATTTTACAAATGAGGAAACTGAGGCAGGCAGCAATTAAATGACTTGCACATCTGAAGATTTGAACTCAAGTCTTCCTGATCATAGGACTTGTGCTTTACGCAATGTGCTATCCAGCTGCCTCTATTTGGACATGAGAATGTATTATGTAAATATCTGAAAGGTCATGCTGTAGGGAAAGGATTAGATAGATGGGTTCCCATTGGCCACAAAGAGAGCTAGGATTATGGGGTGGAAATTGCAGAGGTAATTTTGAGTTTTATATGGGGAAGTTTCCTAAAATTAGAGTAGTCCCCAAATGAAATGAGCAGTCAATTCCCCCAGTCACCAGAAGCCTTCAAGCAGGGGTTGAATTCACCGGTGGTGTAGTAGAGAGGATTCCTGTTCATGTGTAAGATACACTTTAAGGTTCTCTCCATCTCGGAGATTCAGTGGTTGCATAGAATGTAAAAAACACATTTAGGGGTTTTCCCAAAAAGTCCAACAATAAACTGAAGAGTTGTTGGTGAAACGACTGGACCACAGAGTTTATGAAGGAGCTTGATAATATGATAGATAATATAATCTGATAATTTGGAATATAATGGATAAATATCAAAATATAAAGTTTAATAATATAATGGATAATATAAATTGGATAATATAGTGACTAAGGGACCTATTGGAGCCAGCTTGGTTCTGAGCTAGTTGTTAAATTTTCAGTGTGAAGACTTCCACAAACACTGCAAATCAGGCTTGATTTATTGTTTTGTCGATTATCCTTAACTGCAGTAGCAGGAGTCTTTGGGTTTCTCAAACACTAAGCTATTATGGGGAAAAAATATTCAAGATATGTAGGGACTGATTTAAATGTGTAAGATCCCCAGCCGATAAATTGTCAAAGGATATGAACAGGCAATTCTCAAGGGTGGAAAAGCAAGCTATCAATAACCATATTAAAAAAAATCTCCAAATTATCAATAATAAGAGAAATGCCAGTTAAAACTACTCAGGTTCTACCTCATACCTATTACATTAGCAAAAATGATTATGGAGGAAAACAATAATTCCTGAAGGAGCTGGAGAAGACAAACACACTGATACACTTGCCCTTGACTTTGTTTTAAGTGAGGGAGGGCTGTGCAAGTCACCAGCCTCACTTCTTCTCCAGAGTCATCTGAATCCAGAGCCTGATATTCCTCAGGATGACTGGAGATGACCCAGGATGCACTGGGAGACCTTGGGCCCTTCAGGCCCAGGTCTTTGCAGGTACTCACTTAGGGTGAGGCAATGCCCATTCATTGAATAGACATGTTTAAGAAGTAGCCAGGGCATGGCCCCTTTAATGAGATCAAGAAATCAAAGACATGGGAAATGGTGAATATTTCATAAACCTCCCAATTTTCAGTCTCTATGGGTTAATCCAGGGGTAGGGAACCTGAGACCTGAGCCTATATGTGGCCTTTTAGGTCCTTGGGTGCAGCCTTTTGACCAAGTCCGAGTTTTACGGAACAAATCATTTTATTAAGGGGATTTGTTCTATGAAGTCTAGATTCAGTGAAAGGGCTACCCTTTAGGACCTAGAGGGCCACATATGACCTAGAGGCCTCAGGTTCCCCACCTCCAACCTACAAAACAGGTGTTATCACCTCATCTACTACCAAACAGCTTCTGTGGTTTGAAGTTCCCCAATTTTTGAGCTCTGTAATGTCTTTTGTTCCCTTATGTAGATAGATAAGTAGGTGGAGAAAAAGCACAGATGATTTATTAAACCCAAGAGGCAAGGTCATTTTCTCTTCTACCTGACTAACCACATTCCTGGCATTTTCATGTGTATATAGTCAGCCCAAAGTCTTAGAAGGACCTTACGCTAGTATTCTCCTCTATCAAGAATTTTATACACATTATCTCATTTGATCC
This sequence comes from Potorous gilbertii, assembly GCA_028658325.1. Taxonomy (NCBI): domain Eukaryota; kingdom Metazoa; phylum Chordata; class Mammalia; order Diprotodontia; family Potoroidae; genus Potorous; species Potorous gilbertii. The sequence goes on from CM053774.1 coordinate 40,701,391, forward strand.
TTCAAATCGTCCTGTGAGATAAAGAACAGAGTGATGATTTTGCCTGTTTTACAGAAGAAGAGAAGGGATCTTGCTAGTAAAGTTTAGAATCAAAATTAGAATCTCCATCTTCTAGCTCCAAGTCCAAGTATACTTTCCACTATCTTCCATGTTGTTGCTATTGAGTCATTTCATTCATGACAGGCTCTCTATGACCCTATTTGGGATTTTCTTGGCAAAGATACTGACTCGAGTGGTTTACCATTTCCTTCTGCTCATTAAGAGCATTAAGTAACTTGCCCAGGAACACATGGCTGGTAAGCATCTGAGGCCAAAATTGAACTCAGATCTTTCTAACTCTGGGTCCTGTGCTCTATATGCTGCACCACCTAGCTACCTCATCCCCCATGTACACAGGGAAATATAGTCCAAATCAGAGTTGGAAGTATGTAAGAATAACCTCTTATTACTCAACAATAGGGCTTGCTACTCCCCATTCCCAGAATGCTTTCTGACTTCTGTCTTTCCTTGTACTATTAAGCGTCCATCCCACAATGGAGTCCTCTGCATATAAATGAACATTCACTAATGTTAAATTCAATAATGTTAAATCCCATTCACTAATGTTAAAATACTAAATAAAAAATGTTTAAATTAATAATTTATAAATAAAGTAAATAAATATATTAAATTAAATTATTGCTGCATACATCATAGTGATTTGTCAATGGCACATGTTGAATGAGAGTAGGCAGCAGCTTATAACCAAAAAGAAACTCCAAGAGAAAATTAGAATAAAAGATATCATCAAGAAACCATAAAACAAGAAGGAAAGATGAGCTAGTCATGTAGTAAGAGAGGGGATGACCAGAGTGTTCCACTGGTACCCTGGTAATGTGGGGAGAACTCAAGAAAGCCTTCCAATATATTGGGTGATATACCCTTGTGGTGAACTTTTGGGAGAACATGGACCAGAATCACAACACTGAATGAACAGGCACCGATGGCTTGTGATGTTCATCATTGGAAAGAGCTTCTGAATTGATGAGTATTTTTCCTTATGACCACCTAGGAAGTAAGTGGTCTAAGCATTGCTCAAAAGATGGCAACCTTAATGATGAAGGGTCTGAAATTCATGCTGTAGGAAGCTTGAGGATGAAGGAGTTGGAAGTATTTAACAGGAAGAAGACTAAAGGAGATGTGAAGACTATTTTGAAATATTGGAAAAGATATTGGTAAGTAAACTTGTGCCATTTGGTCCCAAAAGGCAAAAATAGGAACAATGGTGAAAGTTACAAAGAAATAAATTTAGGTTTGAGTCAGGAAAAATCTTTACAATTTGAATCATATATTCCAAAAGTAGAGTAGACTACTTTGAGTGGGCTTCCCCTAAAGCACAGACTGAATGACCACATTTTGGATAGATTGAAGTCATAATGTGTGTAGTGTGTAAGTGTGTAGTGTGTTAAGATGACACTTGATGCGTATATTGACCTTGTTCAGGTATGAGTTGTATTAGTCAATAAAGCAGTCAATAAATACTTCTCAAGTGCTTACCATGTGCCAAATATTATGCAAGTGCCAGCAACACAAAGCAAGGCAAAAAGACAGTACCTGTCCTCAAGGAAATTATATTCTAATAGGGAAGACAATGTGAAAATAACTAGATACATACAAGATACAACCCTGAAATCCTGAGATTCTGTGATGTGTAGACCAGAAAATAAAAGACTTAGGGGAGGATGAGGTGAGATGACAGTCGTCTTCAAAATATTAATTAATTTTGACCCCAAAGGTCAGAACTAGAACCAGAGGAGATGTAATTTTTAGCTCAATGTAAGAAAAAATTTCATAATTATGAGTATTCAAAACTGAAGTAGGCTGCCTCAGGAAACAGCAAGTTACTGGTCACTTGAGTTCTTCCATCAGAAACTGGATGATGACTTGTTGGGGATATTGTAGTGGGCATGGCTCTTCAGGAACAGGCTCAATTACACCACTAGCTGACTGCCCAGGTCCCCCATCCCAAACCCTGGCTCTGGTTCTAAGATTTTATGAGTGGGAACTGAGAAGAGGAGGAAGGGTTAGAAAGTGTTGTTCCATCCTGGATTCCAGTCTAAGTTCCAACGCTGACTAAGGACTTGGGCATGAATTGGATTCTTCATCTTCTTCTTCTTTTCTCTCTCCCTCTTTCTCTCTCTCTTCCTCTCTCTCTCTCTTCCTCTTTCTCTCTCTCTTCCTCTCTCTCTCTTCCTCTCTCTCTCTCTTCCTCTCTCTCTCTTCCTCTTTCTCTCTCTCTTCCTCTCTCTCTCTCTTCCTCTCTCTCTCTCTTCCTCTCTCTCTCCCTTCCTCTCTCTCTCTTCCTCTCTCTCTCTCTCTTCCTCTCTCTCTCTCTCTCTCTCTCTTCCTCTCTCTCTCTCTTCCTCTCTCTCTCTTCCTCTCTCTCTCTTCCTCTCTCTCTCTTCCTCTCTCTCTCTCTTCCTCTCTCTCTCTCTTCCTCTCTCTCTCTTCCTCTCTCTCTCTCTCTTCCTCTCTCTCTCTCTCCCTCTCCCTCTCTTCCTCTCTCTCTCTCTCTCTCTCTCTCTTCTCTCTCTCTCTCTCTCTCTCTCTCTCTCTCTCTCTCTCTCTCTCTCTCTCTCTCCGCTTTCAATACCTCAAGAAATAGAAACCCTTCCTCCCTTGGTTGATAATTGCGTTTAATAATAATACTCAACATTTATGTAGCTTTTTACGGTTTGCAAAGCATTTTACAAACATGATTTCACTGAATCCTCAAAACAATCCCAGGAGGTAGGTGCTGCTATTATCTCCATTTTACAGATAAGGAAACTGAGGTAGACAGAAGCTAAATGGCTTTCCCAGTATCACATAGCCGGTAAGGGTTGGAGGGTGAATTTGAACTCAGGTCTTCTTGACCAGGTCCACCATGCCACCTAGCCACCCACATTTATTATACTTGGCTGTCTGGATCATTTAGTCTAGTAAGGAGGGTTTAGTGAAGCCATGATTGTGCTAATCCTCATACCATCTAGTCAGTCTCATACAAAGGAAAAACTGTCTTCGGTGACTGCAGACTATACTTCAAAGCTTACCAGCAGCCTCACTCCAAACCCACAGAAGGAATGTCCATTCATTTATTAAATAATTCACTTATTAATTCATTCATTCAGCAAGCATTTATTAAACAACTACTACACAACAAGCACTATGGTAGGTTCTGGAGATTCAAAGACAAAAATGAAATTGTCTTTCTCTTTAAGGAACCAACATTCTACAAAAGGAAGTAAAGTGTACAAAGGAAGGAAGAAAAGAAGGAAGGAGGGAGGGAGGGAAGAAGGAAGGAAGAAAGGAAGGAAGAGAACAAGCCTTTATTAAGTGCCTACAAGCACTTTACAAATATCTCATTTGATCCCCACAACAACCCTGGCAGGGTGGTCCATTTTACATTTGAGGTAAATAGAGATTAAATGATTTGCCCAGTCACACAGGCAGGATTTGAATTCAGGTCTTCCTGACTCCAGGTACAGTGTTCTATCCACTGTAGCAAACAAATACAAAAAGATATAGTGTAATTTCAGGAGTTGGGGGAGGCAAAAGCAAAGCATTTGCAATTAGAGAGATTAGAGAAAAGCCTCTTGTAGGAGGTGGCAATTGAGCTGAGCCTTGAAAGGAGTTAGTGGATCTGAAATGTGGCAATGAGGATGGCATTCCAGGATGGCAGTCATGGAGGAGAGCTTATACGAAGAATTGGAGGCTGGAGATGGAATATCACGTATGGGAAATGTCAAGCAGGCCAAGTTTGACTGGGAATATAATGTGTACAAGGCAGAGTGATATGAAATTGGTCTAGAAAGATGAGTCAAAGAGAGCTTGTGAGGGGTTTTAAAATGCTCAACAGAGGAGTCTACATTTTGTCCTATAGACAATAGATCTTTCCCTTGATTAAAGAAGTCACAAATGTTTCTTGAATAGGGAAGCAACATATAATTGATACTATTATAGATAGAAAGATAGATGACTGTAGCTATAATTGATCTATACTGATTATCAGTTTGACAACAGTATGAAGGATGAATTAAAGTGGGGAAAGGCTGAAAACAGAGAAACTAATAAAGATTTCACTGCAGGAATCCACATACAAAGTGGTAAGCGTGTACACTTGGGTGGAGACTATGTGAGTGAATATATGGGGGCAGATGTGAGAGATGTTGTCCACCTACCCAAATTCTCTCCATCCTTAATGGCCTACCTCAAATCCCACATCATCCAGGGAGGGGTCTATGATTGCCCCAGCCCATAGTGAACTTCCCTTCCTCTTACTGTTAATATCATCTATTTTTAGCATTTATTTATCCACGGGCACTACAGCTGAAAAGAACGTTAGATCTTACCTTGTACAGGCAGACATCTAAAGCCAAGGGAAGAGAAATAGCTTGCCTTGGATTACATAACTACTTAAGCTACAGAGCCAGGATCTGAACCCACAGGTCCTGATACCAAATCCATTGTTTTATTAAAACACTGTTGTAGCATGCTGTCCTTGACAAAAGCTCATTGACTCATATAATTTACTGTCTTGCATTGTTAATGAACTGTTTCACATATATAAATGTCTTACTCTTGGCTCCTTGAAGACAAAATACATGTAATTTTTTTCCATTTTTTTGCATTTGTTTTCACAGAAGTCACTTTCCAATAAGCAAAACCTCCATGGTACCTTCCTTTAAACATGAATTTAAACAAAACTATCTAAAACTTTTCATCTATAGAACGTACCAATATCATGGAAATAGTTTAGTGTTTCCTTTTGGTTCACTTCTGGTCCAGCTATGAGGAGCAGACAGTCACACATCCATCTCTTGCCTCTCTGCTCCCTGTCTGAGAGTCTATGAGCCTGGAGCTTTTCCAGAATCTGGGCATCATCTCAGGTTTATGAAACCTGTGAGTGAGTCTTCAGCACAGTTAGAATGAGGTCAAATTCATCAGGAGGTTTCTGAGTTTGATGTTCACCAAATACTGAAGTCTTCTTGGTGCCAAACTTACCAACAGAGAGTTTTCTTGCTTACAATAACCTGTAACTGATGCAGAGCCATAGACTGGGTAAAAGCAGTCTTGGTTTGGGGGGAGAGGTCCTGATTCTACTACTTGCTAATTGTGTGGCCTAAGTTTACTTCTCTGGGCCTCAGTTTCTATATCTCTAACTGTAAAGGTTAGACTAGATAATCATTAAGGTCCTTTCCAGTCCTGATATTTCATTACTCTTCAGATCCTAACCCCAGAGTCAGGGCAGGTTCCTGCCCTATCTTATTAGCAGAATTGTTTTTACTTAATTCTCTCTACTCATGTGCTGTTCTGTTAATCATTGCTCTAGGACTGTCATTGGGTTTTTCTATTTAATAAAAAAATCTCTATTATAATCAAGTAATATATATGCATATATATAAATACACATACAGACATATACATCTCTCTTTCTCTCTATGTATTATTAGAACTCCCTGTCTCAAAACTAAGCTGATTACACCTGCCCTTCAGGATTCCAGGGTACTCTGAGGGGTTTGTGGGTGCCTCTGGCTGTGTCTCCCAACTGCTCGGATAGCCACTAGCAAATAGTGCCCTATTTCTGTCTAATAACTTAACATCAATTAGTTTTTACAAATCTTCATTTTTATATTATTTACATATAAATTTATGTCATATTTACTTCAAGGATATTATAATTTTTATATTTATATTATATTTACTTCAAAGATCTAGCAATAACAAAAGCATAATCAATTATAGCAACCCCCTTGGTATCTCAGGAGTATGTGCTCCCCTGCCACACTTTGGCCCCTGGAAAGACTGGACTCAAACTTCATTCATTTCCTACATAGCAACATAATCCTTCTTGGTTATTTCAAATTTATTATATATATATATATGCATATGTGTGTGTGTATACACACACACACAAACACATATATACACATATACATACATACATGGGAGAGAGAGAGAATTTGTGTATGGTCATTTACATGTTCACGATCAGAGTTTTTGATCCCTTTGTTTAGAATGGAAAAGAACAAACTCAGGGGCCCTAAGACCCACTTCTTGAGGCTACATGACCTTGGACAGAGACAACAGGAAGGCCCCCAGCTCTCTCCCTCACAGCATTGTCTGTGACCAGATATTGTCAGCAGAGGGGTCAAATCTCCAGAGTTCAGCTTGACTCAGGCCTCCAGGCACAAAGTCATTTAAGAAAAACCTTCTCCTGGGACAGCTAGGTGGTGCATTAGATACAGCCCCAACCCTAGAGGAGGACCAGAGTTCAAATCCAACCTCAGACATTTATTAAGGTGTGTAACACTAGACAAGTTACCTAACCCTAATTGCCTCAAAAAAAAACCCCCAAAACTTCTCCTAACCACATTGTTAGCAGATCTGTATGAGTTAGATTACCTGCAATTGCTCATCCATCACTCCAAGGCATTTCCATGTAACATCAACATTGTCAAAATCTGTAACAAGCCTGTTCCATTAGGGAAGTTGCATCAGCTGAACTCACTGGGGCCCTGAGCTGAGTCAGTTCCTCCATTACATAATGATAATACTAGCTAAAATGTATATAGCACTTTAAGTTTTGCAAAGCACTTTATATATGCTATCTCATTCAATCTTCACAATAACCCTGGGGGAAGGGTGGGACCAAGATGGCAGAGTAGAAAGGCACACATGTACTAGCTCTTCTCCTATAGTCCATAAAATACCTGTGAAGAAAGACCCTCAGCATCTAGACCAGCAAAAGCCACAGAACAAGGGAGTGGAGGAGATTTCCAGCCCAGGGTGACCTGAAAGATTTGTCACACTGGCCACCCAGCCTTGGCCCTGCAGTATGGTTCCAGGAGGAGGACTTGAGCAGGCCTCGGGGGTGAAATCCCCAGTGGCAGTAGTGGCAGTTTACAATTCCCTCAACCCACAGGCTCCAAAGGTCAGTGAGAGGGTTTTTTTTCAGCTGACCTAGAAGGGAGCAGGGTCATCCCATAGCTCCAGCCTCAGGCAGCGGCAGCAACCACAGCAGCCCTCATCCATTGCTGGATGGTAAAACCCCTGGGGGAACTGAACACCTCATCCTTATCTCATCCCTGTATAGTGACCCTGCCCCCAATGAAAGCCCCTGGGGGAATTGATCTGAATCTCAACCCCCAGTGCTGGCTTGGTGGAACTAGAGGCCAGGTGGCTGTGGAGATGAAACTCTATTACTCACAGATTATGGGGGCAAAAGTTTTTGGTTGCTCCCAGACCAGTGTACATCCTTGACTATGCCACCTTGAAGGAACTAAGATTTTACAGATCCCCACAGTCTACCCTACTCTTGACAAAAGACCCAAAAGTCAAGTAACTGGTTTGGAAAATGTCCAAAAATGGGAAAAAATAAGACTAGAGAAGGTTACTTCCTTGGTGAACAAATATCTTCTCTCATCCTTTCAGATGAGGAAGAACAATACTTAACATCAGGGAAAGACATAAAGGTCAAGGCTTCTGTATTCTAGTCATCCAGAATGAATATTCAATGGTCTCAGGCCATGGAAGAGCTCAAAAAGGATTTTGAAAATCAAGTAAGAGAGGTGGAGGAAAAATTGTGAAGAGAAATGCAAGAAAATCATGAAAGGCAAGTTAACAACTTGATAAAGGAGACCCCCCCCCAAAAGGTGAAGAGAATAACACCTTTAAAAATAGGCTAACTCAATTGGCAAAAGAGGTTCAAAAAGCCAATGAGGAAAAGAATGCTTTAAAAAGCACGATTAGCCAAATGGAAAAGGAGGTGCAAAAGCTCACTGAAAAAAACAGTTCTTTAAAAATCAGGATGGAACAGATGGAGGCCAATAATGTTATGAGAAACCAAGAAATCACAAAACAAAACCAAAAGAATGAAAAAAATGGAAGATAATGTGAAATATCTCATTGGAAAAACAACTGACCTGGAAAATAGATCCAGGAGAGACAATTTAAAAATTATGGGACTACGTGAAAGTCATGATCAAAAAAGAGCCTAGACATCATCCTTCATGAAATTATCAAGGAAAACTATCCTGATATTCTAGAAAAAGGGGCAAAATAAATATTGAAGGAATCCACTGATCACCTCCTGAAAGAGATCCAAAAAGAGAAACTCCTAGGAACATTGTAACCAAGTTCCAGAGTTCCCTGGTCAAGGAGAAAATATTGCAAGCAGTTAGAAAGAAACAATTTGAGTATTGTGGAAATACAATCAGGATAACACAAGATCTAGCAGCTTCTACATTAAGGGATTGAAGGTCATGGAATATGATATTCCACAAGTCAAAAGAACTAGAACTAAAATCAAGAATCACCTACCCAGCAAAACTGAGTATAATACTTCAGGGGAAAATATGGTCTTTCAATGAAATAGAGGACTTTTCAGCATTCTTGATGAAAAGACCAGAGCTGAAAAGAAAATTTGACTTTCAAACACAAGAATCAAGAGAAGCATGAAAAGGTAAATAGAAAAGAGAAATCATAAGGGACTTACCAAAGTTGAACTGTTTACAATCCTTCATGGAAAGACAAAATTTGTAACTCTTGAAATTTTTTTCCAGTATCTGGGTAGTTGGTGGGATTACACACACACACAAACACACACATATAGAGAGAGAGACAGAGCACAGAGTGAGTTGAATAGGATGGGATCATATCTAAAAAAAATGAAATTAAGGAGTGATAGAGGAATATATTGGGAGGAGAAAGGGAGATAGGGAATGGGGTAAATTATCTCTCATAAAAGAGGCAAGAAAAAGACTTTTCAATAGAGGAAAAAAGGGGGGAGGTGAGAGAGAAAACACGAAGCTTGTTCTCATCACATTTGACTCAAGGAAAGAATAAAATACATACTCATTTTGGTATGAAAACCTATCTTACAATACAGGAAAGTGGGGGAGAAGGAGGCAAGCAGTGTGGGGGGATGATGGAAGAGAGGGCAATGGAAGGAGAGAGCAATTAGAAGTCAACACTCTTGGGGAAGGACAAGGTCAAAAGAGAGAATAGAAGAAATGGGGAACAGGATAGGTTGGAGGGAAATATAGTTAGTCTTATATAACATGACTCTTATGGAAGTCATTTGCAAAACTACACAGATATAGCCTATATTGAATTGCTTGCCTTCCCAATGGGGATGGG
>CM053774.1:40711049-40747873 GCA_028658325.1 Potorous gilbertii
TTTATTTTAGTGTGACTACATAGCATGACTATAGTGAAAATGTGCTCAATAGGAAAGTATATGTAGAACCTATACAGAATTGTATGCTGTCATGGGGAGGGAGGGGAGTAGCGGGGGGAAGGTGTGGGGGGAATAAAACCTTAATTTTAAGGAAGTGATTGTAGAACGTTTAAAAATAAATAAATAAAAATAAAAAAAAAAAGAATGTATATGTAGAACCCATATAAGACTTCATGCTGTCTTGGAGAGGGAGAGGGAAGGGAGGGGGAGAAAATCAAAGATTTATGGAAGTGATTGTAGAAAATTCAAAACAAATAAATTAATTAATAAAAAAAAGAAATGATGAGTAGGATGGTTTCAGGAACAGCTTGGGAAGATTTATATGAACTGATGCAAAGTGAAATGAGCAAAACCGGGAGAACATTTTACACAGTAGCAGCAATTTTGTAACGATGACAACAATGAAAGACTTAGCTGTGACAATATCTAAGACAATTCCAAAGGATTCATGATGAAAAATGCTATCTACCTACAAAGAGAGAACTGATGAACTCTGAGTGCAGATTGAAGCATACTTTTAAAAAAGTTTCTGTATGTTTCTGGCTTTGTTGTTGTTTGCAACATGACTAATATGGAAATGTTTTGTATGACTTCACAAGTATAATTGATATCATATTTCTTGCCTTCTTAACATGTGGGGGAAGAGTGGAAGGGAGGGAAAGTATTTGGAACTCAAAAAAATATATATGAGTGTTAAAAATAAATAAAATAAAAGTTAGAGAAAAAGGCATCTTAGAGGTGGAGAGGGAAGAAGTGTCTGAAAACTGAGGAAGTGGTTAGTATCCAGGAGGGGAGGATGCTTAATAGTACCAAGTGCTACAGAGAGGTCAAGAAGAATGAGTTACCTTGGACAGAGCAATTATAGTTTAGTCATGAGAAATAAGTAGGAAGTGAGAAAGCAAAGATCACTTTTTTTCTAGGCTTTTGGCAGTGAGTGGGAGAGCAGATAGAGAACAATAGTTTGAGTGAATGGAAAAATCAAGGGCAGGGCTTTGTTGGTTCTTATTGTTGTTTTTAAGAATGGGGATCTCCAGGAATGTTTATACTTAGCTGAGGAAGAATCAGTAAGGAAAGAGAAACTGAAGATTGGGAAAAGAGAAGTGATAATCACAAAGGCAACCTTTGGTAAGAGATTCAAGGCAGTAATACAAGGATAGACCTTGACAAGGAAAATAGCCACCTTTCTTCTGAAGGCAAAATGTAGAGAAGAGAGGATGATATTGAGTAAATTTGAGGGGTAGGATTGAGGAAAAGAAAGAATTCACACTGAAGGGCCTCCATTTTACTGGCAAAATATGCAGTGAAATGTTCAACTGAGGGGGAATAGGAAGGGCAGTGTTAGTGTCCTAAGGAGAGATGAAAAGGCATGTCATGAAGAGCGAGATATATAAGGAGTCAATGAGAGAAGAATACAAAAAAAGCGATATGGAAAATGAGTCACAACTGGAATTAAGTGCTAAGGACAAAAAAGATTTTGTGTGTTCATGTGTTTGTGTTTGTGTGCGTGCACACATGCTATATTAGGGGTATAAGGGGATCAAAATGAGGATGCCTATCATGGATGGGAAGATGATAATCCACGAGGGAAAGATGATAGAATTACTCAACTCTTGGGCAACAAATGGAACATCTGAAGACAGACCTCAGAACAGAAGCAAGAACAAAACTCAGGACAATGAAAATATCAAGAAAGACCACGGCAGAAGCCAGGAACAGAGACCAATGATAGGCTGGAGATTTTCATTGCCATTTCTTGACATAAGAAAAAATGCCCATAGAGCACAGGAGCTATCCATCAATCATCCTTCACTCTAAAGAAATTGGGTGGAATAAAAATGGAAAAGCGTAGTTACTTGGGGAAATTTTTAATTTATCTCTTCTATTTCTATGCTGGTACCATCCTCTCTGCAATGTTCCTCCAGTCTGAGGTACTGGAAAGAGTCCTGGTTTCAGAACTTCTTTTTAGTTCCAAATTAACCTACCTAGGTTTCATTTTCTTCATCCATAAAATAAAGATGATGATCCCTGCAGTACCTACTTCACACAGGTATTCTGAGACTCAGAGTTGGAACTAGCCTGGGGTAGTCAGAGTCTGGTACCAGGAACAGATAAAGATGGCACACTGTGTGTGTGGGGAGGGGGTCTATTCTCCTGTTCTTTTCCATCCCACTGTGTCCTCTGGAAATATCCTCTATTGTTAACAAACTTCTCCACATCTTAGAGTTCTTTTTTGCACATTCCTTCTATTGACTGGTGATCACTAAAGTCTAGATTTCTCCCCAAAATAACAATATCTCTTTCCACTAGCTCCAAGGATAGCGATTCCTTTTCTTGACATAATCTTTGACATACTGACCAGGAGAGGCAGTTAACTTGCTACCTGCTGCCAACTTCAGAACTTACCTTTGTTAACATTTCTCAGCAAATACCTCCCCTCCTTTCAAGTTAATTCCAGGTCCTCGTTGCTGTCACGTATGGACTCCTAGGTCATTCTCTCTCCTCCCTAATAAGGCAGTACAGTGGATAAATCACTGGTCTAGAGTCAGGGAGACCTGAATTCAAATATAGCCTCAGATATATATCCTCTGTGTGACCCTGGGTAAGTCACTTAAACGTGTTTGCCTCAGTTTCTTCGTGTGTCAAACGAACTGAAGAAGGAAATGGAAAAATACTCTAGTATCTTTGCCAAGAAGACCCCAAATGGGGTCACAAAGAGTTGGACATTACTGAAACAACTATACAACAATACCTTTCTTCTCCATCCCCTTTAAACATCCTGTCTTTCCAGTTCCTCATCTTCCTCAAATCCCATGATGTCTATCTGCAGTCTACCTTACCCATGAATAACATGGTCCTCCCTTAAACCTTGACCACCCCCCCAATCTGAATTTTTCTGAGATACTAAAATTCCTAGTTATATACCTTTTGTGAGGAACAGAACCTTGATGTGTTATAACTATCCAAGAGAAGACCTAGAGGATATCTAATCCAATCTCCTCATTTTATAAGTGAGGAAAATGATGTTTAGGGTCATACAGATAGTGAACATTGGAAGCAGAATTTGAATCTGGGTCTTCTAACTACAGAACTAAGGCTCTTTCCACTGTACCACATTAATTCCTTATGTTCTTCCCTTCTTCTCTTCTTCTCCTATACTCTGCCTTTTTGGGCCCCAAAGCTGAGAATGTTCAATCAGTCCACAAGTGTAATTGTTGTTCAGTTGTGTCAGGCTCCTCATGGTCCCATTTGGGGGATCTTGGCAGAGATACTGGAGTGCTTTGCCAATTCCATCTCCAGCTTATTTTACAGATGAGGAAACTGAGGCAAATAGGATTAAGTGACTTGGCCAGAGTCACACAGCTAGTAAGTGCCTGAGAACAGATTTGAACTCAGGAAGATGAGTTTTCCTGACACGAGGCCCTGCACTCTATCCGCTGTATCACCTAACTGCCAATAAATATTTTATTTATAACATATAATAAATAATATATTTATTAAGCTCCTACTATATACCTGGTACTATGCCAGTCACAAGACAATGATATTTATCAAAGTGGAGGGGAGAACAGGACAAACAGGTAAAGTAGAAGTTGGGACGGGGAGAAAATGGAAGCTACAGAGGGTAAGGATATGAGGAGACATCCTGTTTTCCAGAGCTAAGGCCCAGCTAGCAAGCTGCGACCTGAGCTTGGCATAACAACAATCCTTTGGGTTCACCTTATGGATGATCTCACCCTCTGGCAAAAATCACGTAATTATTGCATGGCTTTGACCATCACCAGTGTTCGCTAGCTCATAGGAGCACTGGACAAAGATGCCCTGCTATAAATCAAACTTGTCATGTCGGTGCTATTATCCTTCACTGTCAGGTTACAGCTCTATGTGCAGCCATTGGTATAAATATTGAGACCTCCCCACACTGCCTTGGGTCCTCCACTCCTATAGGGATGGGGCCCTGGCACGTGTCTAGTTCCCCCTTTTGGTTTTCACTTGGAAATTAAATTTCTGTTTGATTCCTTAGGCTGTTGTCTCTAGCCTGCTCTGTTTGGCTCCGCCCACCCCCAGGTTAGAGGTGGAAGCCGGTTCGTCCGTCCGGGTGACAAGAGTAAGATCTATCCATATCAGTCCAAAGCTTCAGCCTCATTAGACAACAAGAACGTTTCCTCTTCTTGGAACCTATTCCGGCATTCTCAGCCTAAAAACACCATGTGCAAATTTCTTACCACCCACCACTCAGCTCTGATGTTCTCAGCCTCAAAAGTAGGTAGAATTGCTTTTGCAAAGTGAGCCGCACACTTGCACGCACACACACACACACACACAACCCACCATAGCATATAATAAACCCTTCATCCTCGATTCCCAAGGAATAAAGCAGAGGGAGAGAATTTGTCCAACTGCAGGTGCATCTAATACTCGAGCAAAGGCATAAATAGGATGTGCTCAGTTCTGTCATCTCCTCTTCACCTCAGCAGATGCGACCCTTATTTTCCTCAGAGTAAATTGTCGCAAGCTCAGAGCAGGCAGGGAATTTTACAAGCATTCCCACTCTGGAGGCCTGTAATTTGCCAGAAATTAACAATGTCTAACACATACCAGTCTCCCTTTGTTCACGGTTCACAGAGTGGAGGGAAGGGGGAGAATGGAGTGGGAGGGGCAGCAGAGAGGAGCAGCATGTTTCTTGGTAATTTGGAAGAGCCTAGGGACCAAGGTTTAATTTTCCATATTGCCCAGACAGTATAGAATTATGACAGACCCAGAAGCAACCTTTAACAATTCCAAAAAAAAAAATCACTTTTCCTTTCTTACTATTTCTGTTCCCCTCATGCCCCTCCTCCATCATCATGTACACACTCTGTGACTGAATCCATAAGATGGCTTTATACCACAAGTCTGAATTCCTGTTTGTTCATCTATCCCAGCTTCCCTCACCAAATTTCCTTCTCTCTGACTCTTTCTGCCTCTCGTTTCTATCTCTGGTTCTTACTATCTCTGTCTGTCTCTCTCTCTCTACATACCTATATCTATGTATATACATATATGCATGTATATCTGTATATATCCACATAGATCTACATGGACACACAGATGCACACATGTATATACGCATGCACGTGAGTATATATGTGTGTGCATATGTGTTGTATGTGTGTATACATGTATTGCATGGGTGTATGCATATATTTGTGTGTGTATATTGTGTGTATACATGTATATGTATACATCCACATAGATCTATATCTAGGCATAGCTCTATGTGGATATATAGATACATATGTATATGCATATACACAAATATATACATATATATCTGTATATCTATGCTGATGTATATCTAGACATGAATATAGATCTATATGGATATATCTAGATAGATAGATAGATACATACATACATACATACATACATATTGTCTTTTTCTCTCCTTCATTTCTCTTCATCCTCCCTCTCAGTAAGAAAACAAAATGGGAAGATGGGGGAAGAGTCATTTCCACTACTTCTATTGAAAATTAGGATTTAAAATATTTATTTTAAAGACTCCCCAAGATCTTTAAAATCTCTCTTGATGCCTCTTGGCATCTAGACTCTGAATTCTTTTTATGGCGATCGGCTATTACTCCTCCAGGATGGCTGCTGTGTCCATGGGGAAAAAGCCACATTGATTTTATGTGTTGGCCTGTCCATTTCACGTCTAAGCTAGGGTCAGCTGATCAGCTGCAGAGCAGGAAGCAGTCACATCAATGAATTGTCAGTGATGCATTGCTTTCATTCATCAGTCCAGGGCTCATGCCCTCTTGATGGATTAATGTTATCTATCTATCATCAAAACCATCCAAGTTTTATGATGCATTGCTGCATGGCCACCAGTTCAAGGGAAAACAAGATCTCCCAGACCATAGACATTTAAAATTCATTAGCATTAATTAAAAGAATCCTTCAAAATATTTATGAATAGATACAAATGAGGGAAAGTAGATAAAGAATTAAGAGAAGCCAATTGCTAAGAAAAAGTCTAGGAAAAATAAGGGAGACCATAGATGTGATTACAGTCCTAAATTTAATGCAACCCAGAGAATGTTGACCTGCCTGGAGGAGAGGGTACAGATTCTATCACTATGTTAGGATATGATGAAGAAAAGATGAAGATGAAAGAAGAAATGGAACCACTGTTCTGAGTGGATGGCACAATGATAATGGGTAAAATCTCATTCTTAATTTATTTTCCTTTTATTTTATCTTCAAAAGACAAATAATAATCTTCAAATTGGGAAGAATGGATTACAAAACCTGGTAAGCAAGAAATTGAAATGCAAGAAAAATGGTGGTAAGAAAGCATCTAGGTTGCCTCCAGGAGTCAATTTTATTTAATGAAAAGAGTGCTGGATTTAGAGTTAAAGGAACTAGACTCAAATTCCCAGTCTGCCATTTGCTAGCTAGGTGACTAGCTAAATTACTTAACTTCTCTGACCTCCAGTTGACTTATCAGTAGAGACTAGTTGATCCTTAAGGCCTCTTTTAGTTCTGGAACCCCAAAATCTTAAGTCAACTTTGGACAAATTCCCACAATATTGAAAGAATTTGAGATTTGGAGCTACTGTCTCTCATCTTTGAAAAATGATGAAGACTAAGAAAGGTGCAATGGGAATGAGGAAAGGTAAATGTCCCAATTTTCCAAAAGAGTTTCATCATTTGGAGAATGGCTGAACAAGTTGTGGTATATGAATGTAATGGAATACTATTATTTCATAGAAATGATGAGCAGGTGGACTTCAGAAAAACCTGGAAAGACTTATATGAACTGACGCTGAGTGAAATGAACAGAACCAGGAGAACATTGTACGTAGTAACAGTCACATTGTACAATGACTAACTTTGATAAACTTAGCTCTTCTCAGCAATGCAAGGTTCTAAAACAATGCCAAAAGATTCATGTTTGAAAATGCTACCCACATTCAAAGAACTATGGAGTCTGAATGCCTATCAAAACATACCATTTGTTCTCTCTTTCTTGTTGTTGTTTCTTTTCTTTCTTATGATTGGTTCTAATTCTTCTTTACAACATGACTAATGTGAAAATATGTTTAATACGAATGTATGTTAGAGCCTATATCAGATTGCCATCTTGGGAAGGGGGAAAGGTAGGGAAGGGGAAAAATTTAAAACTCAAAATCTTATGGAAGTGAATGTTGAAAATTTAAAATAAATAAATTTTTAAAAACAACAACTTTGAGTAAGTCGTTTTGACTATTATAAATACCCAAATTAACTACAAAGGACATATGAAGGAAGATGCTATCTGCAATCAGAGAAAAAACTGATAAATAGAAGTATGTATAGAATAGTTTTACATGTGTATACATATTTGTGTCTAATGGTAGCCACCTCTAGTGTGGGGAAGGGAGAGAAGAAAAAGTGGGGGAAAGAAAGTTGTATGATAACTTTAGTATATATTCAAAAGAAATAGCAAGTTGTATATAACAGATTTGCAGTTTTTTTCTCCCTATTCTATCATGTTATGGAAATGCTTGTTTTATTTAAGTTCAGGATAATTTTTAAAAAAACATTCTTTAAACAATAGGCCAGCTAACTTGCTTTCAATTCCTGCCAAAATTCTAGTACAGTGAGTAGTTTCCAACCTGTGGGAAGATTTAGAGTTTGAAAAGACCTCAGATTTACAAATGAGAAAAAAATGAGATCTAACAAGGAGAAGTTACTTATTCAATATCACAAAGCAATAATTATTTTGAGGAATCTGTGAATCCATTTGTATGATCATGTTGTCATTGTATATTGTTTTTCAGTCAACAGATGATACCAATGTCAAATGGTGATCCATAATTTTAAATAATTTTAATTTAATTTATTTTTATCACATTTTAAGTTCTCAACTGTCTCCTTCCTTCCCTTTCCAACCAACACTAGAGATGATACCATCTAACATAGAGATAGACAGACAGACAGACAGACAGACAGATAGATAGAAAGATAGAGAGATGGACAGATGGATGGATGGATAGATGGATATTTGGATGGATGAATGGATGGATGGATGGATGGATGGGTGGATGGATGGATGGATGTAAAACTTTACTATGCATACTTCTATTTATCAGTTCTTTCCCTGGAGATAGATAGCATCTTCCTTCATAGGTCTTTTTTAGTTTATTTGAATATTTGCAATACTCAGAATAGCTTAGTCATTCACAGTTTTTCTTTGAACAATATTGTTGTTACTGTGCCCAACATTCTCTTGGGTCTGTTTATTTCATTTTTCATTATTTCATGCAAGTCTTTCCATGTTTTTCTTAAAATCAACCTGCTTGTCATTTCTAGTAGCACATCACAATCATATACTACAACTTGTTAGCCATTCCTTGATGGGTATCCCCTTAATTTCCAGTAAATCTGAAAGTAAATTTTCATTTACTTTAAAAAAAATTAAGCAGTTCAAATAATCAGGATGAATAAGAACTATTATCATAGAATATATTATTGAAAGATATTATTATATAATGTATTATTGAAAGATGGTTTATGAGAATTTAGAAAGTGGAGATTACTAAAAGTCAGCATGCATACATTAAGAATAGGTCAACTCATTCATACAATAACTATTTACTAAGCACCCATAGTGTACAAAGCTGTTCCAGGGACTAGGTCAAAATAGTGCTTATCTCAAGAATTTTGCATTATGCTGGGGGAGGCAGATATATAAATACAAAATATATGCAAAGTAATTGAAGAAGACAGTAGCAACTAGAGAAATTAGAAAAGACTTCCTTTAGGAAGTGACATCTGAGCTGTGCCTTGAAGGAAGTTAAGGATGCTCTGGGGGCAGAAGAAAAGAGGGACAACATTCCGGGCCCTGCCAAGTCACATAGTTGGAAGAAGTATGTTGAAAATAGGAGGAAGGATGAATAGTTTGGCCCAAATGTAGAATATAGGAAGGGGAGTAACATAAAATTGGTTTGTTCAAGAAAGATTAACACCTCTAGTGCGCATTTGCCTATGCTTCAGGGCTGTTCATCCACCTTTCATGTCTACCTGGCACTCAACTCGCACCCATGGCTTCAAACCTATCAGTGAGTTAGGAGGGTGTCTACCTCAAGCATGTGAAAACTTCCCCCCAAAGATTGGGAGGGTTAGAACAATTTGTTCCAACAACCATGAAGGTGGTGGAAGCAGGTAGTGTGGAGTGCTTAAAGCTTGGACAGACACCAAAGATGCCAAAGTTATCCACTGCATCTCGGGCCATCGCTAATCATCCTGCCTTTGTCCTGCCACTGGACTTCAATGACTCAAGAAGAGAGTGAGGCTGATGACCTTGTACAGCTCTGTCTCATTCAAACTCAATTTGTGTTCAAGTCAAGGCATCATCCTATGATGTCACTAGTCCTTTTCAGCAGTGGACAAACATAATAAACAATTGGACAGATTTCTTCCCTCTTCCCATAGAAAATGAGTTCCTTGAGACTATGTCATAGTAATTTTTTATTGAATACTTAATTAGAAAATTAACAACAGTTACAAACAACTGATCATGTTTAGTAATTATTTACGTGTCAATTAAATAATTTTAACACTGTGTCCCAGCAGAGAATATGGTGTCTTGTGCACTGTTGGTGTTTAATAAATGTTTGCTGAATGACTGGCACTGTTTAGCAAATTCAGAAGAGACACAAATACAAGGAAAATAGGTAACTTTGGGCTTGAGTTAGGATCCAAAATAGTTTGTCAAGTTAGATGTGTGGGCCAATAAAGATACATGTAAAATCTCACCTACTGTTCAAAAAATTGGTAGCCTAAGATGGAGAAGACAAAGGTAAACAACACTGCATGGAAAAGATCTGCAAGTTTTAGTGAACTGCTAATTTAGTATGAATTGCATGCAACCATACGACATGGCAGACACAAAGAAAGTTAATAAAATATCAGATTATATTTAAAGACACTTTGTAGAGATCAAGGAAGGTAACAATTTTATAGTGCTCTATCTCAGCAGAATAAATTTGGAGCATTGTGTTCAATCCTGGGCATCATATTTTAGAAGGTGTCATTGACAGAGGATTATGCTCAAGATGTTTTAGATTGGAACCATGACATGCTATGAACTAGGGACATTTTGCATGGAGAAGAAGACTCAAAGGAAATATAAAAACTGTCTTTTCTGATACTGCCATTACCCTGGTACAAGCCTTTATCACCTCACTCCTAGACTATTGCAATAGCCTGCTGGTTGGTCTCCTTGCCATGTCTCTCCACACTCCAGCCCATCTTCCACTCAGCTGTCAAGGTGATCTTCCTAAATCAAAAGTCTGCCTATCACTCCCCTACTCAGTAAATGCCAGTGGCTCTCTAGACAGACACCTCTAAGATCAAATACAAAATCCTCAGTTTGGCATTCAAAGCCTTTCACAGCCTTATCCTCTCCGCTATGTTTCCCGTTTTCTGTCACCTTCCATCCCCATCAAACACAACTGGCTTTCTTGCTGTTCCCTGAACAAGACAAGAACAGTTCTCCCGTCTTGGAGAATTTTCACTGACTGTTCCCCATGCATGGAATGCTCTCCCTCCTCATCTCTGCTTCTTGACTCCCCTGGCTTCCTTCAAGTCCAGTCTTCTGCAGGAAATCTTTCCTTATTCCTTCTAATTTTAGTGCTGTCTCTTTGTTGATTATTTCCAATTTTATCCTGCACATAGCTTGTTCATACACAGTCATTTACAACCATTAGGTTGTAAAGTTCTCAAGGGACTATCTTTTACTTTTCTTTGAATTCCCAGAACCTAGTATGGCTTAGTAAATGTTTATTGGCTGACTGACTTTTATTTGAAAGTCTGTCATGTGGAAAAAAAGATTAGATTTATTCTACGTGACCCCAAAAGGCAAAACCAGAAGCCCTGGATGGAATTTGTAAGAAAAAAAAGATTTCTACTTACTTTAACTTCCTAACAATTAGGACAATTCAGATTTCAGAGAAGCCTGGGATGATTTGTATGAATTGATGCAGAGTAAGAAAAGTACAACCATGATTACCGTTTATGCAATAACAACAATATTGTCGAGATAAACAACTTCGGAAAACTGAAGAACTCTGCAATGAAAAAACTAACCACGAGTCCAGTTGTCAGATGATAAAAAACTGCTGCCCACATCCGCAGAGACAGAAGTGATAGATTCAAGAGGCCAAATGTGATATGTGTTTTTGGATATGATACATGTGAGAATTTATTTTGCTTGACTGTGCATATTTATTAGAAGGTCTTTGTTTTAGATAGCACAGTACAGTACAGTACAGTAGAGTACAGTAGTATAGTACAGTAAATAGTACAGTAAATAGAGCTTGGGATCTGGAGTCAGGAAAACCTGAGCTCAAAGTCAACCTCAGAGACTTTCTAGGAGTGTGTACCTGAGCAAGTCACAATTTTTATCTGCCTTACGTTCATCTGTAAAATGGAGATAACCATAGCATGAGGTTTTTTTGAAGATTAAATGAGATAATGTTTATATAGTGTTTTGCAAATCCTAAAGCACTATAAAAATGCTAGCTATTATTTTTTCCCCAGTGGGAAGAGGAGGTAAGAGAATAAGAAAATAAACATTTGTTGATTTCAAAATATTTACATATGTGTATTTGTATGTGTGTGTATGTGTATGCATGTGTATTAAAACAGCCTAAAATTGGAATGGATCACTTGGAGACCTTCAGGTGAAGGCTGAATGATGACTTCTTCAGGATGACATAATTTCTATTCAAATTATGGTTGGATTAGAAGACCTCTGAGATTCACTCCAATTCTATATTTCCTAACAGTAACATACAAAACACTTCGGTGCATCATAAAAATGAACTGTTTGGCCCAAAGTCCTGGGTTTCATGATTTCCAAATCTTATCACATTTTACCAGATTGTAACAGTTACTAGGCCAGCTCCCAGACTTCAGTCTGAGAGAAAAATCCCACTGGATTTCAGAGACCTGGCACTACAGACATTCCATGAAGTAAACATTAGGTACAATTCAATTTGTCACTCAATCTGTGATCCATTAAGAGTCTAACCCCAACCTTTTTCATCCTTACAGATGTGTATGGATAGATGGATATATGTGGATGGATGAATGGATGAATGGGTGGGTGGATATATACATATATATACATATATATATGTATATATAGATATATACAAATCCCCCCTCATCATCCCTCTTTTTGTCCCCTTTAGTCCATTCCAGATATAATTTCTCGATAGACTCAAACTCCTTTACAAATATTCGGTGTTACCCCTCTCCCCTAGTTAATTAGGGGACATACCCTATCTCCTGAGATTAAGCTTCTATAAACTGGTAGGGAAAACAAATAGTATGTATAGCTTACCTGTCATTTGTCTTCAACCTGCTTTACATTAAGAACACCAGAACCTCCCACCCGCACAGTCCCTAGGCATTCTACTCCAATCTCAGGATTTAAAAAAATTAAGTAAACAAACAAAAAATATATGTATAAGCTTGAACATTTATTCTTACTATATTCTGAAGAAAATATCCCTTTGAAAAAGCTATATTATAATAAGTAATTAAGTAGAATTCAGCCCCCTAGCAAACATGGAATACCATTAATAGGGGCTCAAGCAAATGATAGAGCAAAGACCACACCCAAACCCCTCAGGCCTGACTCAGAGAAGAAGCCAGAACAAACATGCTACACTGTTTGTGTGGGTGTGGGTGTGTGTGTTCATCCTTCATTGCTGAAGAAGACCGCTCCATCAGAGAAATGATGACATGACTTGTACTTGACTTTGTTTTGAGTGAGGAAGGGCTGTGCAGGTCACCAGCCTCACTTCTCCTCCACAGCCATCTGAATCTACCAGACATTCATCAGGATGATTGGAGATGACCCAGGATGAGGCAATTGGGGTTAAATGACTTGCCAAAGATTTCACAACTAGTGAGTGTCAAGTGTCTGAGGTGAGATTTGAACTCAGGTCCTCCTGACTCCTGTACTGGTGCTATATCCACTGTACCACCTAGCTGCCCATACTGTTTGTGTACTATTTGATATTCTCCCCACCCCCACTCCCCAGACCAGTAGAATGTAATTTCCTTAAGAGAAAAGATGGGGGGAGGGGGCCAGCAGGCAGAGGGGTAGTTGGACATTATTGTAGTCCCAAAGACTGGCAGAGTGCCCTGTACACAGTAGGAACTTAATAAAGTTTTATTTTTAATTGAATTGATTAAAATGTGCCATCCTCCTATTTCCTAGGTTAATGATTTCTACCATGACATCATTTCTAATACCTCCTTTCCCTTTTTTTCCTTCTTCCCCTTGCTCCCACCATAGAAATGTCAAGAGTATGGAAGAGATATGAGCTAGGTTCTCAGTTTCTCAGAATAAGGAAGCAGTCACATGGTTGAAATTACTGATGCTGTCATTGGCTTAATTAAAGTGGCAATTTTTGTTAACTTATTAGCTACGAGTTCACATTCCTGTTAAAGACAGAAAACAAAAATAGAGAAAAATAGAAACAGAAGAATGTTAGGGATAGCACTGGAAAATAGAATTAAAACAGAAATTAAAAAAAACTTTTGGAATCATTTGGAATTATTGATATTATTCAGTATAAATGGAAAGGACTGGACCTGTGGTTTCATTTCTATTGGAAGCTCTCAGATGAGGAAACTCCTTCTACCAATGAAGGCCAACACCTTTTCTGCAACTATAGTCTTAGAGAACTGCCTAGAGCACACTGAGGTCAAATGACTCACCCAGGGTCACACAGACCTTATGTGTAGGAGGTAACTTTCCACTCTGCTTGAGCAGAGTAGGCATTTAATCCATGTGTGTGATTGAATTGAATTTCTCCTTCTGGTCCTGACATTCTTTGATTTCAGCGTTTTTGGTTTGTACATAATCTCTCCTCAATGATGCAGTAAACTCCTTGAGGGTGGGGAATCTATGTTATGCACCAGACCCCTAGCCTAATAATTACTTATTGAACTGCATAGTATGATATAGTGGGAAAATCATTGGCCTGGGAATTAAACCTGGGCTCTAAACCTGACTCCTCTGCTAATTGGCTATATAGTCTTGGATAAGGCACTTTACTTTTTTGGGTCTCAATTTTCCCTTCCCTAAAAGGAAGAGACAAGATGAGATAATCTCTAATGTTGCTTCTGGATCTAATATCCCTGATTGAGTAATAAAAATGAAGCAAAGTAAATAATTGCCTGAGTTGGAGATAGGATTAAGACAATAAATAGAGATGATGCTTTACTAATTCCCTTTAAACACATGTTGATTTTAAAAGGCATTAAGGCAGCTTGTGGTGCAGCAAATAGAGTGTTGGGGCCTGGAGTAAGAAAGACAAGTTCAAATTCAACCTCAGACACTTTCTATAGCTGTGTGACCTTGGGCAAGTCACTTACCCCTGTTTGCCTCAGTTTCCTCATTTGCAAGATGAGTTGGAGAAGGAAATAGCAAACCATTCCAGTATCGTTGCAAAGAAAACCCCATAATGGGGCCCACAAAGTAAGACCTTAATTAAAAATATTAAATTAAAAACAACTAAAAGACAACAACAAATAAAGGACAAAAAAGGACGGTTGTGAGAATCAAATGAGATATTTGTCAAATGCACTTAGTAGGCTTGCACATAGTAGGCACTTCAAAATATTCTCTTTTGTGGTATGATGGAAAGAGTCACCAGTTTGGGAGCTGAAGGAGGTGCATTCAAATCCTGCTTCTGTCACTACCTGTGTGACCTTGGACAAATTATCCTCTCTAATGAAGAGCTGGGCTATGTGGTCTCTAAGGTCTCTTCTAGCTCCGGGGGAAAAGGTGCTGGGTAGATGTTTTCTATTTTTATCTTAGAATTGGGAAGGACCTTGGAATTCATCTGATCCAACTCCTTTCCCAGGGCATTAGACCCCTCTGTAAGAAGCCAGAAACCTCCAAAAACAAGACAAAGAGGGGAGAATGTTTTAAGCTAAAATGAGAGTGAAATTGATCAAGAAAAAGAACATTAAGAGATTAGTTGTATGGTTTCCCAGAATCTCCATCAGTTGGATAAATTGGTCTTAAATGATTAGGGCTAATCCAGCCTGGAAGCAGAGGATTAGATGAGATCCTCTCTTGGCATTTCTCTCAGCTTTATCACTTCTGTGACTATGACAAGTGCTACATCTGCACAGAAGGATCTGAGGAGGTGGAAGGGACCTCATGTAGTCCAATCCCTTTCATTTTACAGGTAAGGAAACTGAAGCGGAGTAGGTAAGCAAGGTCACGTAGGTGGCAGAGACAGGTTTTGAATCCATATGTTCTCTCTCCAAATCCAACCTTAAAACTCTATACATTGCCCTAATGGTTTCCCAGAAAGGTTAATAATGGAATTCCTCTATCTTTCACATTCCAGTTCAACAAATATTTATTAAGGACCTACTAAGTGCAAGGTTTGGGACAACTAGGTGGCACAGTGGAGAGAGTGCTGGAAGTGCTGGAGTCAGGAAGACCTGAGTTCAAATCTGACCTCAGATATTTACTAACTTTGTGACTCTGGTCACTTAATCTGTTTGCCTCGGTTTCCTCATCTAGAAGATGAGCTAAAGAAAGAAATGGCAAACCACTCCAGTATCTTTGCCAAGGAAACTCCAAATGGGGTCACAAAGAATCAGGCATAGCAGAAATAACTGAACAAGAACAACAAAAATTACAAGGTTTAGTGTTCTATCAAAAACATGCACATATCCAAGAGAAATTCATTTCCAGGATGACAGCTTATATGGTGAAATCCTCATTGTCTCATAATTAGTATCTGGTTTGGTTTTTGATGATGATGATATTAATTGATATTTGTAGAGTGTTTTAAGTTCTACATGCATTATCACATTTTGTCCTTACAACATTCCTGTCAGGAGAGTTTTGCTAATATCACCATTTTACAGATGAGGAAACTGACGGCCAAAGTCACAAACCCAAATCTTCCTATTTCCTGGTCCAGCATTCTTTCTATATCATCAAAGATTTGCCCTATACCGCCTGAATATAGTTCAAACATTGCATTTTAAGCAGAAAATATTTCATTTTGATTCAATGACACGAAGAGCATATGAAGCCTTGGTAGCTCATTTTTTTTCTGCTTTTAATTAAATTGATTAGAAAGAAGACAAAGCAAAGACAAAATGCTGACAAGGACAAAGGGTACAATGGAAAAAACCATGGACTTGGAACCAAAAGACCTAAGTTTGACTCTCTCACAATATCAACTGACGCTATAGAAAAGTTGTTTTACCTCTTAGAGCTTCAGTTAAAGGGTATAAGATAATACTTGTACTATTTATTTCATAAGACTGCTTGGAGAAAAGTGCTTTGTAAATTTTTAAATGCTATAGAAACATCAACTTTTTAACATGCTTTTTAAAAATTATTTCTGTTTATTTATTTTGTTAGATATTTTCCAATTACATGTAAAAAAAGATTTTAACAATTATTTTTTAAAATTTTGTGTTCCAAATTTTCTCCCTCCTTCCTGCCACACCCTCTTCCTTGAAAAGGCAAACAATTTAATTTCAATTATATGTGTGAGGTCATACAAAACATTTTTCCATATTAGCTGTGTTGCAAAAGAAAATACCAAAAAAAATAAAACAATAAAAGTAATTTAAAAGTTTTAGAAAGCATACTTCAATCAGCATTCAGAGTTAATCAGTTCTCTCTCTGGAGATAGATAGCATTTTGCAACATGATCAGAGTAGCTCATTTCTTCCACAATATTTTTACAATGCTGTTGTTACTATGTGCAATGCTCTCCTGGTTCTCCTCACTTCTCTTTCCACCAGTTCATATAAATCTTCTGCTCAACATTTCTGGCAACACAGTAGTATTCCATCATCATTATGTGCCACAACTTGTTTAGCCATATCCCAGTTGATGGACATCCACTCAATTTCCAGTTCTTTGCCACCACAAAAAAAAAAGCTGCTATAAATATTTTTGTACAAATAGGTATTTTTTTCCATTTCTTTGCTCTCTTTGAGATACAGATTTAATAATGGTATTGATGGGTCACACTTTTGTAGCCATTTGGTCATAGCTCCAATTGTTCTCCAGAGTGATTGAACTAATCACAGCTCCACCAATAGTGTAATAGTGTCCCAATTTTCCCACGTCCCCTTCAGTATTTGTCATTTTCTTTTCCTGTTCTGTTAGCCCATCTGATAGGTGTGAAATGGTATCTCGGAGTTGTTTTAATTTGCGTTTCTTTAATCGGTAGTGATTTAGAACATTTTGCATGTGACTATTGAGAGTTTTGATTTCTTCTTCTGAAAACTACCTGTTCATGTCTTTTGGCCATTTATCAGCTGGGGAATGGGTCTTGTTTTTACAAATTTGGCTCAGGTTCCTATATATTTGAGAAATGATGCCTTTATTTTGCAAAAAAAAATTTCCAGATTCCTGCTTTCCTTCTAATTTTGACTGTATTCATTTTCTTTGTGGAAACGTTTTTTAATTTCATGTAATTAAAATTATCCATTTTAAATCCCGTGATCCTCTCTGTCTCTTGTTTGGGTATAAATTCTTCCCTTATCCATAGATCTGAGAGGTAGAGTTTTCCATACCCCCCCCTAATTTACTCATCACCCTTTATATATGAATCATTTGTCTGTTTTGACCTTGTCGTGGCATGTGGTGTGAGATGTTGGTCTGTAACTTGTTGCTACCAACTTTCTCTATGGTTCTCCCAGCAATTTTTCTCAAATAACGAGTTCTTACCCCAAAAGCTTAAATCTATGGGTATTAGATTACTAGAGTTGTTTATCTAATCTATTCCATTGATCTATTACTCTACTTCTTAGCCAGTAACAGATTGCATTGATGATTATTACTTTGCATTATAATTTGAAATATGGAACTGCTAGACTACCTTCCTTCAAAAAAAATTTTTTTGATTCCTTTGATAATTCTGACCTTTTGTTCTTCCAGATGAATTTTGTTTCTATTTTTTCTAGCTCTATAAAATAATTGTTTGGTAGTTTGATTGGTATGGCACGAAATAAGTAAATTAACTTGCACAGAATTGTCCTTTTATTACATTTACTTGGTCTACCCATGAGCAATTAAGGTTTTTCCATTCATTTAGGACTATATTTATATGAAAACTATTTTGTAATTGCGTCCATATAATCCCTGGGTTTGTCTTGGCAAGTCAACTCCCAAGTATTTTATATTGTCTGTAGTTGTTTTCAATGGAATTTCTCTTTCTATCTCTTCCTGCTTGTTCTTTTTCTAGTTTTTTTTTTTTTGTAGTGGCATGTCAGATTCACTGATCTGCTCTCTCTCTTTTATTATTTATTATTACAGATATAACTTTTTCCCTAAATTCTTCTTTGGCTGCATCCCACAAGTTTTGGAATGTTGTCTCACTATTGTCATTCTCTTTAATGAAAATATTGATAGACCAGAGCTGAATAGAAAATTTGACTTTCAAACACTAAAATCAAGAGAAGCATGAAAAATAAACAGGAAAGAGAAATAAAAAAGGACTTACTAAAGTTGAACTGTTTACATTGGAAAGATAATACTTGGAACTCTTGAGACTTTTCTCAGTTTTTGAGTCGTTGGAGGGATTATACATAAAAATATATAGACAGAGGGCACAGAGGGAGTTCAATAGTAAGGGATGATATCTAAAAAATAATTAAGGGGTGAGAGAGGAATATATTGGGGAAAAAAAGGGAGAAATGGAATGGTGAAAATTATCTCTTACATAAAAGAGGCAAGGAAAAGCTTTTTCAATGGAGGGGAAAAGAAGGGAAGTTAAAGGGAAAAATGAAGCTTACTCTCACCACACCATACACGCTCAGTTTGGTATGAAAATCTGTCTTACACTACAGAAAAGTAGGGGAGAAGGGGATAAGTAGGGTGTAGAGGGGTGATAGAAGGAAAGGCAAATGGGAGGAGGGAGTAATTAGAAGTAAACACTTTTGGGAAGTGACAAGGTCGAAAGAGAGAATAGAATAAATGAGGGGCAGGATAGGATGGATGGAAATATAGACTATCACAACATGACTATTATGACTATTATGAAAGTTTTTTGCATAACTACACATGTATAGCCTATATTTAATGACTTACCTTCTCAATGGGGATGGGTAGGGAGGGAAAAAGGGAGAGAAGTTGGAACTCAAAAGATTTAGGAACAAATGTTGAGAATTGTTTTTGCATGCAACTAGGAAATAAGAAATACAGGTAATGGG
This sequence comes from Potorous gilbertii, assembly GCA_028658325.1. Taxonomy (NCBI): domain Eukaryota; kingdom Metazoa; phylum Chordata; class Mammalia; order Diprotodontia; family Potoroidae; genus Potorous; species Potorous gilbertii. The sequence goes on from CM053774.1 coordinate 40,730,358, forward strand.
GTATAGAAATCTATCTTGCCCAAAAGAAAAGAGAGAAGATGGGGATAAGGGAAGGTAGGGGTGTGATAGAAGGGAGGGCAGATTGAGGGAAAGGGTAATCAGAATGCACAGTGTCTTGGGGGGAGGGGAGGGGAGGGGAAAGATGGGGAGAAAATTTGGGACTGAAAAATCTTGTGGAGATGAATGTTGAAAACTCAAAATAAATAAATTTTTAAAAATTAAAAATACTTGATGGATTGATTGAACTCTGGAAAAAAGTATTGATCATCTCTATTATTTGTTCTTTGACTCACTCATTCTTTAGGATTTGATTATTTAGTTTCCAATTTTCTTTTAATCTATGCTTCCATGACCCTTTACTAAATGTTATCTTTATTGAATTATGATCTGAGAAAAGTATATTTGATATTTCTACCTTTCTGCTTTTAATTGTGAGGTTGCAATCCCAGCTCTTTTGCCTTCCAGGAATATCATATTCCTAGCCCTCCGCTTCTTTAACATGGTAGCTGCTAAATCTTGTTTGAACCTGACTGTGGCTTCACAATATTTGAATGATTTCTGTCTTACTGCTTGAAGTATTTTTTCTTTGATTTGGGAGCTCTGAAATGTAGCTCTAATTTTGCTCGGAGTTTTTATTTTGAGATCTCTTGCAAATGGTGATCAGTAGATTTTTTTATTTCTATTTTTCCTTCTACTTCTATGATTTCAAAGTAGTTTTCCTTGATAATTTCTTGAAATTTTAAGTCTAGATTCTCTGAGCATGGCTTTTGGGTAATCCAGTAACTCTGAAGTCATTTCTCCTTCACCTATTTTCCTGGAGAGTTGTTTTTCAGTATTTCACATTTTCTTCCTTTTTTTTTTTCATTTTTTTGACTTTATTGTTTCTTGATATCTCATGGAATCATTACCTTACACTTACAAAACTCTAATTTTTAAGGAATTCTTTTCTTCAGTGAGCTTGTGTTTTTCATTTTCCATTCGTGCAGCTCTGTTTTTTACAATGTTATTTTCAGTATTTTGTTGTGCCTCTTTTACCAAGCTGTTAGTTGTCTTTCATAATTTTCTTCCTTTACTTTTATTTCTTTGCCTAATTTTTCTTCTACCACTTTTATTTGATTTTGAAATCTCTTATTTCTTACTGAAATCTCTTATTTCTTATTGAAATTTCTTATTTTCTTCTGCCACTCTTATTTAAGTCTTCCAGGAATTCTTGTTGAGCTTGTGTCCAATCCACAGTTTTCTTTGAGGTTTTGCTCATAGTTTGACTTCATTGTTTTATTCTGAGTTTGTGTCTTGATCTTCCCTGTCCCCATGGTAGCTTTTTATAATCAAGTTCTTTTTTACTGTTTGCTCATTTTTCTATTCTATTTCTTGATTTGGAACTTTATATAATGTTGGGCTCTATTCCTGGCATGGATGGGGGAGGGTAGTGTAAATTCTGTCTCAAATTTCAAGCTTTCCCACACTGCTATTTTCAGAGTTAGTTCTGGAGGTTTGGAAGTTTTTGGTGTTTCCAGGGTGGTTTGGAGAGTGATGTGGTTACATCTCTCTTCTCTGTATTCTGATCCTTACCCACAAAGGGCACCTGCTCACTTGGAATATCAACTGATACTGCTTCTCAGGGACCTTCGTCTCTTGGGACTAGAAATGATACTATTTCTCAGGGTCCCTAATCCTTAATGATACTGCCTCTCAGGACTTTCACTCCCTCTTAACTGAAAGTGCCACTCTCCAACCTTTAACTATGACCCAGATGTGGGTTTAGGCAATGCAGTTGCCAATCAGTGTCTGGCCCTATGTCCAATACTAGCAGAAGGATACCCTGTAATCTCTTTCTGACTATTTTCCAGGTCCCTTTACCATCTCTAGCTTGAGAACTTCTGAAGTTGCTACTGATTCTGTCTCTATCATCTAGTCTCACCACTGGTGTTTCATCCACATATCCTTTGGGTCTCATATCACAGATCCCTCTTTCTGACCTCCATGTTTTCTATGGCTGAAGAATATCTCCCTCTGACCTTTTGTTGGCTCCAGTACCCCAGAATTCAATTTGAGACATTATTTTAAAGTTGTTTAGAGGACAATGTTATGAAAACTCATCTGAGTCCTTTCTCTATTCTGCCATCTTGATTCCCAAAACTTGATTTCAAAAATATAGGGAACTCCCTATTAGGAAATACCACCTACCAATGCAGCCCAACACCTATTCTGCAATTTGCAGCCTGATCAGGATTTGTACCCAGAACTTCTGAAATCTAAGACCTCTACACCACTGCTTACAGTTGTGAGTCTCAAATTACAGGTCACTGTATCATACAGAGAAACCACCCACACCATTCATTTTGTTCAATCAATGATCAATCTATAAATATTTTTAAGTGCCAGGCACTGTGCTAATCAACAGGGATGCAAAAAGAGACAAAATACACATAGATTTATTCAACAACCATTTCTTGATTACCTAACCATCACCAAGCACTGCATTAAGTGGGAAGATATAAAGAGAAAAATAATATCTGTCATCTAAGAGTTTGCATTTCATTTAAGGGAACAACATGTGCACTGATTAATTACACCAAAAAGACAGAGACAGAAAGTGAGAGAGAGACAGACAGAGAGAAAGTAGTGAATAATTTAGGGGTGTAATTGGCACTAATAAATAGGGAGATGAGAAAAAGCTTCCTATAGAATAAAATACTTGACCTTGACCTTGAGGAAGGCTAGAGATTTGGAGAGGAAAAGATGAGGAGAGAGTGCATTTCAGACAGGAGGAAAAGCCTATGCAAAAACATAGAGGCAGGAGATAGAATGTCAATACTGGGAACAAAAAGTAGGCCAGTTTGACTGGAACACAGACTGCCTAAAAGGGATCTTTAATTCACAGAGGATTAGACTCAGCAGCCCAGAGAGAAGCAATACCTTGCCTAAGATCACATAGCAGGTTAATGGCAGAGCTAAAAAAAAAAATCAAACGAAGAAAAACAACACAGAAACCAGATTCAGGTTGTAATGTTCAAAAGACAGCACTTCCCTAAGACTTTAAAATACTTCCTTGTTGTCTATGACTGATAAGATAGGGAGGTGGTTAATAAGGAGAAAGGCCACATCCATGCATTTGGTGCCAACTCATCTACTGATGTCCTCTTGGCTTCCCCAAAGCTTTTAGTCTAAGGACATCTACAGAAGACACTTGGGCAAATTTTTATTAGTAAAGATTCTCTTTGGGAAGTTACAAATTAACCTTTTGCCAACTAATCATGGGATCAATACTTGGAGGATCATAGGGCCTTGCCAAAAATCTATTCTCCCAGGATTAGAACCATTAAAAAAAATAGATTTCTCAGGTACAACCAGGGTGTCAGTCATGGGCATTGCCATTTAACTAAATGAGAAAAATCCACCACAGAAAAAGCTGATTTGTGACTCCAGTGGCCGAGCATTTTTCCAAATGCCCCATTGCTCTGCTCTCAACATGGAAGCACCTTGATCTGAAGCATTCATTGGCCCTCCCCAACAAGGAAAGAGAAGGCAAAGGAAAGGAAGGAAAGGAAAGGGAAAGGAAGGAAAATAAACATGTATATACTGCCTGCTATGTGTCAGGCACTGGCATTCATACATATTGTCTCATTTGATACAATAACCCTTGGAGGTATGCACCATTTTACAGTTAGGGAAACTGAGGTAAATAGAAGTTAAGTGATTTGCCAGGGGCATACAGCTAGTAAATGTCTGAAGCAGAATTTGAACTCAGGTCTTCCTGATTCTGTACACTGCACCAAAAAAATAATGTTTAAATTCCTCAGCAGGGCATCTTGAGACCATCTAGTTCCCATAGTATTATTCTCCATTACTTATCCTACACTCTAGTTAAACTGAGCAGCTTCTCCTGAACTTCTTCCAAATTCTCTGCCCTCTTCATTTTGGTTTACATCTTTCTATTTTCAAATATTTTTCTTCCTCCATCTTTGACCTGTGAAATGCTACCCAGTCTTCCAAATGCAACTCAATGACCACCACTTCCAAATCTGTCTTGGTCTATCAGACAGAAATGATGTCTTTCCTACAAAGGTCCCTAGTGATTTTTTTTGTCAGAGCTTGAATTGTAATAAGTTTATCATACAGAATTATATATTGTAGATATGCATATGTAGCTTGTCTCCTTTCTAGACTGTAAACTCCATGAGACTCCCCAGATGGAGTACAGGTCCTGCAATCAAGAAGACCTGAGTTCAAATTCTGCCTCCTACACTTACTAACAGTGTGCCCCTGGGTAAGTCACTTAACATTTCTTAGCATGATTTTCCTAAATTGCAAAATGGGTACAATAATAATTTTCAGGGTTGTTGTGAGTATCTAATGAAATAACAGATGCAAATTGTTACATAATTATTATGAGAAAGGAGGCCTCGTCTTATCTGAACTTTCTACTCTCTATCCTCTGCAGACATTCTATATTATATTTTGCATTATAATCACTTGTGTGTATGTGACTTATAAGTTGTACTAAGTCTGGGCCAGGATTTACTCAGTCTAATCCAGGGATTAAGATTCAGGCTTAGAATGCAATAAGGCTGCTTTAAAAGAAATAGAAATAACTTTACAGGTGACAAGGGATAAAAAAACTGAACCTCTGAGCTTGCTCAGCTGAGGAGATTTACCATGAGCAGACCACTCCTCTCCCACACAAGCTACCTCAGGGCTAATCTGGGGAAACAAACAAACAAAAAAAAGACTTCACCTGGCGTCTGCTTTCTCACACCAGTCAGTTCAGCACCAGGTCCTTTAGCTTCTAGATGAAAGAACCAGAAGTCACAATAAACAAAACCCCATCATCATGAGTAAGAAACAAAGCATAGAATCTTTCTATAGGGACAAGGATCAAAACACTAATACCAAAAAGTACTGAGACTGTACTCCCAAGTGAAAGTTCAGAAAGTACTATGAACTGGTCTCAAGCACAAAGAGCACTCTTAGAAGAGCTGAAGAAGGATTTTAAAAGCCAAATTAGAGAAATTGAAGAAAAACTGGCCCATGATTTTAAAAGTATGAAAAAAGAATTCATTGAAGAGAACAGCTCCTTAAAAAGGAAAATTGGACAAATGGAAAACTAAGTACAAAAACTAACTGGAGAAAATAATTCCTTTTAGTTATTGGACAAATAGAAAAAGAGATGCAAAAGTTAACTGAAGAAAACAATTTGATAAAAATTAGAATTGGGCAAGTAGAAACTAATGACTCTATGAGACATCAAGAATCAGTCAAGCAAAATCTAAAGAATGAAAAGATAGAAGAAAATGTAAAATACCTAGTTGGAAAAACAACTGACAGGGAAAATAGATTTAAGAGAGAAAATCTAAGAATTATTGGCCTACCAGAAAGCCATGGAAAACAAAAGAGCCTGGACAATATCTTCCAAGAAGTCATCAAGGAAAACTGTCAAGAAGTCCTAGATCCAGAGGGCAAAATAATCATTGAAAGAATCTATTGTTCACCTCCTGAAAGGGATCCCAAACTAAAAACACTAAGGAATATTGTTGCCAAATTCCAGAACTATCAAGAGAAGGAGAAAATATTACAGGCAGCCAAAAAGAAACCATTCAAATATCAAGGAGCAACAGTCAGGATCACACAGACCTTGCAACTTCTACATTGAAAGATCGAAGGAATTAGGATATGATATTCCATAAGGTAAAAGAGCTGGGACTAGAACCAAGGATCAGTTATCCAGCAAAATTGAGCATAATATTTCAGGCAAGGAGATGAACATTCAACGAAATTAGGGATTTCCAGATCTTCTGACCAAAAGGCCAGAACTCAATAGAAAATTCGATCTTCATATGCAGGTCTCAAGAGAGGCATAAAAAGGTAACTAGGGGAAAAGAAAAGCTTGTTACTCAACATGGGCAAACAGTTTACTTCCCTGTAAGGGAAGATGATACTTGTCAATCTTGAGAATTTATTTATTTGTTTACGAAATATATTTATTACAAAATATAAAAGGAATATACATAGCTAGAGGGAGCGGGTATAAAGTAAATGGTGTGATGATAAAAACGTGATTTAAGGGTGTAAATGGATTGCAACAGGAAGTGTGAAAAGGAGGAGGCAGAAAATGGTAAATGACTTCACAGGAAGAGGCACAAAATTATATACAGTAGAGGGCAAGAGGGGAGGGAGATGAGTGTTGTTTGAGGTGTACTCTCATCTGATTTGGTTCAAGGAGGAAACAACAAACAATTAAGTATGTAAATGTAACGAGCTCTTTAGGCAGTAGCAAGAGAAGGGGAAAGAAAAGGAAGGGGAGGATAAAAGGGAGGGAAGAAGTAGTAAAGGTAAAGGCAAGTAAAAGGGAGGGGGCTGAAAGAAGGAAGGGAAGACTGTGGGAGGCGGTTGTCAAAAATTACAACTCTATTGTGGAGGGGAAGGGAGAACTAAAAGCACAAAAGGTGGGAAAGAGGATAGAGAGAAAGACACAGATAGTAATCATAACTGTGAATGTGAATGGGATGAACTCTCCCATAAAATGGAGAGGGATAGCAGAGTGGATTAAAAATCATAATCCAACAATATGCTGTTTACAAGAAAAACTTTTGAAACAGAGGGATACACACATAAAGGTAAAAGGTTGGAGCACAATGTATTGTGCTTCATCTGACATGAAAAAAACAGGGGTAGTGATCCTAATCTCAGACAAAGCAAAAGCAGAAATAGATCTAATCAAAAGACATAAGGAAAGAAACTATATCCTGCTAAAAGGCACCACAGACAATGAAGCAATATCATTACTAAACATATATGCTCCAAGTGGTGTAGCCTCCAAATCCTAAGAGGAGAAGTTAAGGGAGTTACAGGAAGAAATAGACAGCAAAACAATACTAGTGGGGGACCTCAATCTCCCCTTCTCTGAACCTAATAAATTTAACCTCAAAATAAACAAGAAAGAACTTAAGGAGGTGAATAAAGCTCTGGATAAGGTAGATATGATAGATCTCTGGAGAAAATTGAATGGGGATAGAAAGGAATACACATTTTTCTCAGTGGTACATGGCACATATACAAAAATTGACCATGTACTAGGGCATAAAAACTTCACAATCCGATGTAGAAAGGCAGAGATAGTCAATGCATCCTTCTCAGATCATAATGCAATTAAAATTATATGTAATAAAAGACCATGGAAAGATAGACCAAAAATCAACTGGAAACTGAAGAATCTAATCCTAACAAAAGAGTGGGTAAAACAACAAATCACAAAAGCAATCAACAACTTCATTCAAGAGAATGACAGTAATGAGGTAACCTAGCAAATCTTATATGATACTACAAAAGCAGTTCTTAGGGGAAGCTATATTTTTGAATGCCTACATGAATAAACTAGAGAAATAGGAGATCAATGAACTGGCATGCAGCTGAAAAAGCTAGACAAAGAACAAATTGAAAATCCCCAAGTAAATACCAAATTAGAAATACTAAAAATCAAAGGAAAGATTAATAAAATTTAAATTAAGAAAACTATTGAACTAATAAATAAAACTGAGTTGGTTTTATGAAAAAAACAATAAAACCGATAAATTTTTGGTCAATTTGGTTAAAAAAAGAGAAAGAAGAAAACCAAATTAAAAATATCAAAAATGAAAAGGGTAAACTCACTTCCAATGAGGAGGAAACAAATAATAATTAGAAATTACTTCCCCAACTTAATACCCATAAATTTGACAATCTAAATGAGATGAATGATTAATTTAAAACATATAAATTGCCCAGATAAACAGAAGAGTTAGTTGAATACTTAAATAACTTCATCTCAGAAAAAAGAAATTGAACAAGCCATCAATGAACTCCCTAGGAAAAATCTCCAGGACCAGATGGATTTACAAGTCAATTCTATCAAACATTTAAAGAACAGTTAATTCCAATACTATATAGACTATTTGGGGAAATTGAGGAAGAAATAGTCTTCCCAAATTCTTTTTATGATACAAATACGGTTTTGATACCTAAACCAGGAAGATCCAAAACAGAGAAAGAAAATTATAGACCAATTTCTCTAATAAATCTAGATGCAAAAATTTTAAATGAGATTTTAGCAAAAAGAATACAGCAACTTATCACTAGAATAATTCATTATGATCAGGTAGGATTTATACCAGGAATGCAGGGCTATTTCAATATTAGAAAAACTATTAGCATTATTGTTCATATCAACAACAAAACTAACAGAAACCACATGATTATCTCAATAGATGCAGAGAAAGCTTTTGACAAAATACAACAGCCATTCCCATTGAAAACACTGGAGAACATAGGAATAAATGGAACTTTCCATAAAATAATAAGTAGTATCTACCTAAAACCTTCAACAAGCATTATAAGCAAAGGAGAAAAGCCAGATGCATTTCCAATAAGATCAAGAGTGAAACAAGGATGTCCATTATCACCACTCTTATTCAATATGGTACTAGAAATGTTAGCTGTAGCAATAAGAAAAGAAAAAAGAATTGAAGGAATTATAATAGGCAAAGAAGAAACTAAGTTATCACTCTTTGCTGATGATATGATGATATACTTAGAGAATCCCAGAGATTCAAGTAAAAAACGACTTGAAATAATAAACAATTTTGGCAAAGTTGCAGGTTAGAAAATTAACCCACACAAATCCACATTTCTATATATTAGGAACAAAGCCTAACAGCAAGAGACAGAAAGAGAAATTTCATTTAAAGCTAGGGTAGACATTATAAAATATTTGGGAGTCTACCTGCCAAAACAAATCCAGGGAGTATATGAACACAATTACAAAATACTTTTCACACAAATAAAGTCAGATCTAAGTAAGTGGAAAAACATCAGTTGCTCGTGGGTAGGCCTAGCCAATATAATATAAGTGACAATTCTACCTAAATTTATTTACTTATCCAGTGCCATACCAATCAAGCTATCAGATAATTATTTTCTAAAGTTAGAAAAAATAATATCAAAATACATCTGGAAGAATAAAAGGTCCAGAATATCAGGAGGACTAATGAAAAGAAATGGTAGGGAAGGTGGTCTAGCTCTATGAGATCTCAAATTGTATTATAAAGCAGCAATTATCAAAACCACTTGGTACTGGCTAAGAAACAGAAGGGTAGACCACTGGAATAGGTTAGGTATTCAAGATACAGTAGTCAATGAATATAGCAATCTACTGTTTGATAAACCCAAGGACCCCAGCTTCTGGGATAAGAACTCACTGTTTGACAAAAATTGCTGGGAAAACTGGATGACAGTGTGGCAGAAACTAGGCATAGACCAATGCCTGACAAGAATAAAGTCCAAATGGGTACATAATCTAGGTACAAAGATTGATACTATAAACCAAGTATTGGAGCAAGGAATAGTGTATTTATCAGATTTATGGGGAATGGAAGAATTTTTGACTAAACAAGAGACAGAAAGCATTATGAAATGCAAAATGGATAATTTTGATTACATTAAACTTAAAAGTTTTTGCACAATCAAATCCAATGCAACCAAGATTAGGAGGGAAGCAGAAAACTAGGAAAGAATTTTTGCAACTAGTGTCTGTGATAAAAGCCTCATTTCTAAAATATATAGAGAACTGAGTCAAATGTACAACAATACAAGTCATTCCTCAGTTGATAAATGGTCAAAGGATGTGAACAGTCAGTTTTCAGAGGAAGAAATTAAAGATATCTATAGTCATGTGAAAAAATGCTCTAAATCACTATTGATTAGAGAGATGCAAATAAAAATACATCACACCTATCAGATTGGCTAACATGACAAAACATGAAGATGATAAATATTGGAGAAGATGTGGGAGACTTGGAACACTAATTCATTGTAGGTGGAGCTGTGAAAACTAATATAACCATTGTGGAGAGCAATTTGGAACTATACCCAAAGTGTTACAAAAATGTGCATACTCTTTGACCCAACAATATCACTTCTAGGACTGTATCCCCAAGAGATCATAAAGATGGGAAACGATCCCACATGTACAGAAATATTTATAGCAATTCTCTTTGTGGTGGCCAAAAACTGGAAATCAAGGGGATGCCCATCAATTGGGGAATGGCTAAATAAATTGTGATATATGAATGTAATAGAATACTATTATGCTATAAGAAATGATGAATAGGAAGACTTCAGAGAGGCCTGGAAAGACTTATATGAATTGATGCTGAGTGAAAGGAGCAGAACTAGGAGAACTTTGTACACAGCAATGATCGCAGTGTGTGAGGAATTTTTCTGATGGGCTTAGTACTTTATTGCAATGCAAGGATTGAAACAATTCCCAATGGTCTCTTAAGGCAAAATGCCTTCCACATCCAGGGAAAGAACCATGGAACTCAACTGCAGAATGAAAGCAGATCATTTTCTTTTATATTAGGTTTTGGTCTGTTTTATGATTTCTCCAATTCATTTTAATTCTTCTATGCATTATGACTAAGGTGAAAATATATTTAATAGGAATGTAGAACCTATGTAAAACTGTATGCCATATCAGGGAGGGATTGGGGGGGTAGGGAAGAGGAAGGGGAGGGAGGGGAAAAATCTAAAATATATGGAAGTGATTGTAGAACATTGAAAACAAATAAAAGATTATAAAAAAATAACTGAACCTAAGAAATATTAAGTGACTTACTCAGGGGAAAACAGTTAGTAAATGTTGGAGGCAAAATTTGAACTCAGGTCTTCTTGATTCCAGGACTTATACTACTATATCTGGGAGGTCTCATGGAGTTTACAGTGTAGTAGAGAGATAAGACACAAACAAATATCTATAATATATAATTCTGTAAGATAAACTCATTACAATTCTCAAGGTTTAAAACAGTAAAAAACTCAGATAAATTCTTTATCCTCCTTCTTTCAGCACCTACCTTCCCCCTCACACACACAGCAACAGGCTACGCAAGGTCAAAAAAATTATTCCAAAAGATATAGTAGAAATACCTATAAAACCTTCAAACTGGACTCTCCATAGCCTGGGCATAAAAAACCTCTAGCAGCAAAGAAGCCAGACAATCTGACCACTTCCTTTCCCTTAAAGGACTAGTCTGAACCACATAAAAGAGATGCTACTCTCACCACACTTGCTCCATTGGATTGTAAGTTCCTTAAGGTCAGGGGCTGTCTTTTGCCTCTTTTTTGTATCTGCAGCATTTAGCACAGTGGCACATAGTAGGATTTAATAAACTTTTATTGATTGACTAGTGATCTCACTGCTATTTACTGCAAGTATTTAGTTGAACATCTACCACTACTGCTACTACTACTACTACTACTGCTGCTGCTGCTGCTGCTGCTGCTGCTGCTGCTGCTGCTGCTGGACTGGGCATCAATTCCTTTACTGACTTCTTGTGATCATTGGGAAATCACATTTCCCACGATTCTGTGTCAGTTTTCTGGTCCATAAAATGGAGATAATTAAATTATCCTACATCTCCAGTGTATTAGAAGGCATTTGGAAAGAAGATAAACTTATTACAAAGCATTTTACAAGTGTAAAGCATAATGCATAAATAAACAGACAAATTCCTCTAATTTTTGCCCTTAGCTATTGCAAATGCTCTGAGATACTTTTTCCTCACTTCCAAAAATTATGATGACAGTGTGTTGTTTACCAGAAAATTAGTGGATCTGGAGAAAAAGAAAACTATATTTTAAACCCTCAGATTTTTACATTAAATTTTCTTTTATTTCACTTTACCTTAATGTTGTCTGTCTCCTTCCAGATACAGTTTTCTTTTTTTTCTTTCCCAGCCCAGTTCATGCTCAGCTATGGATGTGAGGAGCAAGGGGCATATATTCAGCAGAAAGGGATAAAGTAATCCTGCTTTAATTTACAACTGAAAAAACCCAGGCACAGAGAGGCAGATATAATTTGCCAAAGATCACAGCAGCAATTAGTAGCAAAGAAACGACTGGAACCCAGATTCTCTGGTGCCAAACCCAATACTGTCTCCATATCCCACCTTCTGATTTGCTGGAATATTATAGGGATACTGCAGTTAATAGCATTGTATAATTAGTGGAAGCAATGTTAAAGATATATTGTTGATCCCATTAGAACAATGTTACAAATGGGCATTTGGCCAGATGGTATAGGGCTTGGGGAGGGGTGATTCTCACTAATAGATGATGATTAGAGGAAATTAAGAAGCCCAGAAGAACCTGAAGAAAAATGTCAGGGTCCAAGACATGATCTGGAAAAAGTTATGCCAAATACCTTACAAGAGTCAAGTCATAGTTAACTAAGCTAAAAAATGAGAGAGCTAAGTAAAAATCTTCAACCAGATCAGAGTGGCTGTTAAAGTGTGGAGAAAAAGAAACTCTCATCAAGGGGTTGGTTGACTAATCTTTTCAAATAATAATATTTATATAGTGCTTCCTATGAGCCAGGCCCTGTGCTAAGAACTTTTTATAATCATTATCGCATTTGATTCTCACAACAACCCTGGGAAGTAGGAGCTTCTAGTACTCCCATTTTACAGATGAGGAAACTGAGGTGAAATGACTTACCCAGGGTCACCCAGCTAGTCAGTGTCTGAGGCTAGATTTGAACTCTGGTCTTGCTGACTCCAGGCTCAACACGCTATTCACTGCATCACCTAACTGCCTTATATTTAATCAAATTCAATGAAAATATTTACATAGTACTCTGAGGGAATACAGAAAAAGATAAACAATTCAAGCTAGGGACTCCCATTTCTATAATACTTTCCTTACAAGATGCTGTCTCCCTCAATAGAGAGTAATGCTCCATGAGGTTGGGGACATTTCATTTTTGTCTTCATATCCTCTGCACCCAAAATAGTGTCCATCATATAATAGACCCTTATGAAAGCTTATGAATTAAACGAGCAGCATGTAGTACAGATTTTCCCATTTTACAGGTGAGGAAACTGAGTACCAAATGACTTCCCAATCCTATGACTTCCTTGCAATCTGCTTTCCATTGGCATCCACCATTCTGCTGAAACTGTTTGCTCTGTACTAATAACTTCCTAAAGACCAGTCCAATCCTTTTTGGGGATCAATGACCGTTTTTTTTCCTTCAAAGCTTATTGTTTTCAATTTCTCTGGGGGATTTAAAACTAATGACCAACTCCTATCCTTCTTTCTTTTTGGATACATCTATGTCCTTGGCTTCAGAGATACTACATTCTATAGATACTCTTCTCTAACACATCCTACCAACCTCTTCCCAATCATTTCCGTAGACCTAGTATCTAGCATAGTGTGTGGTATGTGGTAAGCATCTAATAAATGCCATTCCAAGTTTTGTCTTCAGCCTTCTTCCCTCTCTGTATTCTTTCCTTTAACAATTTCATTCGTTACTATTGTTTAGGATCCTGACCATTTCTTTACACCTCAGGTCTGCATCTCCACCTGACTCACCAATCCACCAGTCCACCCTTTCCCAATACTTCAGAGTCAATATGCAAAAATCAAGTTTACTATCTCCCTTCCAAAACTTGCTTTTTCTCCTGACTTCAATATCTGACAGTTGTATTAACATTCACCCAGACTTTTATACTTGATGCTATCTTTGTATCTTCCCTATTTCATGTCTCCTCAAACCAAAAAGTTACAAAGACAATTCATTCTACCTCTATAATTTCTTCCTCATATATCCCTACCTTTCCATTTCTTCTCACATTACCCTAATTCAGGCCCTAATTACTCCCCAAGCAGACAATTAAAATAGCCTTTTCTAGAGTCTGCTTTTCCTCCTTTCCAAAACTTTCATTACCAGATTAATCTCTCTTATGTGTAAATCTAGTTATGTTCTGCCTCTGCTCAAAATCCTTCTGTGAGTCCTTATTGCCTACTGATTAAAATTTAAGCTCCTTTGCTTCTGGATTTAGAGTCTAGGTTCATGTGTTGACTATGCTGTTTAGTGCCTCCGTGACCTTGAACGAGTTACTTATGAACTAGTATTAAGGTGATGGTGTGATGGTCAGGGTCATTCAACTACCCCTATTTGTCGTTTACTACTCACTTTTTGCAGGTAGGTTTCCCTGGTATTAATATGGTCCTATTCTATTCTGGGAAATAGCATCAAAGGATTTGTAATTCTTTCTTCTTTTTGTTAGTTCCAAGCCTCCAGCCAGAGAGTACTTCTGGCAAAACACCTCAGTGTTATATCTATCACTAAGTCTCCTCTAATAACATATTCCTCTCAGTTTTCTCCTCCTAAAAGTATACCCCAACTAGCAAATGCCTACCGTTAACAGTAGGCAAAGTAAAGATTTAAAATAAAGAGAGGTAAATATACTTTCCCTATTCCTAGGGGTGGAAAAGCTCCAAGTTCCAGTGAAGGAACTTAAGGGGAGAAAAGATAGACAACCTTGTGAGCTATAGTCCAAAGGGGTTTCAGCAGCACAGCGTCTGTCCCAACATGTCTCATGCCTGATCTGTCCCAGTAGCACCACTCCCAGTGTCCTGACCCCTTTCCTCATGGGGGTTGCTTCATCTGTACATCTGTACATCTGCCCTCTCAGTTCTATGGGATTTCTTAAGCCTACCATTCTCCACCTCCATGTATCTTGTGTTCATCCCATGAAGAGCTGGTTTCCTCTTCAAGTCATTTTTTTTCTAGACTCAGTAACTGATTTCTAAACTTGTTATCATCATGAGGCATGGTCTATAATTCTTCATTCTACTAATTCATGTCTCAAAAAGGGATCACGTAGGACACGCATATCTTTTCCAGTGAGTTTAACATCTTTCTGTTAGCCCTTTTTTCGATGATGAAGTCTTAGATCTAAAAAGACATTTCTTTACGCTAAATTTCTCTGTCCCTCAGTTTCATCATGTATAAAAGAGAGGCACTGGAACAGACAATTTCTAATGTACCTTCCAACTCTAAATCTATGAGGCAGCTAAGCATAAAGAGTAGATAACACTGGGCCTAGAATTAAGAAGACCTGAGTTTAAATCCAGCCTCAGACCTTGCTAATTTTGTGCCCCTGGGTCCCTCTGTCTATCTCACTTTCCATGACTATAAAATAGATATATTAATAACGCCTACTTCTCAGAATTGTTATAAGGACCAAATGAAATATTTACAAAGTACTTAGCAGAGTGCCTGGCATATATTAGGTGTTAAATAAATCCTTATTTCAACTGTGGAGTACCACCTCACACCTATCAGATTAGTTACCTTGAGAGAAAGGGAAAATAACAAATGCTGGCAGGGATCTAGAAAAATTGGGACCCTAATGCACTATTGACGGAATTGTAAACTGATCCAACCATTCTGGAGAGCAATTTGTAACTACATTCAAAGGGCTATAAAACTGTGCATACTATTTGACAGCAATACCACTATCAGGCCTGTATCCCACGAAGATCAAAGAAAAGGGAAAATAATATATATATATATATATATGTATATATACCGGCTCTTTTTGTGGTGGAAAAGAATTGAGAATTTAGAGGTTGCCCATCCATTGCAGAATGGCTAAACAAGTTGTGGTATATGACTGTGATAGAACACTATTGTGTTATAAGAAATGTTGGAGGGCAGAACCAAGATGGCAGAATAGAAGCAGAGACCTGCTTCTGCCCCCAAAACCCTCAAAAAACTTGTAAAAAATGACTCTAAACAAATTCTACAGCAGCAAAATCTACAAAATGACAGACTGAAGCAAATTTCCAGCCTAAGACAATCTGAAAGGTTGAACGGGAGGGTCTATCACACCAGACTGGGAGTGGAGTGCAGATCAGTGTGAGCTGCACTGGTGGGGATGGAGCTGGAGCAGGACTTAAAGGATTGAATCACTGGAAGCTGCTGTGGTTTCCAGACTTCTCAACCCACAAACATCAGATAGCTTCAAAGGTCAGTGGGAAGGGTCTCTCACCTGACTGAGAGGGGAGCATGGTCTGGCCCAAGCCCTAGCTACAGCCCCAGCCCCAGAGCAGCTGCAGCCACTGTTGAAGTGGAGGCTGCTTCTGGAGCCCTCTACATAACAAAGAGCTCAAAAATCAAATAATTGACTGGGAAGATGAGAAAATGGGAAAAAGAAACAGGCTGTAGATTCTTACTTTCTCGATGAAAAGATATTTTCTTAGGTCATTGGTGACAAGGAATATCAAAATATGCAACCAGAAGAACACAACAAAGTCAAAGCTCCTACATACAAAACCTCCAAGAAAAATATGAATTGGTCTCAGACCATGGAAGAGAAAAAAAATTTGAAAATCAAGTAAGAGAAGTAGAGGAAAAATTGGGAAAAGAAATGAAAGTGATGCAAGAAAATGATGAAAAATGAGTCAATAACTTGTGAGGGGAACCCAAAAAAATGCTGAAGAAAACAACATCTTGAAAATTAGACTAACCCAAATTGCAAAAGAGGTCCATCAAGCCAATGAGGTGAAGAATGCCTTAAAAGGCAAAATGGGCCAAATGGAAATAGAGATCCAAAAGCTCACTGAAGAAAACAACTCCTTCAGAATTAGAATGGAGCAGAGAAGGGAGTATTAGAAGTAAACACTTTTGGGGAGGGACAAGGTCAAATGACAGAATAGACTAAATGGAGGACAAGATAAGATGGAGGGAAATAGTTTTTCACCACATGACTATTATGGAAGTCTTTTGCAAAACTACATGTATATAGCCTATATTGAATTGCTTACCTTCTCAATGGGGATGGGTGGGGAGGGAGGAAGGGAGAGAAGTTGGAATTCAAAGTATTAGGAACGAATATTGAGAACTGCTTTTGCATACACCTGGGAAATAAGAAATCCAGGTAATGGGGTATAGAAATCTACCTTGCCCTACAAGAAAAGAGAGAAGATAGGGATAAGGGAAGAGTGGGGTGTGATAGAAGAGAGGGCATATTGAGGGAAGGGGTAATCAGAATGCAAGGCATTATGGGGTGGGGGAGGGGAGAGATGGGGAGAAAAATTTGGAACTCAAAATTTTGTGGAAATGAATGTGGAAAACTAAAAATAAAAAAATGAACATAAAAATAGATTATAAACAAAACTAGAATGGAGCAAATAGAAGCTAATGACTTTACAAGAAATTATTAAACAGAACCAAAAGAATAAAAATAGAAGATAATGTGAGGTATCTTGCTGGAAAAACAACTGAACTGGAAAACAGACCCAGGAGACATAATTTTAAAATTATTGGACTACAGGGGGGGGCGGAGCCAAGATGGCGGAGTAGAAAAACTCACCTATGCTAGGTCCGAACCCACAGCCCATAGATTTCCTGTAAAAAGAACTCCTGACAAATTCTGGAACAGTGGAAGCCGCGCAGAAACACAGTGAAGGAGATTTCCGTTGCAGAGAGCCCTGAAGAACCGACCACAAAGGTACCCGGACACGGGAGCAGAGTCCTGCCCTGCGGAGCGCTCCCCTCCCCTGCCCCGGCCATGCGGCACTGAGAGGAGCCAGCAGAGCCCAGCAGGCGGCAGGGACCTGGATCTCCGGGCGGTCGCGAAGGTCCCTCCACACACAGACGCACAGGTCAGTGAGGGAGACGGGCTGAG
>CM053774.1:40748373-40842461 GCA_028658325.1 Potorous gilbertii
CAAATGGGGAGAAAATTTTGGAACCCAAAATCTTGTGAAAATGAATGTAAAAAGTTAAATAAATGTATTTAAAAAGAAAAAAAAAATTATTGGACTACTTGAAAGTCATGATAAAAAAAAAGAGCCTACACATCATCTTTCAAGAAATTATCAACAAAAACTGTCCTGATATTCTAGAATCAGAAGATCAAATAGAAATGGAAAAAATTTACCAATCACCTCCTGAAAGAGATACCAAAAGGAAAACTCCCAGGAATAGCCATATTCCAGAGTTCCCAGATCAAGGAGTAAATATTGCAAGCAGTCAAAAAGAAACAATTCAAGTATTGTGGAAAGACAATCAGAATAACACAAAGTTTAGCAACTTCTGCATTAAGGGATTGGGGGCTTGGAATATAATATTCCAGAGGTCATAGGAGATAGGATTAAAAAGGAACTTCAGTGAAAGAGAGGACTTCTAAGCATTCTTGTTGAAATGACCAGAGCTGAATGGAAAATTTGACTTTCAAATATAAGAATCAATAGAAGCATGAAAAGGTAAACAGCAAAGAGAAACCATTAGGGACATATTAAAGTTGAATTGTTTACATTCCTACACAGAAAAATGATATTTGTAACTCATGACACTTTTCTCAGTAATAGGATAGTTTTAGGGAATATGTGTGTGTGTGTTTGTATATATGTATATGTGTGTAGAAAGATAAAGAGAGACAGAGACAGAGACACAGAGAGAGAGAGGGTGAGGGCACAGGGTGAGCTGAATATGAAGGGATGATATCTAAAAAAAGAAAATTAAGTGTTGAGAGGAATGTACTAGAAGAAAGAGAAGGGGAGAGGCAGAATGTAGTAAATCATCTCACATAAAAAGAGGCAAGAAAGAACTTTTACAATGAAGGCGGAAAGAGGAAAGGTGAGAGAGAATAAGTGAACCTTCCTTCCAACAAATTTGGCTTCAGGAGGGAATAACATACATACTCATTTGGGTATGGAAGTTTATCTTACCCTACAGGAAAGCAAAGGGGAAGGGCATAAGAGAAGGGAGAATAATAGAAGGGATGGCAGATTGGGGGAAGGGGTAATAGGAAGTGAACACTTTGGTAGAGGGACAGGTCAAAGGAGAGACTAGAATAAATGGAGAGAAGTACCAGATAGAGGGAAATATAGTTAGCCTTTCACAACATGACAGTTATGGAAGTGTTTTACATGACTACACATGTATAACCTATATTGAATTGCTTGACTGCTCATTGAGGATGGGTGGGGAGGGGGAATGGAAGAGAATGTGGAACTCAAAGCTTTAAAAATGAATGCTAAAAATTGTTTTTACATTCAACTAGGAAATAAGATATATAGGCAATGGGGTATAGAAATCTATCTTGCCTTACAAAAAAATGGAAGGGAAGAAGATAGGTGGGGAGGTTTGACAGAAAGAAGGGCAGATTGGAGGAAAGTGCAATCAAAATACACACTGTCCTGGGGTGGGGGAGGGAGGAGATGGGGTGAAAATTTGAAATTCAAAATTTTTGTGGAAATGAATGTTGAAAACTGAAAATAAATAATTTTTTGTAAAAAAAAAAGATTTCATATATATATATTTTTATATATGTATGTATGTATGTATAAATGTTGAACAGGATGGTTTCAGAAAAACCTGGGAAGACTGGGAAAACTGAGATAAACTGAAGTGCCAGAACCAGAAGAAAATTATATCAGCTGTGAAGGACTTAGCGTTCTGATCGATACAATGATCCAAGACAATTCCAAAGGACTCAGGATGAAAAATGCTATCCACCTCCAAAGAGAGAACTAATGAACTCTGAGTTCAGAATGAAGCATACTTTTTTCACTTAACTTTTTTTTTTGCTTTTTTTCCCAACATGGCTAATATGGAAGTATGTTTTGCATAAATTCATGTTTAATTGATATCATATTGCTTGCTTTCTCAATGGTTGGGGGAAGGGTAGGAGAAAGTGAGAGAATTGGGAACTCAAATTTTTAAAAATAAATGTTAAAGTATAATTATTTCAAAAATAAATATTTGTTTCCTTCCTTTATTTTGGGGGCAGAGGGAGCTTAATAAAAATATATTCTAAAAATATAGCAGAAAGAACCTTTGGCAAGGAATTGGAAGACCAGATTCTAAATCTGCCTCCACCACCTACTTCTTTGTTACATTTCAGAATCTCTTGCCTTCCATTGTATGTGTGCTTGTGTTGTTTTCCCAACTAGATCTTAAATTCCTTAAAAGTAGGAATAATATTTTCCCTTCCAAAACTGAGAACAATGCTTTGTCTCGGAAAAGATTTGTTGTTTGATGAAAATAATGTTGATGAAAATGTCACTTTTATTGAAAAGATAAGCCACCTTCCCAAATCTAGTTATATTTTCATGGAAATATAATTTAACTTCTGTGATCCAGAGTTGCTGCATTTGCAAAATAGGAATAACAATACCCAACCTCTATATCCCCACAAGGTTTCTGACATGATAAATTGATAGGACAGAAATCGAAGAGTGTCAGGGATGATGTATTTTCAAGTAGATCAGTCAGATACATTTATCCCCAAATCTTTAGATATTAGAAGCAAAATAAAATATTTTAGGTTATGAATTCATGATCTCGGAGAACAGGAAAAATATCTGATTCTTCCCCAACTCCGGGCTCAATGAGCTTCACATACATTTGATCCAAGAATCTGCCACCTTCCATAAACATCAGGGATAACTCATTACCAGGAGATGGGGAGGTTCAGAGGTTGGCTTAGTTTAGATGATTGGGTCTAGACCTTGGGAGCTCATCAACATCTCACCAATCAATGATGAACCAGATGTACATAGCCCTGCCTTGGTCCTGGCCTGGAGATTGTTTTTTTTGCTTTTGTCTTTCTGGATTTTTACCTTTCTGAGGCCAGATTGTGAGCTGGAGGATTTAGTCTTTTTGCATTTTAAATATTTATTCAGGGCTTAATTTAAACCTCTGAGACTTATTCTAGGGACTTTGCCTTCCACTCAACTGGAGAGATGGAATTATTTCTGTCCCCACTCAGTGTATATACACCAAGCAAATCGGTTATACAGACTAATGCAGTACAATGAAATTTTCATGTTGTTGGCTCATTTTTTTTCAAACCAACAATAGTGTTTCAAGATATTAAACTACTGTTTTAGCTTTTTAAATTCTAGATGGTCTCCATAGCAACCATCAAGTTTGCTTCCTCCCAATCTTGAGTTTCCCAAAGAAACTGTCAGCCAACTCTGGGCACAGCCTGAAAAAATGCTAATGAGCAATTCTTGCATCTTAAACAGGCTTAACAGAAAGGTTTGGTTTGGTTTGGAAATACAAGTATCATTGGTCAAGGAAAGGGAGAAAGGAGAAGAAAATAAATTTGAAGGTCACTCCTTTATACCAGGTCTTTGGACTAGGCAATTCTCCCTCCTCTATTCCCCTCTCCATGGAGAGAACGTGTGGAAAAAGATTAGGCATTCTAACAGGAAGTCCTTGACAAAACAAAGCATGGAGTTGGAAAAATACAAAGATTTGCTCAAGAAATTGAGATGTTCCTAATAATATGAAGTAAGTAACAAAGGGTACTTCAGTGACCATGTAGAGCAGACCTAGACAAACTGTCCCATGCCCACCCTCCTGCTTCTAAGTAAACAATTTCCTGGAAGGAAATTCAGCATCTCATCTTGTTTCACCAGAGAATTTGCCCTATATATGTATGTATGTTCTGTATGAGAGAGCTTATATTTTAATGTGGGAGACAATATATAGAGAAGTGGTAGCCATAGACGTATTATTTGACCTCAGAATTCACATGGATGGTGAATGGAACAATAGGTCAACAGATTTGCACAATCAGTTGATTGGTTTCTTTTGCTTAGAGACCCCTGAGGTAGGTAGGTGTCCTTTTAGTCTGTTCTAGCTCCCCAGGGAGTCTAATCAACTCAGCTAAAGGCAATTATTGGTTGCAATAAGTTATCTTTCCAGGACTCCCCCTAGTCTTGGACTGTTCTGTAAACAAAAAATAGTTGCCCATTCTCTTCACAACCAAGTATAGAATATCTCTTCATCAGTTCTAATAATTTAGGTCTCCCTGAATACCAGGATTCCTCAGCAAAATACTGTATCCTTATTAAAGGTCTTAACAAGTTCAGGCCCTATACTTTCATTTGTTTCTGTCAGCAGTCTTCTGAGCTGATGTAGTGAGGTGGTAAGTTGCTTTCAGCTTTTCTCTCAGATAAAAGACATATTTGGTTGTGGGTGTCTTCAGTCTCTCCATTTCAGTCTGTGAAACTCTAAAGCTCAAATCAAAGGACAGGGGAGGCTCTCACCCAGATATCATTGAACCAGTCTTGAAGCCAGGACCATCATTCCTAGCAAGGTTGTACACATGTACACAATGCCCCATGCTGACCCCACTGAGTGTCCCAGTCATGTTCAGCAGTTTGCTGTGGTTCCCCTTATCGGGCATTATGGTTCCAGACTTCTCAATACCAACCAAAGCTAACATTTCAAACACATGTGCTTTCAAAGGTCCTGCCTTGGTCTAAATGGATAGAAGGCAGTCCATATACTGAAAAAAAACAAACATTTTTCCCATGCTGCTTTAGCTACCATGGAAGCTTTCTGCTTCCCAGTTGGGTGTGCCTGTGCATACCTTGTGAAATGGTCTATCACCAACAATATCTACCTTACTATCTTAGTATCTCCCTCCAAAGATAGAAAATCAATATAGACAAGTTCTAAAGGTTTACTAGTACAAAAGTAGCACCTACATTACTCTGGAAACAAGAGAAATTCACTCAAATGGCATCCCAGAATTCACTAGTTGGTTATGTTTTTGAACTTGGACTTCTGGGACTGTTATTTAGGAGATTTCTGTGAGAGAAGAGCTAAGAGGAAAGAGCTGGGGAGTTCATTCTCTGTCTTGGGCCCAGGTGGGCAAGCCAAAGTCAAGCAGAACACCAAGTCTCCAGGCTTCCCTGCTCTCTTTCAGAGGCTTTTCCATGCTTCTGCTGAAGATGCTATTGCTAGATATTTATTGTTGTTGTTGTGTAGCCTTTTTACTTATGTCTGGGTCTTCATGACCCCTTTTGGGAGGTTTTCTCAGCAAGGATACTGTAATGGTTTGCTTTTCCTTCTCCAACTCATTTTATAAATGAGGAAACTAAGGTAAATATAGTTAAATGACTTGCCTAGTGTCACACAGCTAATAAATATCTGAAGCCAGATCAGGCCTTTCTGAGTCTAATCTCAGAATTCAATCCATGGAGCCACCCAGCTGTCCTATTGCTAGATATATATTCTCTAAATATGTAGCACAAGAAGTAGAACTTTCATATTCTTGGTGACATCTGTAGCCATCTTGGGCAAATAAAATCTATTTCTTACTAAAGCTAGGATCCTCTCAACCCATATGTCTGGGACTATTTTGTAAACAGGAAAGTTGTCCAGTTTCCATACCCAGGTATAGAGTGTCTTTTCATCAGTTCTAATAATTCAAGTTTCCCTAAGTATCAAGTTTTCTCTGCAAAATGTTGTCTCCTCGTCAAAGTTTTTAACAATAAATTCAAGTACCATACTGACATTTGTTTCTGTCAACAATCTTCTGAGCTTGAATGAGATGGTAAGATTAGGTAGAAGGCTGCTTTTGGCTTCCCTCTCAGATGAGATGTACTTGCTTGTGCAATGTCTTTGTGCCCACAGAAGGATAAACTTCAGATATCACCAGCTGCTTCCTGGTACCATGTATGAGAGCAGTCACAGTGTGGGGCAGTTCTCTATTGAACAGTACAAACTTCTGCAAATGACTCCTCAGTAAGTTGTCCTCATGGAACTGAATAGAACATGAGGCTTTCATCATCACGGCCTCCTCACTTTTTGGCTTATGTGAGTTTTCTGAGTCCCTCAGTTACCATCTGATCTCTAATACCAGTCATCCACAGACAACTTGATGCTTTTGCTACCTTCACTGGAGACAAGGAAAATCAGTTCAATAGCTTGACACTCATTCACATACAAGGCTAGTAGAACTAATTCCAGACTTTCAGTCACACTGCCATTTGCCAGGTCCCTGAATGTTACATATAGCTCTCACTCCTTTAACACTTCAGGACAGCATATGTGTTTCCACATTCATCTTCCCTGGTTAATTCCTCTATAATGCTATGTGGAGGTTTCCGTGGGGGGAAGCTTGCTCTTCTTCTTCTGGCAAAATAATATCCGTCAGGATGGTATGTATAAACCACTTACATACATGACTAGTTAGAGTATGGGGGACCTAAAGCTAAAGTGATTGGGGATGAGGGGTACTAGCATGGAGAGAAAATAGGGTAGTAGAAAGAGTTCTGGCTTTGGAATCAGAGAATCTGAATTCAATTGTTAATTTTTCTCAGTTATAATCTGTATGACCTTGGAAAAAATCATGTCATTTTCTCTAGAACTCAATTTCTTCATCTATAAAATGAAGGGGTTGGACCTCTAAGGTTCCTTCCATCTGTGGATCAGTTATCTTATTGTACCTACAAATGAGTGATTTAGACCTCTGACGTCCCTTCTAGATCTCAAATCTATGAGTTTGACTATTTCAATATTCATTCAACAAACACTTATTAAATGCAAGGTATTTGTGTTAGGAACCAAAGATTCATTGACGGAACTGCCCTCATGGAACTTACATTTTATTGGGGAAGGAAGAAATATGTACATAAAAATAAGTGGATGCAAAGTAATTTTGAAGGAAAATGCATTAATAATTTGGGGATGGGACAAGATTTGGTCTTTCCTTTTTCTCATTTCTAGGAGTCCTATCCAGGCACAGACTCATAGAGCAAAAAGGAAAAAATTGGCTTAGTTTTTGAATGATGCCAGCAATTTGTCTCTCATTTTCTCATTTCTCTTCCTTGGATTTCTAAAGGAATGTTCAGCAATAGAAAACAAGGAGCCTGCTTTTTGATATATGTGATGTGAGGAGATACTCTAGGATAAAGATGTACAGTATGAAAGCAGTTTCCTTTCCCTTCCTATCTCCAGGTCTTCCCAAACTTTGGGCCTTCTCCCTAGGCTTCCTTAGAGAATATAATTTCAAGTTAAAAAAAAATTTTTTTTAAAAGAGGAGGGCAGGGAATAATCCTCAGAGATGGTGATGCTAACTCTTGTTAACTGTTCAGATATGAAAAATAGGTTGGTCACCAAAATATTTAATATATTGGATCTGAAAGATGCAGCTTGGTACAAAACAGGAAGTATTGTCTAGTAGAAACTCATAGAGGCACATCCTGACTCTACTCTTATGTGACCATAAATTGGCCACTTTTTCTCTCTGCAGCCTCATTCTCTCTCTTTTTTCCCCCTTCTAATGCATTTTCATGAACAGACACCCGATAAAATGAGTATTTTCATTGTGCCATTGTGCCCTTTGACAGTCTGATAAAGTCTGTGGACCCTATCTAGGAATAATGTTTTTAGATGCATAAATTAAAATGCAGAGGATTACAAAAGAAAACAATTATGTTGAAATTAGTTTTCAAATTATTTTTTAAAAACATATTCTTGTATCTCATGTTAAGAACCCTTGACCTAGAATAGAAAAATAAGAGAGTACATGAAACTACACATCTCTAATATGTATGGATAACTTTTCTTTTGGGCCTCATTTTCCTCATCTGTAGAATCAGAGCCATAATCATACTTACACTAACCCACCTCCTGGGATTATAGATATGAGGGAAGTTCTATAGAAATGGGAGCAGTTATTAAAAAGCTAAGGAGATGCAAGGCAATCTGATTCTTCTCTGTAGGCAAAAAGGGATAATCTAGTCCATGTAGACTAGCTTGTACATCAAATTCACAATCAAGACCTGCAGCTAATGAATATGCATATCAAGTCCCACCTTGGTATGACTGCCTGCCTGGTATGTATGACTTAGTGGGACTGCCCATCAAAGTCACTTTTTAGGAAGTTAGCAGAGATCTTGTGTTGAAATTGAGTTAATAGCATTATTGACTTGGGAAAGGGAATAGCTTAGCTCAGGGCAGTTTGTATCTTTAGTATCCCAACTAACTCATTAGTTACTTCTTAGTTCCTGCCTGCAATAAAAGATTGGACTCCTTTCCAAACCCTTCTTGCAGTCAAAACTATCAGTAGGTGAATAGGGTGGATGGACTTTCTCCTCAGGACACAGGTGGGATTGAGAAGAAGGTAGGACTAAGAGAGAACCACTCTTGACTGCATAGTGGGGGGAGTGTAGCCTTTGCTATAACTTTGGTAGTTCTTTGGCCAGCAGAAGTCCTCAAGTTGAGGTATAGAGACATTTACCAATGAATCAGAGACTCAGAGATATTAACAGAAAGAATAGTTCGTTTATTGACTTTCTCTAGAAAGAGCTCCCTCAGAGCACCCAAAAGGTGAGGCCAACCAAAGAGAGTGGAGCTGTGTTTAGCTCAGCAAATTATATAGGCCCTAACCCCCTTCCTTAGGACTTGCTGGTGCAAGCCCTGAGGGTACAATCTATTTGCAACAATCTACCCTAGCAACAGAGAACAAAACCAGTTTCACACATCAGCCCTAAAAAGTGGGGGAGGTATTATTCCTCCCTGATATGTGCCTAAAAACAAGGGGGGAAGGCTAGGAAAGTACAGAGGGCAGTCTAGGAAAGTATGGGTAGTAGTTTGGGAAAGTACAGAATATGTTGAAACATCTCTTCTACAAGATCAACCCGCTGCAAATGGTTCAACAGGACAAGAAACAATTAATTTCTTGAGGAGGCTTCACTCCTGAGAGATCCTCAGAGATGATCTCTCACACACATTTATGAACCTCAAGAGGTAGGACGGCAGGATTACCTTCTCCCCAGGCTTGACTTCACCTAGATCTCACACACACACACACACACACACACACACACACACCATGCAACCACCCCATTTCATACTCCCTGCATATACAAACACTATTTTTTGCCCCAAAAGAAAAAATATCTACTTATATTTCTACTCTCAAAGGTAGAGTCATTCTGCCTTAGGCAGACCCTTGGAGGTCATGTGGATCTAGGAATATTCAGATCTATAAAGGTCTTTTCAATTTCAGATTCTGTGAACCCAAACAAAACTTTCATGCATTCATCCTTTTCTTCCTTCAATAAACAGTTATTAAATGCCTGCAGTATGCATAACATTGTGCTAGGCACTAAGAAAAAGGATAAAGTTTAAATAAGATAGGGTCCTATTTTTACAGGGCTAGATGAAATAGTAATAAAATTCATTTAGAGAAACAAAAAAACTTACAACAAGCTTTCTCAAGCTTGAGTCCCTTTTCTGTTTTTTTTAATATTTTGAAAACTATTTTAATAGTTTCTTTTATAATCCTATACATTTTATTTTATGCATTTATAAACAGTATTCTGAGAAAGGGTCAATGACACAAAGAGGTTAAGAAACTCTCATCTAGAATATCAAGAAAAATAATGAAAAATGGTAAGAATGAAAGGCCCTTCTTGATGTCATCATCATGTCAATCATCAAAACCATTTGATATTATTTAAAAATAGAAAATTAAATCAATGAAACAGACTAGATAAAGGGAAATTAAAAATAATGGAACTTAGTAGAGCAGTGTTTGATAAGTTTGAAAACAAATTGCTTATGAAAGAACTCCTTATTTGATAAGAACCACTGGGAAAACTAGAAAGTAGCCTGGTAGAAATTTGACTTAGGCCAATCTCCCATATTCTACAATATATTCAAAATGGATATGTGATCTGAATTATACTATACTAATAGAAGACCAAAAGTCTAAATACCTTTCACAAGTGTGGGTTGTCATTGAATTCTTAACTAAACAAAGGATGGAAGCAATTGAAAAGATAAAATAGTTATGAAATTGAGAAACCTCTACACATAAAATTAAAGTATCTAAGATTAGAAGGGAAGCAGTAAACTGGGGGAAAAGTCTTTACATTGATTATCTTGGATAAGAGTTTATCATCCAAGATATATAGACTACTAATAGAAGTATATAGGATAAAAATCTATTCCCTGGTAGATAAGTACTCAAGGAATATGAACAAATAGTTCTTAAATGAAGAATTGCAAACTGTCAACAATCATTTGAAAAAGTATCTCAAATCACTAATTATAAGAGAAATACACATCAAAGTGACCCTGAGGTTTTACCTCAAACCCATCAAATTGACAAAAATGAGAAAAGGTAAAAACTGTTGATATTGAAAGGAGTTGTAGAAAAACAAGCACACAAATATATTTTTGGTAGAGCTATGAATTAATAAAACTATTCTGGAAAATAATATGTAATTATGCAAATGAAGTAGCTAAAATGTCTATACCCTTTGACCCAGATCTTCCATTGCTAGTTATTTACCTCCAAGCACCATTTTTTGTGGTCATAAAGAACTAGAAGCAAAGTAGACGCCCTTAAGTGGAGAATGGCTAAACATATTGTGGTACATGAATATAAGAAAATATAATTGTGTTGTAAAAAATTATGAACATAATGAATACAGAGAAGCAAAGAAAGACTTATATGAACTGATGCAAAGAGGAGCCAGGAAAACAAGATAAAAAATAACTACAACAATGCAAATGGAAACAATAACCACAAAACAGTAAAAAAAAAATGTTGTAAAATTGCAAAGAAGCTTAACCCCAAAGAACAGCTATTAGAAGACACCCTACTCCGTCATAGAGATGAGGAGGTGAACTATCAACCAATAACCAAATAACATTTATTAAGCACTTATTTTGTGTCAGGCACCGTACAAAGTACTGGGAATACAAAAAAAAAGAAAAAGATAGTTCCTGTCCTTAAGAAGTTTACAATATCCATGGGTACATAAAGAAAGAAAGAAAAGTAGCATCAGTGAAACACTTTAAAAGACACAAAATAGAACAGGAGGAAGATGAGAACAGGACAAAAGGAAGTTTTCTAACAATTTCCTTTAACCCTTTTTTCTGTTCTTGTATATGGAAATGTTCGTGTTTGTTGATGTTTGTCAAAATCATAATAAAAAGAAGACATGATCCTTGCCCTCGTGAAGATTACCCCTCTAAGAAGGGGCTAAAAGGCAAACATAGATAACTATAACAGAAAACATAAACTCTTAAAATGTAAACCTAATTAGAACACAAAACATAACATAAAGAGAAAGAGAAACTCCTAAAGGAGAATTCTGGGAGTATTTAAAAGAAGTCTCCAGACAAAGTACTCTGTGTTTTCATGTTTTAAACTTGTTTTGTGGAAGGGAAAAACTCCAGGCAATTGTCAACATACCAAATACAGCAGTGCCTGGGGTCAGCCGCCCACAGTTAAGCACTATGAGCAGGTGGGTTCCGCCTCTTACTGAGCAGGTGTGTTTTGAACCTATAAGTATTTTCCTGAGCCCCTTCCAAGCCTCAGAGGAGAGAAATATCAGCAATCTGGCTGCTTGCCACCCGAGTCAGACCAAATCTGGCCTTGTTCGAGGAAAGATGGATCTGGGAGACAAGGGAACCTGCAGTGTTCAGTGAGGCTCCATGTGCCAATTATTTTTCTACCTCACTGCAACCTTAACTCTGATGAGGAAAAGGCATTTAAGGGGATTTAGGGATGGAGGGGTACCCTGCTCCAGAACTTCTTAACCACAGTCCATGAACTTCTGAAATATTTTGAAAACTGTTTTACTTGGGGTTTTTTTGGTATTGTTTCATTTATACTCCTATACATTTTATGTTTTTAAAAGCACAATGCTAAGAAGGGATCCAAGGGCTTCCCCAGACTGCCAAAGAAGCCCCTGACACAAACACAAAAAAGTTAACAATTCTTAATCTAGATCAACTCCCTACTTTTATACATAAGAACCTGAAGTCCAAGAGAGGACAAGTGATGGATATGAGATTATACAGCTAGAAAGCAACAGAGCTGCGAATCAAACTGAAGGTATCTGGTTCTCAATTCATTTCTCTTTCCCTTGCACCACCTTCTCTGCTGAGTCATCTCATAGTTTAGCCAGATGGAAGCTGAGGAACAGCAACTGGAGATTGATAGTGGACCACAGGTGCAGGAGGTCTCTGGTGGGTTATGCTGTGCCTTCTCACTGAGCATTACCCAGAGCTATAGATTTGAGGGAAGCCTTCTGGCATGCTTGGAATTGTCTTGTAAAAAATTCCTGAGAGCCTGGAATGAGCAATGAAAAATAGATTCACAGTCAATCACAGGCAGGGTCAACTCCAGGCAAGGTGGTACCCAAGACCCAGGAGGCCTGGGTTTTTTACCCCTGCCTCTACTAATGAATTAATGTTATATTAATGGCTTCTCAAGGCCCCAGTTTTCCCATCTAGGTTGTGTTTTGTTTTGTTTTGGTGATGGTAAAGCAAACCATGTATATATATATTGTCTCTGTTCTCATCCAACCCTTAGACATTGAATGGGTACTGCCTCAGATAAACTGAGACCTGGGAAAAACCTTTTAACGTAGAAAGATCAAGGTTGCCCTCTGCATCTTGGGTCATTGCTGATTGTCTTGACTTTTGTCTTGCCTCTAGTCTCCGATGCCTCTGGATGAGAGAAGGAAGATGACAATGTTGCACAGCTCTGCTTCACTTAAATCCAATTCATGAGTAAGTCACTGGTCCTCTTTGAAAATGAAGGGCTAAGGTGGTGGAGCCAAGATGGCAGAGAGCAAGTACTCACTTAAGTTTTTAGACAAACTCCTTCAGATACCTCTAAAAAGAGAATCTGATCAAATTTTGGAGGGGCAGAATCCAATAGGAGATAGAATGTGGCAGATTCACAGCCCAGGAGAGTTGATGGAAGATTGATGGAAAGATTCTGTTCTGTGGTGGTGGAGGAGCACACAATACACAGTGTATAGGCTGTACCAGTGCATCCTTGCTGCAACAGGGCTGAGCAGGAAGCCCTGGGCAGTCTGAGGCAGCAGCTGCACTGCAGAATCTTGAGCATATCAGGAGACCAGCGGAACTGAGCAAATGACAGCCAGGTATCTGCAACATCTGCTCCTGAGACTATCAACCCATAGATTAAATTTATGTAAGTCACCCATTTGAACTTCCAGGAGCCAAAATGATGGAGTGATTGGTAAATTCTCTCTCCCCCTCCCCTTGTTGACTTTGAAAGAACAATAAAATATTTCCCCAGAAAAATCCTGGAACAGTGGAATTAGCAGAAGGGGCAGACAGTCTCTTAGTACATAAGGGTAGAAGAATAGCTAAGGAGGATCCCTCTTGCTATGGTAGAAGAGGACCAGTGCAGAACTGGAGCTGACCCAGACAGTCCCATCTCAGCAAACCACGAGGAGATCCAGAGCCCCAAGGGGATGGAGTCCCACAACCACCAACACCAGGACCCCAGGTATGCCTCAGCACCCCAGGGGAATCAGGAAGATACTAGGGCAGCTAGAATCACCAAGCCCTGAGCTTACCTATGCTGTAACTCAACAGAGGAGATGTTCCGTGACCAGACCACCTCTCCCCTACACTTAACAAGTTAGTTCCAGGGTAAATCCAGGGAAACACAAAAAGACTTCACCTGGCCTCTGCTTTCTCACACCAGTCAGCTCAGTACCAAGTAAGCAGAAGCACTTTAACTTCTAGTTGAAAGAACCAGAGGCCACAACACAAAAAGCCTCATCATCATGAGTAAGAAGCAAAACAGGAATGAAAAGACCATAGAGTCTTTCTATGGGGACAAGTACCAAAACACAAATACCAAAGAGCATTGAGACTGTACTTCCATTTGAAACTTCAGAAGGGATTATGAACTGGTCGCAAGCACAAAGAGCTGGAGAAGAATTTTAAAAACCAAATTAGAGAAATAGAAGAAAAACTGGCCAATGATTTTAAAAACATGAAAAAAAGAATTCACTGACAAGCATAGCTCCTTAAAAAGGAAAATTGGATAAATGGAAAAGGAAGAAAATGAAGGGCCAGCAACAATAGGGTGGGGGACAAATTGAAC
Source organism: Potorous gilbertii (assembly GCA_028658325.1). Taxonomy (NCBI): domain Eukaryota; kingdom Metazoa; phylum Chordata; class Mammalia; order Diprotodontia; family Potoroidae; genus Potorous; species Potorous gilbertii. The sequence continues at coordinate 40,762,347 of CM053774.1, forward strand.
TAAATGACCTCTAAGGTTCTCTCTAGTTCTAATATTCTGTGAGGTTAGGCCCAAATGGAGATAAGATTAATCTCTTAATTGAGTATAGTTCTTGTCATACCCAATCTTACATGTGAGCTTCAGAAAGGAAGGAAGGAAGGAAGGAAGGAAGGAGGAAGAGAGGGAGGGAGGAGGGAAGCAGGGCAGGGATTATTATGCCCATTTTGCAGGTGGGGAAAACTTGCAGAACCTCAAAACTAAGCTAATTCACATTGAACTTGGAACCTCCTATAGATAACCACTACCAAAATGGATCATCCAGCTTCAATTTGGGAACTTCAGTGGTGTTAAAGCCATCCTCTCTGAGGCACTCAAATCTTATTGATTGATTTACTAGGGACTATTCTGATAATAAGGGCAGCTAGGTGGTGCAGTAGATAGAGCACCACTGCAGGAGTCAGGAGGACCTGAGTTTAAATCTCACCTCAGACACTTGACATTCACTAGCTGTGTGACCTTGGGCAAGTCACTTAACCCCAATTGCCTCATCCTGGATCATCTCCAGTCATCCTGATGAATATCTGGTCACTGGATTCAGATGGCTCTGGAGGAGAAGTAAGACTGGTGACCCTCACAGCCTTCCCTCACTCAAAACAAAGTCAGGTGCAAATCATGTCATTATTTCTCTGATGGCATGGTCTTCTTTGGTAATGAAGGATGAACACACACACTATTCTGATAAGTTTTCCCAAAGTCCCAGAGCCATCAAGTATTAGTGGCAAGATATGAACCTAGGTTTTCTAAATCCCAGTCCAGAGTAGATGCCACAGTTGCCTCTTTCATACTACACAATCAATCATACCATTTAACACCTTCCTCCATTCCATCAGGTAATTTCCAAGGGCCTTTACCCCAAATTACCTACAAACTAATTCTTAGGTTACTTATACCATTAGTTTTTCCTTCCTTTGACCATCTTTCTGTTGGTCTTTTCTTTTAAAAGAAATTAGAGGTAAACTAAAATTTCTTTTAAATGAAATACCCATGGAATGGGCAGCTATATGGCACAGTGGATAGAGTGCCAGGGTTGAAGTAAAAAAGACTCACCTTTGTGAGTTCAAATCTGTCCTCAGACATACACTAGCTTTGTGATCCTGGGCCACTTGACTCTGCTTGTCTCAATTTCCTCATCTGTAAAATGAGCTGGAGAAGGAAATGGCACACCACTCCAGTATCTTTGCTAAGAAAACCCCAAAATAGGATCATGAAGAGTCAGACATGTTAAAATGGCTGGAAAACAACAACCCTGGAATAGATTTAAGTCCTACCCCTTATAAGCACTCATTGGATCTTTCTATTTTCCCTCCATCCTACCTCCCCTTTTCTCCAACTGAAAAAAGAAGAAAATCAAAATCCTTAAAACAAATATGCACAACCAAGACAAACAAATTCCTTCATTGACCATATCCAAAAATAGATGCCTACCAAGGAATTCTCCAAGCTCCTTACTACCATTTATGACCTTGGACAAGTCATTCTCCGTCTTTGAGACTCAGTTTCCTAATCTGTAAAATGAGTGGGTTGGATTAGATGAGGTTAGATTAGACGATTCCTTCCATTTCTGAATCCTATAATTCTAAACAAGAGGGAAAGAAGTAGAAGAGGCCTCAGAGACAAACTTAGCCTCTTCACAATATTCCAAGAGCTCCCTCCCAGTCCCTAGCATGCCAGAAAGGTTAGTCAGGCTGGTCTTTTATATCAGGACAGCAAAAGTTTGAACAGGGCAAAGAATTTCACAGCTAATATAGTCTGCTGAAAATGGAAGATACATGAGTCATAAAGACCTTGCTTCAGTGACCCTCTCCAGTTTTTTCTTTCTTGTAGTTTCCAAGTGGCCTCTAGATAGAAAAATAGCTAGAACTATATAGTAGGTCAATAAAAAAAATTATTGCTTCTCAGCAAGAGGAGAAATTGGAGGCAATTGCCGCTCTGGTATAATAATGGCTCTTGGTTTCAGATTTTTACCTCCAAGAATGTGGCTCATGCAAGTGTAACTCTGACCTGAAACTCATAAACATTGCCTTCCCAGAGTCCTTGGGGGACTCTGTTTTTCTAATGGTAAGCCTCACTTTGTAGTATAGGTATGCTCTTGAAAAGGTTGAGAAAGAACTCTGGAGTCTGAAAGCAGATTGAAGCATACTATTTTCTCTCTTTTTCTTTTCTTTCTTTTGGTTTTTCCCTTTTGTTCTGATTCTCCTTTCACAATATGACTAATGTGGAAATGTGTTTGATATGATTATACATGTATAATCTGTATCAGATTGCTCTCCGTGTGTGGGGGGGTGCAGGTGAGGAGAGGAAGAGAGAAAAAAATTGGAGCTTGAAATCTTACAAAAGTGAATGCTGAAAACTATTTTATGTGACTAGAAAAAATAAAATACTATTAAGTGGAAAAAATAAATAAGAATTTTAAAAGGTATTTTTTAATAGAAAATTATTTTATGCACACTGAGGACTCTTCCTTTTAAAAGAAAGGTTCCTAACCTCAGATCCACGAACTTATGACAGGTGTGTGAATAGATGTTGTAATATTAATGAGATTTAAAGAACTTCTCCATCCATTAATGGGTCTTCCCATTTAAAGGAAATTTGATTAGCCCACACCTTTTATTAATTTCTAATGAGGCACTGGTTCTCAAGTGTTTGTTTGACCAGGTGGGACTCTGAGAAGCAGCTAAGGAGCCCCCTGGCTTTGAAAACCCAGATGTTGGTGCTTCTCTCTCCAGTAATGATGTATGTATTATATATGGTCAGACAATTGGAAGTCCTGTCTGTTGGTCTTTCTATTTGTAATTTCTGCTTGTAATTTCCGTTTGTATTTTCCCTGAAGTTCAGGCTGCTGACTTTTTCCCCTGAACTAGGTGAATTATATATGACCTTGATTAAAATAGATTGTTAACCCCTCAAAAGTTGCTTTCCTTTTAGAAGAGCAGATTTAAGGACCTAAACAGCAGGCCCTCCTGTGTATGTCAGGATCCTTGCTGTTAACAGATGTCAAGGAGATGGTGAATTTGGAAGGGAAAATATTTCCATCTTTATTTTACTATAATTTTTTTGTAATCTGCTGCATTTAAAAACATTCTGATAAGGGATATATAGGCTTCACTAGACTGCCAAAAGGGTCCATGACACAAAAAACAAATTAAGAATTCTTATATTAAAGGGAGTTAGAGAAATTCAGAGTTGGAAGGGGCTTCAGAAGGAATTTCTCTATAATACTCTCAACAGTCATCCAGCCTGTGTTCAAAGACTGCCTGTGATAAGCCACATCCTGCCTCTCCATGCAGCTAATTATAAGGAGGTTTGTACTGACAACCATCCTAAAGCTACTGCTCAGCATCTTTCACCCTGGGGCTCCTACTTCTGCTGTTGTTCATCCTTTGTTCTCAGAGAGGATCCATGATATCAGTGAATTGATTTAAGCAAGGCAGAAATCTAATTCTTCTTTCCCATGACAAATCTTCACATATTTGAAGACAGCAATATCAAGTCTCTAAGACTATACTAGGTAAGCGACATACTCTGGGTAGGTACTTCCAAGCTGGAAAGATCTTGATATATGTCTGTTACCCAAGGACTGGTCTAAGGATAGCCAATAGAGGGTTGGACTTGGAGTCCAGAAGATCCAAGTTCAAATCCCTGTATGACCCTGGACAAAGTCACTTAACCTTTTTGGACTCAGTTTCCTCATCTGTGAAATGGGAATATGTGCATAGAGTTGCTATGAGGATCGGATGGTATGACATCAACCACCCTTTTCTCCTTCATACTCTCTTCTTTCTAGGGTGATGTCTTGACTTGTATGAGGTAGATTTAAGTGAGGCAGAGCTGCACAAAATAGTTTCTCTCTTTCTTCCAGAGTCATCAAAGTCTTATGGCAAGACAAAATGAAAACAAAAGAGCACAGCATGTTAGTGTATAGAATATTAGCACTGGAAGGGACCTTGGAAATCATTTAGTTCAACCTCCCTAATTGTGAAGATAAGGAAACCAAGGGCCAGAAGTGATGTGCCCAAGGACATACAGCTTGTTAGTAACACCTGGAACAATTAATTTCCAATTACAGGTTTTATAAATCAAGCTTTCATTTTTTTTCTTTTAAAAAGTATAAAAATTAATGTTTGGAATGAACAGATCCTCTTCCCTTGAGTTCCTAAAAATATCTTACATACATCTTCAAATGTGTCTAATTTCCTTCCCAGTCCATAAATTATCCACTGATGTGAAGCTGCTTCTTCCAAAGCTGCTACCCTTGTCAGGTGAACCCCCACAGAGCCTCCTATTGTGTGCAGAGCACTGATCTTACCAACCCTACACTAGAACCACATGAGCAAATTAAGTATCTTCATAAAGAAGGACTTCTTCATAAGGCAGAAATGAAAGCAAGAAGCAAAGATGCAGGAAACATCCCACTGGAGATAATAAACATAACAATTATACTACCTTACATCAAATCTACACAGGCTTTTCAAGATTGCAAAGTGTTTTTGTTCATCAAATGCTAAGTACTTACTGTGTATAGAATACTCTGTTCTAGGCACTAGAGGAAATTGATACAAATTGTAGCTAAAACTTGAGTGTCTCTACTCCAAAGAAATCAAAGAAAGAGGAAATGGAACTCTTTGTACAAAGATATTTAAAGCAGCTCTTTTCATAGTGGCAAAGAACTGGAAACGAAGAGTCTGCCCATCATTTGGAGAATGACTGAACAAATTACAGTATATGAATGTAATAGAATACTATTGTGTCATGAGAAATTATGAAGGGAAAGGTTTCAGAGAAGCCTGGGAAGACTTACATAAACTGATGGCAGAGTGAAGGCAGAAGAACTAGGAGAACAATTTATACAATTGACAAGAAAATTGTAAAAAAAACAATTTTGAAAGACTCTTAGATCTCTGATCTATGTAATGACCAATCACAATTCCACTGGACCAGTAATGTGACCTGCATCCTGACAGAAAGGTGATGGACTCAGGTAACAGAATGAATAATGTTTTTAAATGCATGAAATAAAATAAGGGGATGACAAAGGAATTATATTGAAATAATTATCAAAAAAATTGTCAAGTTTAAAGACCCCAGGTTAAGAACATTTGGTCTAGTTCAATCCTCACATTTTGTAGACAGAAACAGGCCTAGCTATTAAGTGGTAGATCCAAGACTTACATGCATGTTTTCTGATACTAAGCCCAGATTAACTACACCACAATCCCCGGTTTCTACAACTGTTTTTCATGTTTTCACGGTGAGAGTTGTCCTCCTCTTAATCTATTATGGTTTATCAATGACTTTATTAAAATGTGGTACCCAGAACTAAATGCAATATTCAATTATGGTCTGGACAGTTTATTTGTGCAGCCTATGATTACCTGACAGAAATATCACTTGGTGGTTTATATTGAGTTTGTAATCAGCTTACACAACTAGATATTTCTCATGAACTATTAAGTCAGGTTTCCCCAAAACACTTCTTATAATTAATTTCTTGCACTTCAATTCAGAACTTTGCATTTAGGATTACAGAATTTTTAGGACTTGACTGGCATCTAACCCATCCCTCCCTCTCCCCCAATTTTATTGTTAGTTGTTTCAATCAAGTTTGGCTCTTTGTGACCCATTTTCTCAGCCAAGATATTGGAGTGGTATGGCATTTCCTTCTCCAACTCATTTTACAGATGAGAAACAGGCAAACAGGGTTAAGTAACTTGCCAAGGGTCACACATAAGTATCTGAGACTAGATTTGAACTCAGGAAGATGAGTCTTACTAATTCCAAGTCCAGTACCCTAGCTGCCCTCCCCTAATTTTAAGGAAATTTGCTACAGATCAAATGACTTGCCCACAGTCACACAGGTTAATAGCAGAGTCAGAATTCAAATAGTTTTTAATTTCCAAATCTGGCATTTTTTTATCCTCAACCAACAAATACCAACTGTCATAATGTAGTAAAATGGTCCTCGCTATTTCATGTCACAATAATATGCGCATTATTTTTGTCATGGAAAATAAGGAAAATAATGTTTTCCTTCAAGTAAATGAAAGAAAAATTGAAAAAAACAGTGTCAAGACCAAAAGCTGGCAGCACACACCACTAGAGACCCTCTCCCTATTAGTAACAGTCTATTAATCAGAACACCTTGGGCTTAGTCATTCATGCAGCCAAGAATCCACCTAACTGCACTAACATCCAGAGCTTAGCATAGTGGTTTGCACATAGTAGGGAATAAGTCAGTAACACTGAATCAAATTGAATTTGTCAAATTCACTTGAATCCCCAATAGATATGTTTCTCCAGTACAGGAACTGTTTTATTTTTGTCTTTATTTCTCCAGAGCCAGCCAGTGTCTGGCACTTGAGTTATGTCTCTCCATAACCATACTGTAAGATACTTTATCAGATGCCTTGTTGAATTCCAAGGTCATCCAAACATAGATATAGAGCTGAAAGGATGACTTTAGAAGCTATCTAGTCCAACTGCCTCAGTTTACAGAGGAGGAAATCAAAGGCTAAAAAGGTTAAGTGATTTTCCCACATGGGAAATGAGAGACAGAATCAGATTTTAAACTTAGATCCTGTAATTCCAGGTTCAGTTCTCTTTCTTCTATAATGCTTCCTCTTATCCAGATATACTGTATCTTAAGCATTCCCTTGACCTTTCAGTATAAGCAGCCCATAAAAAGGGGAGGGAGGGAGGCTGTTGAAATCTGGTTATGTGCCAAAGGTTTCTGGATGTTGAGGTATATGAAGCAGAATCACAAAGAAACAACTCTATGGAAACTCCAAGGGCTGAAAATTTTTCTAAGAACCACTGGTTTGGAGAAATGGAGTAGAGGGGCAATATTCTAGGCTGCTCACATATGGCACATACTTAATAAATGTTGAAGTCAATCATTCCATCTTACCCACAATTGCATAATGACATACTTGGCCCATTGCCTTATGGAATTTCAGGTAACCTGCATCTGCAACATTCCTTTTACCAATCAGCCTGGGAGTCCTATCAAAGAAATGGGGAGAGGGAGAGGGAGTAGGCAGTTGAAACTGACCTTGGAGGATATGAGGGGGTGTCACAAATAGCAGAGAAGCAAGAAACTCCATGGTCTGCTTTGTTTTCCAAGACTCAAAGGCCTGAGGGAAAGGAGGTAGGGGCAGTATTCCAGACCCCTCCATGAGAATTGGGTCCCTTTGTGAGGGGAGGTAGGAGGGGGAGAAAAACACAGGAAAGGCTATTTGATGGTGCCCATTGTAAGATCTTTTTATTTGTTTGCCTAAAGTAAGAATATCAGCAGGTACTTCCCTCAATAGTTCTCCCCCAGTCAGAGACTGGAGCCATTAGGGTTGTTTTGAAGAGAGGTTTGGGAAAAGGTTCAGGTCTCAGAGACCTAGGAAAACACTGAATCAAGAAGGTGAGAGTTAACAGTACAGGCCAAAAGGAGACACTAGATGGAAAGAGCACTTGGGCAGGAATCCTAGTTCAGTTAAAGTCAAGTTCACAAGCATTTATGAAGGGCCTACTATGTGCCAGGTGCTGTGCTAAGTGCTGGAGGAAATAAGGCAAAAAAAAAAAACTTCTTACTTTCAAAAAGTTCAGAGTCTAATGGGGGAGACAATGTGCAACCAATTGTGTACAAACAAGATATAGGTAGGATAATTTGGAGATAAATCAATACAGAGAAGGCACTGACTCGTACTAAGGGGAATAAGGAAAGCCCTCTTATAGAAGATGGGATTTTAATTTGGTCTTGAAGGAGGCCAGACAAGCTAGGAGACAGAGATGAAGAGGAAAATAATTTCAGGAATGAAGGACAATCAGTGAAAATGCCCAGTTGGTAGAGAAATGGCAAATCTTATTGTAGGAAGAGCAAGGAGGCCAGTGTCTCTAGATCACAGAGTAGAGGGGGTAGGTGAGGGGCAGAGTTAAGTGTAGGAAGACTGGAAAGGCAGTAAGGGGTCAGGTGAGGAAGAGTTTTAAAAAGCCAACCAGGGGATTTTATATTTGATCCTGGAGGTATTAGTGAGCCACTGGAGTTGATTAAGTATGGGTGACATGGTAGGATCTGTGAGTTAGGCAGAACAATAGAGGGGTAGACTGGAGTAGAGAGAGAGAGGTGAGGTAGGAGGAACCACCAGAAGTCTATTGCAATCTGTGAGGAAGGCCTGTACCAGGGTGGTAGCAGTATCACAGGAGAGAAGATGGCAGAGAGGAGAAAGGTTATGAAGGTAGATAAGAGTACTATACCATCTCCTTATGACCTGTATAAATTTGACCAGCCCTTCTCTGAACTCGTTTCCTTATTTATAAAATGGAGAGATTGGACTAGATTATCTGTGAGATCCCTTGTAGTTCTATATCCTATGATAAGATTCAGGGCCTAGAATAGGTGCTCTTTGCTCTGATCTTTTTTTATATGCCCTGCTTAGCACACATGGCTCAGGGTTCACAGATGTGGTCTAATAACTAGGCAGGAAAGCAAAGACTCTAAGGCCCAGACCATTCTCTATTCAAGCATGGGCAGAGGGCTAGACATCCCAGAGGTATGTTACCCTAGAGTCCCTTATGGAGTAAAATTCTAGGATTCCTTTGGTGAATAAAACTGATTCAATTTTTCTGGACTAATCTTCCTATGGTTAGGCTAGAGGTAATGTTTAAAATCAGGAAGGTCTGCCCACTGAATTCTAGATGGTTGCCCCAAATATTACTTTGGATCTCTATTGTTCCTTGAAGGTTCCCCCAACATGCTTGCTGCTGCAGCAGCACTCCTCCCTTCATGCTCACAGTTATGGAGGAGGGTGGGATGCTCCATAGGGCAGCTGACTCTTCTGTTTGGATTCTATTGACTAATATGAAGGGCTGTCATGCATGAACCCTCACCAGTAGGTTTCCTATTTTCTATCAGCCTCAATCAGTCTCAATTAGATTTTAGAAAAGGGTATTTGCTAAAGTGTAAGTAAGTAAAAATTAGTACAAAACATTTTATATGCAAAGTCCCTGGGGAGAATAGAGATTAACTTAAAGTACAAGAATGGTAAGTAAGGCATACCTATAGGTAACATTAAATGTGTTATCATCTACTGGTCCCTTCACTCTGATGACATGGTCAGTGGAAAGGAAAAGGAAAGAGATGGAGAAACTCTCCTCCTCCAAAAGGAGGGTTCCATTTCAGGAAATCTTCCAACATTGGGCTGGACACCTATGGCCTGGGAAACTGATTAAATTCCCCTTCCAGTTAAATCTTCAAACACAGTGATTAGCTTGTTTAGTTAGCCAATAATTTTTTTCCCCTTCTTGAGTCAAAGAGGTTTGCACCTCAGGATGTAACAATTTTGTCTATACATCATATCCCTTGATTAATTCTGGAATTCAATCAAAGAGGCATTTTTCACCTGATAAAGGTGATAGAGTGAAGACAACTTTGTTAATTGAGATGAGAGTGGGCAGAAACCCCTCCCTTACACTCACATGAGTACAAGCACATATCTCATTGCACTGAGTTTCATTTTGTTGATTTTGAAGATAGTGTATACATATATATATATATATATTTTTACAAATCGATAGTTTATGGCAACCCTGCATTGAACAAGTCTATCAGTGCCATTTTTCTACAAGAATGTGTCTGTGTCATATTGTGGTAATTCTCCCAATATCTTAAACATTTCCATTATTATTACATCTGTTACAGTGATCTATGATCAATGATCTTTGACGTTCCTACTGTAATAGTTCTGAGACACGATGGACTGTGTCCATCTAAGTGAACTTAATTGAGAAATGTTGTGTGTGTTCTGACTGCTCCCACGTCTCTCTCCCTCTCCTTGGGCCTCCCTATTCAATAACAATATTGAAATTAGACCACTTAATACCCCACATTGGCCTCTAAGTGTTCAAGTGAAAGGTAGAGCCAAATGATGAGGAGAACTTCGTTGTTGTCTTATTTTAAGAAATTGCCAAACAGAACTGTCAAAAGTTAAGATCCTGCTTCAGTATCTAAATCATTTAAGTTTGAACCCTCTCTTCCAAGGGGAATGCACTCTTTGTAAGTACAAAGAGGCAGTGCATGTCAGGTTTGGGGGGAAGTTTTTGTATCAGCTGCTCTTGTTATACTTTTTTAGTAAATCTCTTTTTAAAAAAAAAATCCAAAAACTAAGAATCACACATTGTCAATGTTAAAAAAAAAAAAAAAAGGAAAGAAAAAAAATTGCCACAGCCACCGCAACTGTCGTCAGCCCTGATCAGTCAACAACCATCAACATGGAGACAAGACCTTCCACTAGCAAAAAGATTGTGACTCACTGAAGGCTCATATCATGGTTAGAATTTTTTAGGAATAAAGTATTTTTTTAAGTTAAGGTATGTACATTATTTTTGCACACTTAATAGACTATGGTATAACATATACATAACGTAAACATAACTTATTTGCACTGGTGACTTGATTTATTGTGATATTTACAATATTGCCATGGTCTGGAACCAAATCTGCAATATCCATGAGGTATGCCAGTACCATACTTCTCTTGGACACCATGAGAGGGGCCCTTTGATGAAAGACAAGACTTCCTTGATCAGAAAATTCAACATGAAATTAGTGAAGAAAAAGGAGAATGTTTCATCAATTTTGGTTTGTAATGAAAATCTGTCATGTACTAGGTGGGACCCCCTGTGGCAAATCACTTCACTTTAAGCTTCTGTTTCTTCAGTCTTAAACTGAAGATGTGACCTCTAAAGTCCCTTCCAATTCTAATATTCTGTTGTCTGAGAAACAAACAAAAAAACAGAACAATCCTATGGCGTTGTAGAACATTGTTGTTTCCTCACGTTATCTCAATCACTCTTCTCAATGGTACTATTGAATCAAAGAGGGCAAGTAGGGTGGAGGAAGTAGTTAGAGAGAGAAAGAACCCCCTCCCTGGACCTGGCTTTGTGGTTGCTGCTTTTTCATGTCCAACTCTTCATGACACTATTTGAGGTTTTCTTGGTTCAAGGTACTGGAGGAGTTTGCCATTTCTTTCTCCAACCCATTTTACAGATGAGGAAACTAAGGCAAACAGGGTTAAGTGTTTTGCCCTGGGTCACACAGTTAGCATCTGAGGTCAGATTTGAACCCAGGTCTTCCTGATTCCAGACCAGATGCTCTACCCACTGCACCACCTATCTTCTCCAGGGACTAGGCTTAGATGTGGGTTAAAGAAGCTTGGTATGATTTCAAGTGTGATTGGAAGTCTTTTATACCCCCTCAAAAATCTCCCACACACTGGCTGATGTCTGAAGTTCTTCAATTTAAATTGTGTTGCTATAGCAACGTGTTACTTTAGGTAGTATGGGGTAGTGGATAGAGAGCCAGCCTGAAAGCCAAGGAAACCTAGGTTTGAGTTCCATCTCTGACATATACCGTGTGTGACCCTAGTCAAGTCACCAGTTCTCAGAACCCATGGAAAATCTCTAAGACTCTCTAACTGGCAGAGAAGTTGCCAACCTGCCCTAGTATGGGAAGTTTCCTCTTCTGGGATTTTTCCTGCACCAATAGAATCAACAGGTCAAAGTTCCTACCTGACTTTATAAGCCTTTGGGCCTTGGTAAAAGTGCAACCACACCCCACCTCCAAGATAGGACTTTAAACTATCCCTCAGTGACAGCTTCTTTACCTGCTTCTCAGAGCCTTTCTGGAGAGCAGATTTTTATGGGGTGCCATAAAGGCTTGAGTATTGGGAAAAGGAAACACCACTGGGATAGCAAAGAAAAAGGAGGCTGGGGACACTGGAGACAAACTGACTACTGCACAGTCTGGGGGGTGGGATGGGGTGGAAGAGAAAGGGGGCTGGCTCTGCCTTGACTCATAGCTCAATCCTTCCCCTCCCCACCCCTATTCCTAATGAACTGCAAATCTATTTGAAATTAGTAGTTCTGAATGCCTCATTTTTGCCATGTATTGACAGTTGTGACCGAGTAATAGTGAAAAGATGGCAATTTTTCCCAACGACATTCTGGAACACCATGGGCTTTCATCAGTGAGTTCAAACGATGACTGCAAAATTCTCAGAAAAAAAATCAATTCACTTGAATTTGAAGAAGGATAAGAAGAGGTAATAAATTTAATATGGGACAAGAAGAGCATAAGATCATAGACCCAGAGCTGAAGGGACCTCAGCTTCTATTCTAGTTCAACCCCCTCATTCTACAGATGAGTAAACTGAGGCACAGGGCATTAAGTAATCTAGCTAAAGTTACACAGTAAGCTCCAGAGGTTGAATTTGAACTCAGTGTAGTTCTCTGACCCCAGAGTTCACTAACTGTGTGACCCCCAGGCAAGTTATTTAAATCCTCTGAGCATCAGTTTCCCCAACTGTAAAACAGTTGGGATAATTATACTTGCCCTATCTAATTCACAAGGCTGTTGTGAAGATTAACTGAGATGATGTTTGTAAAGTGCTTTATTGATCATAAAATGTGATGACAGTTATCAACTATGATGATGATGATGAACTAAAATGGGAATATTTTCATTACCCGCCTCACAGGGGTGTTGTGAAAAAGCATTTTGTAAATCACAAAATGCCATTGAAATGGGAATTGTTGTTATTAACTTCTAAGATCCCTTCCAGCTTTAACATTCTACAGTACCATGACTGCCAATTTCATTTACTCTGACTGGCACTCTTACTTAGGCTTGAGGGTGACTGTTTCTATTAATACCAAGGTCCAATTTTAAAATTCACATCCTCTTTTTTGATCTATATATGAAATTGAGTGTTACTAATTAGAGACACTGGAATGTCCAATATGTTTTACTTATTTTTCAAAGGGAAATAAGTACATACGTGGAAAATTACAAACCTACAAAGCCTTGGTAGCAATTTGTTTGGGAAGAATATCTGTTTGCAAGTAACTGGAAGCAGATGGGGGGTGGGGAGTGTTGAATCAGAGTCTTCTCCAATTTGTCAAAAAGGAATCAGGTCAGCCAAACCTTATTTCCTTTCTTAACAAAGTAATTGAATTGTAGATGGAAAAAGCAAAATATGGGGTATAACTCGACTTTTGAAAAAGGCTTTTAGTAGTGATTTGCATGATCTATCCACTGGATAATTACTAAAATATGGTTGAAAGGCACTAAACATGTTTGGAAGTGAAATAAAGTTGGCATGCCTTATGAGCATTTTGAAAGCCTAGATTTTAGTTACAAGGGATCTGGGCAATTTGGAGGAATTCCCACATAGTGCCACTACTAGGTTCAGCATAGTTGTTTTAGGACTAATAACTATTGAAAACCCATGGCCCAAGACCCATATGTTGTATTATTCTATTGATGGATCATATCAAAGACAAATAAATACAATGGAAAAAAGCATTTAAGAAATATAAGTATGTAAATCAAAAAATAAAACATTCTCTTTATTCATATTCAGAGAAATGCATTCAGGAGTATTATAACTAATTTTATAAATATTAATTATATTGATTATTTATTAATATTAATAAATATTAATTATAATTATATATTACATAATTATAATTAATTAATTTCCCTATACTCCTGGGGAGATGGGGTAGGTGGGTACAATAGCTTCAGATCTTTCTGTCCCAGTGGTAGATCCTTGGTTGTTTTTGTTGTTCAGCTGTTTCAGACTCGCTGTGACCCCATTTGGGATTTTCTTGGCAAAGATAATAGAGTACTTACCATTTTTTTTTCTCTAGCTCATTTTACAGATAGGGAAAATGAGGCAAATAGGGTTAAGTGATTTGTCCAGGGTCACACAGCTAATAAATGTGTAAGGCTAGATTTGAACTCAAGTATTCCTAGCTCCAGACCCAGACCCAGTAGTGCTACCTACCTGGTAATATTGTTCTATCTGCTTCATGGAATGTCTTTCCTGGGACAATCATAAGGGAACAAGATTGCAGCGGATGGGGAGAAAGAGCCTGGGCTTTGTTCTAGAATTCTCAAAGTACAGACTCAACACTGTGGTTCAAGGAGACCATATTCATTGCATTCCAGGTCAACAAGCATTTATTGTGCCTCCTATGGGTCAAGTACTGAGCTAAGCTTCATTTTCTCTCTCCTCAATCTTAACAGAAATGCATGTCCACTCCACTTTGTTTTTGTAAGTATCCTACATTGTAGTGCACTCCCTCATCAAAATGTGTGTCTTGATCATTTGACCACATTGTGTGCTCATGCACACAAGTATTATAGAAGATAGGGTCCAGAGATATTTTCCAAAGAATGATGCCCTCTTGGCCTCAAGCACCAAGAGAAATTAAATCCTCAGATGTTCCTTCTGTATTCTGACTATTTGGGGGGAAAGTTTTGTGATTAAAATAAAGTACTGCTGAATTCAATGATTTTTTTAAAATTTCAATTACCATAGGCTCATAGAATTTTTTAGAACTAGAAGTAACCTCAGATATCACAATTCAGGGAGACCATTGAAAGATTTCAGAAAGACTATGACCAGTGGCGTGCTGAAGCCAGCTCAAATCAGCTCACAAAAGCAGATTATTAAAATTTCAGTGTGAGCCTTTATATCTCAGAAATCAGCAAACACCACAAATCAGGTCTTGATTTATTATTTTGTTGACTGTCTAAGCTTAAGAAAGTGATGGAGAAAATGTTAATAATGGGGATTAAATAAAAACGCAGCCTATGTGTTTCAGGAACCAGTTGTTAAACATTTACCAGGACATCCCTGAGCATGATCTCAAGCTGGAGACTAGAAAAAGAAAGGTAATTCAGGAGGATAGAAAACTTTAAAATATAAATTTCTGATTATATAACTACAAATGATCCTGATGAGAAACAAAATTGCAGATGTGGGGGGGAGGGGCATCTCAAAAGAAACAATGTAGCCGCACAGGGGTCTCTCTCTCTCTCTCTCTCTCTCTCTCTCTCTGACAAGCTCAAATTGTAAAAACACACACAAAAGACAGAGGCAGAGGTATAAATAAGAATAAATAATAAATTAGCAGACTTTCACAAATAACCACAGCATAGTGCCTAGCGCTTAGTAGGTGCTTAATGATGCTTGTTTTCTTCTTCCCCATAAAATGGAGATAATAGCACCTACCTTCCAGGACCCAGTGTTTTGCAAATCTTAAAGTTCTACATAAATGCTACTTATTATTATTAATAGTACTAATAAGAACTTGCATTTTTATAAAACTTTGAGGTTAAAAAAAGCAGAAGACCAAAATGAGGAGGATGTCAAAGATAACAAGAAGTTTTAAAGAGATGTATAGTATATAATTGGAAGAGTTTCTCTTACACTTGAGTCAGAAAATTCGAATTTGAATTCCAGCTTTGATGGTCACCTCACCTCTTAGAGCTTCTCATTTTCCTCCTGATCTACACAATGATGATATTTGTACCTCTGTTTCACAGGATCATTGTGAGGAAAAAGACTTGCAAACGTCAGAGCCTTATAGAAATGCAAGGTGGTCTTATTCGCACTACTACTACTACTAATAACTAGCATTTATAGAGCACTTTAAGATTTGCAAAGCTCTTTACAAATATTATCTCACAGGGTCCTGGAAAGTAGCTGTTATTAGTATTTCCATTTTATAGAAAGGTTTAGAAAACAAGCATTATTAAGCATTATAAGTGCTAGCGAGGTGCTGTGCTAAGTGTTTTACAAATATTATTTTACTGATCCTCATAACAACCCAGAGAGGTAGGTGCTACTATTACTTTTATTTTACAGATGAGGAAACTAAGTCAAGGAGAAGCTAAATGACTTGCCCAGGATCATGTATCTAGAAATGACTGAAGTTGTATTTGAATCATGTCTTCCTGATTCTGGGTCCAGTGCTCTATCCATCGTGTTCACACACAAAAAAAAGAAGGAAAGATGATCCCTTGCAGTTTAGGACAGATGGCACGATATTAGCAGACGACAGAGACAAAGTAAAACTATTCACCTTATTCTCCTTTCTTCTCTATCAAATTTGGGTCTTCAAACCAGAAAAAGTAGAGCAAGCTTAATCAAGAAGGAAATGGAATTTGAGATGTAGCATCTGCCACAGAAACCATATCCTAGTGTAGATAGCTGCTGTTATTCCTGAACGGTAAGGTTCCTTCCTCCACTACACACAAAAGGAAAATTATTGACTTTTTTGATGCACACTAGAGGATAAAAACATTAATAGGTTGCAACATGATGTTCATAAATAATCTTACTGTAGGATGTGTGATTTGGGACAAGTTTTACCTATCTTTATTAACATGAAAACAAGACTTTAGAATATTGTATTTGAATTATTCAGGTCACCACCTAATTGTGTGTAAATGTACATGAACAGGTCCACTCTAACAACCATCACCTAAAAACCCATCCTTGCAGGGAAGACAGTAACTTTTTTCCTCTTGTGTCTCTGAGTTACTAAAGGCAAGACATTAAACACAGATAGAATCCCCCCCCCCACACACACACATATATATACTTTAAATCCATATCAAATAGCAGGTTTTCAAGGATGATGGGATTCTTTTCTGATTCCCTGGCTAAAAGCTTCAAGATGAGATCCAAATTGCTAGAAAACAGAAATATTCATTTCCCTCTACAGTATCCTAATTCATTGATTCCTGATGCCACCTGGCTCAACTTGGAACCTCTGCTCAAAGCAGAAATGTACATTTTTCCCTTCCTCCTCCCCCACCCCCCTTCCTCATCCCCTGTAAAAGAAAAAAGAGCTTCGGAAACCTGATGACGTGGTCACTTCATTTGATCTCACCCAGCTCCCACGAGAGCTTTCTATTTCTGTTAGATTCCTGGGACAAAGATGGAAAGTAAGCTGACCAGCCTTTTAATCACCAGTTTCTGTCCTCTATTCCAATACTGTATCACTTTTAATAGCAAGATGAACATCTCCCCCACTCTGCTTCACACACACACACACACACACACACACACCCCTGCCCCCAGTATAACTGCATATTTAAAAATAATTTCATCAGCTCACAGCCCAGTTTCCTAAATTCTAGTTTCAACCATCTGTAAAACAGAGGGGTTAAATAATGATCTCTCAGGTACCCTCTAGCAGAGGTGACTAACATGTGGCCCTCAGACAGCATGCAACACATACCCGCTTGAGTGCACCCTCAACTCACTTCTTAAAGAGGCCTATTCACTAAATGGGCTTTGCCTCAGTCAAAGCAAGAACTCGAAAAGACCTTAGTTCAAAGAGAGGCCGATGACCTTGCATAACTCTCCTTCACTCAAATCCAATTCAACTGCAAATCATGTCATCATCTCCCTGATGTCGTGGTCCTCTAGGAGAACAAAGGACAAACCACTACAAAGCAGAACAAAATGTAATTGAGAAATATTTAACAAAATAAATTAAAAATACAACGTGGGTATTAAGTTGTGTCTGACTCTTCGTGACCCCAAGGAACACATTGTCCATAGGGTTTTCTTCGTAAAGATACTGGAGTGGTTCACTATTTACTTCTCCAGTGGATTAAGGCAAACAGGGGTTAAGTGACTTGCATAGGGTCACATGACTGGTGCATGTCTGAGATGGATTTGAACTCAGTCTTTCTGGACTCCAGGCCCAGCACTGGATCCACTAAGTGGATCTTTCCCCAAAATAAAGTGGAAAATAAATAATGTTTAATACATGGTTTTCTAACTCAATATGCAGCCCACCGAGATCCTTACACATGCATTAGTGGCATTCCTATTTGAGTTTTGCCAGTCCTGTTCTAAGGCATTGCTGAGCTCTCTGGGGCGACAATTTCTTGAATTTTAAAACCAAAATCAAGCCTGGCAAAGACTAGAATTGTTAGAACTGATTCAAAGATAAGAGAAGATGAAAAGTATTTTCCCCAACAACACACAAAAATCAGTGAGCAAACTACAATCAGAACCAGACTTCAGAGTTCTTTCCACCACACCTGGCAGCTACTCCCTTTCTTTGTATCAGAGTTTTAGATTCCTGGAACCGGGTGGGAAGCACCATAATAGATTCAGAGTCCGAAGACCTGGTCTGAATCTTAGCTTTAGAGGGGGAGCGGTGTGATGGAATAGATCACTGACTCCTGCCTCTCCTCAGGGCAGCATTTGCTACCTTGTAATCTTGGATAAGTCATTTACCTTCTCTTCTTCATCTATGAAATGAATTTGGATGATTTAAATACTATGATCCTTCAGAGCACTAAATCCTGCGGTTTTAAAAAGGGTTCTAATAGGATATCCCAAAATGCCCATTCTTAGCACTCTTTGCAATACTCTCACATCAGCAGTGACTTACTAAATAACTGTACAATCATGCTGTTTTTATATCTTAATTTGAACTTAAAAGATTCATAACATCTTAACCCTGAAAGGGACTATTAATTCAAAGCTCTCATTTTGTAGGGGCAAGTAGGTGGTATAGTAAATAGAGCACGGGGCCCAGAGTCAGGATCTGAGTTCAAATCTTGCCTCAATAATCACTAGCTGTGTGACACTGGGCAAGTCACTTAACCCTATTTGTCTCCATTTCCTCATTTGCAAAATGAGTCAGAGAAAGAAATGGCAAACCACTCCAGTATCTCTGCCAAAAAAATCCCAAATGGGGTTACAGTCAGACAGGACTGATCAACAACTCATTTTATAGATGACACTCCAACTGCTAAAGTAATTTGCCTCATGCAAATGTCTACTGGTTACAAGCAGGATCACAGGAGACTGCCAAAGAGCTGACCTCATTTAGTTCAACTCTTTACTTTGTAGTAAAAGGAAAACTGAGATCTAGTGAAAATGAAGTGACTTTTCCAAAGTAGAGTTGGGGGTCTTCTGACTCCAAGCCCAGTGACTAGAACTGCGAGATTCATACCTAAATCTTCTGACTCCAAATGTTCCAACACAATCCATTATCTACCTAATAGCAGATGGCATAAAATGAACTGGATGGAGATAAATAGCTCAAATGCCAGATAACCATCTGGATACTTCTTCTATATCCATCCAGTCCAAGTGATGGAGGATCACCTAAGTCCAGCCTCTTTCCCGAAGTGAAGTCATTTGACAAGTTAGTAGTGACAGATAGGTTTACATTTTTTTTTTTGGCAGAGATCAGTGTGTTTGCAGTTACTCCTATCTTTACCTTAAAGGTCAACTAGTAAATTTTGTTGATTACAGGTCAGATATGGGCTAACAACATCAGCATGGGAGAATGGGTTTAAAGATATTGTCTGTGTCCTCAAGAGACGTTTTGTTCATCTTCTTCATAAAGGTAGCTAACCCAGAGTAACCTTGACCCCAGTTGTTCCCTACACGTTGATACCTCAGCTGATTATCAGGCTCAGACCAAAGAATGTTTCTAGTATGAGGCAAGCACTAACTGGCAAATAGGAAAATGTGTTCTGCTTCAGCTGCATACACATTAAATCCAGTTCTGCAAAGAACAAGTTACTGTAAACAGTAAGCACCCAGTGGATGCAGGATAGGTTTTCTTCACTCCCCCTTTCCTCTGGCATTACCTTACACAGAGCATGGTTCTAACTTGTGTAGTGTGGAGAGTGATAGCTTTAATACAAAAAAAAAAAATCTAAAAACCTATAGACTTCACGGTTAGAGATGAAAGGCTGCAGAAATGTTTATTGAATACAGTGTCAGGTTTATAAATAAACATATTTACAGTATTTCCATAAGTTGGTCCCCCATCAAAGAAGTGGTTAAACCTCTACACATTTTGATCTGTTACAGAAACTTTCAATTACATCTTATCCAAAAAGCCATCAGGAAGGGTAACTTTTGGTAACCAAAGAACTACTATGAGCTTTGCTACAGAAGTGTTTAATGGATATAATATTGAATTTGGGGAGGGGAAAACACCACTCCACACATTTCACTACCTTCCACTGCAGAGATACATATGAGAGAGAGTATGTACTCTCCTAAAATCAATTTCAAGGGGATAAAAATTGCTAGCTGAAGGGACAGATGAAAACAAATGGAACCTCGCTGTCAAAAGAATGGGCAAGCAGTTTGGTGGTTGTACAGTAAAGTCAAACTTTTTAAATAATAATTGAGGAAAGGAAAGGCAGGCTTGACCAGATTTACATTCTTTGATTAGGAATAAATTCCCAATATGTTGAGGGGATCATTTGCTACTGCTTTGACACAAAATACATCAGCTCTAAGTCTACTAGACAGCCATTACAATACTGTTACAAATACAATCAAACATGCATTTTATAAAGAGAATATAAAAATATGTACAGTAGCTAATTTTCAGTGTTGTAGGTTACCAAAAGACACCAATTAAAGTGTGTGCAAAAAAATTCATTTGTCAAAAAAAAAAAGTCATAAAAAGCCTTCCTTGGCAATAGTGCATCAAAAACTCATCTGAAATATCAAGATATGTTTGCTTCTCTCTCAACACCTACCCCCAAACAGATGGAGAACAAAACCATGACAAAGTATTTGCCAAGTACTGAGTGGTTTTATGGCGTCTTAGGCTAAAGCAGGATGCCAGTTAGACTAGTGACTTTATATATCTATATAAATATATGCATTTATTTATAAAGCAGGAAGGGTTAGGGGCAAGAGTAGTTGGGAAGTGCTAACAAATCAAGAGCAGTATCACTTGCTTACAATTCACTCAAAAACATTCACCGTCTCCAGTTTCCGTTAACATCAAATACTTGATCCTGATCACAAAAAAGAGAAGTTCTTTTGTCTCTACCCAGACACCAGGAGGGGAAAAGGCTACCTTATATTTGCCTACTTCTCACCAGCTTTTTTCTTCACTTCTGCACATTTATTGTTGGTAGACATTCTTTGGGAAGGTGCCTAGGTTTGGAACAGGATGCTAACTTCTCAAAAAAGACCCAAAAGCTAAAAATCAAATTTCCTAGATATTTGGTTCAGATGGACCATTAGTACTTAAATCCTAGGTGGAGAAAGATGAGTTGGAATAGCTTGTGATTTGCTTTTTAAGTCACCTCTTTTAAAACATTAAGAAGTCATTAACTGAGGCATTTTTAAGTCTTGTCAGAGGTTTAAAACCAGAGACTAGACTAAGAATCAGGCTATTCTATGCCTCCCTCTCCCACCCCCATGCACAAAAAACATCAAAGGCTATCAAGTTATTAAAATTCCTAGCTGGAGTCATTCCAGTGTGGAGAAATTCCTAGTACCAGAAGGGGATCTGATGTCTAAGCGTTCACAATCACCTGCTCAAATACGGATTTTTCTCTGCGTTATGAAGAGAACAAGCAGTGATAATGCTCATGGGTTCAGTAACATAACAGGAAAAACAAAGTTATAGTATCTCGAAACCTCAGGTTGATCACTAATGTTTAGCCACACACAAAAAAAAATCAAAAGCAAAGAACCGATTTGAATTTTGTCACATCTCACTGCTCCTAACCATCCTCTGGCAGAAACATTAGCAAAAGCTGCAAAATGCTTCAGGGATCAGCCCCTTCATACATTACTTAACTGCAAAGTAGCAGACTCATTCTCAGATTTCCCTAGCAGTATCCCACCACGACCCAGACAAACTCAACACATGGGCACTCAAAACCTACAAACTTACTAACTGGACAGAACTAATTTAACAAGAGAAAAATCTAGCCTCCTACAAAGTGTGGCCCACTTTAATGCAACATGGGTTTAAAGTGACTTTTTTTTTTTAGTATGAGTGATACCATGACAAAGGTCGGTGTCAGCACTTTCTAATAGTTTTGGTTACAGGGTTTATAATTAGACACAAAATTCACTCCAGGCTGGAGTTCTACTTACAAGCTGTGAACTAGCATACACACAGAGGGCACTGTTCTATTTGGAAATAAAGTAGAAAGGTAGAACAGGAGGGGGAGGGAGAATGGAGAGGGGAAGAAAGAGAAGAAACCCAAACAAGATGCTACATGAACAGCATGTATAAATTAGCTGAGTTGCATGGTGCAAGGTAGTATTTTAGGTGTGAAGAGATCAATTTAGAAAAGTGGCATACTGCTTCTATCACACACAGCAAGGATTGGGTTACAATGGCATATTAAATCATGAATCATGCCTTTCCCAGAGATGGTGTCAGTAAGTTACGTAAAGCAGGTTATCAGCAGCATGTTTTAAAGGAATCCCAGGTACATGCTTTAGAGAATAGATGTTTCTTCTTCAAGCCATTCTGCCTGAACTGATCACTGTTAGCAATAAAAAGGCCAGCTAGACTTACATTTTTATTTTATGAAAACAAAAAAGCTAATCAGTATATTTGTCTCTAGTGAATATCTATCTTAAGACTGAGAAATTAGTTCTTACTACTGGGAGGGTGGAGGAGAGAAAAACCCAGAGGTCTGGGTATTTGAATACATACTGGTCTGCCAGCACAATACTTCCCCCACCTCCCCCAGTCACCCCAGCCCTCAGCTGCCCTGTCCCCCATTTAAATTTCAGCTTTATAAAGCATTTAAACACCACTTTAAGTTAATGGTCTTTTATTGGAAAAAAAAAAAAGATTAGCATTTACAACTTGGAATGGACATAAATTGTAATATCTTGAACAGCGATGTTGATAGTTGTGCTGCAGTCCACAGCCTATTCTGCCGGCTCCAAGTCATGGTACAGAAGGTTTTAAAAATAGAGAGTCCAAAGATGCTCCCTTGGTGAAGGTTTCTTTTCAAAAATTTTGTGTGAACGGTAACAGCCTGACATCCGTTTCACTATAGTGCAATGCAGACAACGCTAAACCAATAGAAACACAGACATGCCATCCAGAGTTTGAGATCACCATTAGAGTTTGGAGCACGCTTAAGTACAGGAGAACCACCATTAGGGCTACATCTTGAAATTCTGCATCCTTCAACCATTTTGCTGCATACCATCCTGAGGTAAACCAATTTTACTTTATTGTAGTTACTTTTTTGTTTAAAGTAAACCTGCTATGACAATTTATACTAACAAATTGAACTAGATAACCCACATGGGTACATTTTTTAATTTTGTTTTTTTTTCTTTTTTTTAATACAAATGTCTGACTGTGCTCAATTGTCAAGCTGCATGCATGAAAAACTGGCCAGCCCAAACAGTGTAATAATAACCATTAGCAAATGGAACTTTAAGGAGAGTCCACTAAGTGCTTCCTTATCATTTAAGGTACAAGTACTTATATTGTAAAACTGATGTGTAACTTGATCTTTTGGGGACAGGACCACCAACCAATACATGCAGATTTTTTTTTTGTGGACAGAAGGTACTTTTGACATTCAGTTTTGCTATACAGAAACAGAATGAATAAATGAACTTTTTTTTTTGCAAGAGGTAAGTAAAAGATTCAATTTGATTCATCTAGAGGGGGGAAAAAAGGTGAGAGGAAGTCTTCATTTTGCAGTCATCATCTGTACGAATTCTGAAAAGACAAATAACCACAGCTTTTGGTTATCTTCAAAGCAACTTTAACTTAGTAAAACATCTCAATTGTACTCTGTGCAAAAGAAAACCCAATATCTAAGAAGTCGAGTACCTTGTTTCTTTTGCTAACAGAAAAAAAAGTCACACTAAGAGGTCTAAGTAGTGGGTGTTTTACCTTCATAGTTGACTTGTCCATCTCCATCAATATCTGCTTCTCTGATCATTTCATCTACTTCTTCATCTGTTAGTTTTTCTCCTAAGTTTGTCATTACATGACGTAGTTCTGCTGCACTGATGTAACCATTGCCATCCTGTGAACAGTCAATGATGATTAAATCCTTCACACAACTGTTCTATACGCAATCCATGCTCACATAAACAATTCTCCATTTTCTAGGACTACACACTGAACTGGGGGTCAACTGTAGCAAAGATGTTCTAACCTGATTAAAACCAACAAAAAGCTCAAGACTAGTTAAAAAGTCCCATCTTTGCAACCACGAGACATTTCTACCACAGCACAAATACAGACGTTATTCCATGAAGATGGGATACTGGAAAGACCATCTGAAAAGCTTAGTAAATGGGGATAAATGTCTATTATAGCTTGTAGGTGATTTAATAATCTTCTGATAGCTCCGTTTAAAGCTGCTATTTATAATGTGGACTCAGCAATACCTTGTCAAAGACTCGGAATGCCTCACGGATTTCTTCTTCACTGTCTGTGTCCTTCATTTTTCTAGCCATCATGGTCAAAAATTCAGGAAAGTCAATAGTGCCATTACCTCAAATAAAAAAAAAAAACCAAAAAACCGCAAAGTAGGTTATTCGTTTGATTAAAAATTTGTTTTGTTTTTCGGTAAGAGATACTCAGGACCAACAGATACTTTTAACCATTTGCTAGCTGACAGATCACAATTTCAGGACAGCATCTTTTAATACAAAGAAATCCATAGATAAAGCACAAAACTGACTCCAAAATTCCACTGTATTGCTTGTGCAACAAAACAAGAAAGAATAAATGAACAGCAGAAATCACAGTATCACATGAGCTAAGTCTTCATGTTCCCTAGAGTCTAGCTCATTTCTCACAGGGAACAGATGTTTCTTCTCCCATGTTTGTATACACTCAACTCAGTAGGAATTAACTGAGACCGAAGTGCCGCTACTGAACAACTAAGGCTCACAGACTAGGATGGGCCTCAAAAAACAGACATTCTGATACTATCTCCTTCACCAAAATGATTAATATGAGATGCAAAAAATGAGTAAGAAAAGGACAAGGACTGAGATAAGTAATTTTGTTCTTTCCTCTGTGGCCCATAAAGTTGTATTTTACACTCCTCTACTGCCTCCCACCCTCATTTATAAACGTAATGACAACGGAATCATGGCCTTAGAGCCGGAAAGAGCTTTATAATACAGAATAATAATTGCGAGCATTTATATAGTGCTTGAAAAGTCCTTTATATGTATTATTCTCATTTGATTCTTACAACAACCCTGGGAGGGAGGTGTTATCCCCATTTGACAGATGAGGAAACTGACTCTTGAAGAGGTTAAGCATCTAAAGCAACATCTGAACGCACATCTTACTGAGTGAGGCCCATGATGCCCAGAACCACACACTACCCACTTACTCCACCTCTCTGCCTTTGGAGCTCCTCTAGTCCAATCCTCCATTTTATAACTGAGGAAGCTAAGATCTAGAATGGTTGACTTGCCTAAAGGTCACACAGGTGGTTGGGGAGTAGATCTTGGTTCAAACCCAAGTAGTCTGACTTCTGCTCCAAGACACTTTCCCTGGTATCTGACTGCCCATCAATGGCCATCACCTTACTGTTGTACTTAACAGCTTTTGTTCTGAAGATGTTTGGGAATTCCACATCTTGGACAGTAATTTAAGAGAACCTCTTGTTTTATCAAAATAATCTTTACTGGCACAACCATCTTTCAGTTTTGTCATAAATACTTCAACTAGGAAAAAGGTGACTTTTGTTCCAAATGATCAGCTAAGTTATTAATGTTAAGTGAAAGGAACAAAATCACAAGAGACTAACAATTTCATACAGTTATCATTTCTAAGTACGGTTACTCTTTCCGGTAAAGTCAAAACTAGAACACACTCTATATAACTCTATCACTTTTTGGGTTCAAAGGATAAAATTTAATGTTATTTTATATATGCAATATTTTTAAAAATCAACAACAAAAAATAAGATATTTATTAATTTATTTTGGAGTGGCCAAACCTCATAGCTAATGCCCTTAAATTCTTGATTATGCATAATCACTCATCACATCAACTGCAATTGGTACAATTTTTGTCACATCAAGAGATGAGCTTCCTAGTCTTTTTTTTTTTAATAGTTTTAGGGTGGAGAGTAGAGAATCACTTAATTGGTCTAGATACCTAAGCATCTCAGTAGTCAACTAACGCAATTTAAAATTATTTATTAGGTTTATTTTCCAAAACAGCTGGACTACAAACCAGAGTTATAAGTAGACAGAATTCCAAATTAGTAATGAGATAAACTATGATTTAGACCTAGCTCAGGAACTTGAACCTTGGAGAAATCATTTCATTTCTGAGTCTCAATTCTCTGTCTAACACAGTGCTACCTTCCCTCTTACAGTTATATTGCTATGAGTACCACATGATAATGTACACAAAGAACACAACAAAAAACATAAAGTACTGCACAAATGTAAAGCATATTAAGAAATGCCTATGCACTGAACCCTTTTACAAAGAACACCCCCTCAAATTCCACCTGTTTAACACCGCAAATGGGATTCCTGCTAATTTAGCCAAGTAACCAATTTAAAAATACAATCCAGTTAGTCATTCTGAAAAAACTCAGGCTAAGAAGACTGCTAGTCTTGGATTACTATTTGCTTGTACATCCTCTTCTGACATACCTCTCTGCTCATTTCCTCTCTTATAAGCAGCTTTCCGTGATTGTCTCTCCTTGCTCTGCCCCACCCCCATTTTAAACTGTTCCCTCACATCTCCTCAGTGCTTCCTTACTTAATTTATACCATAGCTGAGGTAGATATTGTCATATGACCCAATAAAAAGGGAATCCTATGCCCCTACAACTGAACAACAAGCTCTTTTAAATGCAGAGACCATTTCTACTTCTTTTGTATTCAACTAAGGATCAATGTTTGGCAAATGAAAGGCCCTCAAATGTTGACTGATAAAATGTTTTGTTATATATTTTTTTTTAAAAAAACCCAAGGTGACCCAGGAACTACTAGAGTTCAAACTAGATAACAAGAAGAATGTAACTTTGAGATATATAAAGCAATAATGATAAATAACAAAACTTCAATTTTGGTTCTGACTTGTGTTTTCACTTGTGTAGGGAACTTCCAGTACACAAAGTCCCTCTGTGTCTACAGATTAACAACTCAATTTATTTACCAGGGACCACTGAGAGAAGGGACTTGCCCAGGACAACATAGCTGGTAGTGTCAGAGGCAGGACTTTAACCCAGATGTTCTGCACTGCCCAGTCTAGCCTTCTATCCACTACTCCTTTGAAAGCTGCTTCAATAGGCAAGAACAAAAAAGAACTACACTTCACTTTCACTTCTTGGTGCAGAATCTATGAAAGGTTATGAAGACATAAGCAACTATTTAAAGGCCTTTTATGTATTTGTTCATGAGGTCTGACAGACTTAGAACATGTTCTAACTGGAGAAAGTTACACAATCCTGGAGCTCACTGAGATTTCCAAAGCCCTTACCATCCGCATCCACCTCATTGATCATATCCTGTAATTCTGCTTCTGTTGGATTTTGACCCAATGACCTCATAACAGTTCCAAGTTCTTTTGTTGTGATGGTGCCGTCGCCATCTTTATCAAATAGGGAGAAGGCTTCCTTGAATTCTGAAAATAAAAACCACCACACCACCTCAGTCTATGGATCATAATCAAGAACACTTAAATGTCTAATGCACACCTCATCACGACTTTCCAGATTATTGAAAAAAATGTCATTGAAATACTCTAATAAATTTTTTATCAGACTACCTTCTCATAGCAGCCTAAAATTCATACATACATATCTGTGGTAATATTAGTTTGTAGTTTAATAGTTATTTCTAGGTATGCTAACAAGCAGATTATTGGAGAACAGAACTAGATAATCTCTCAACCCCCTAACCAGCTATAAATTAAAAAAAAAAAACCATTCTTTATTATAATTTCTTAGGTAAAGAGTATGTATAAGTAAACAGGGAGTTATTCACAGGTCTGCAAAAAATAATTTTAGAAACATTTAGAAATGAGACCACCTTAATAAGGACTCTGCAGATATATAACTAAAGTTAAAGTTAAATATAACTAAAGTTAAAAAACAAACCAATTTTTACCAATGACACCTGAGACTGCTTTCTAGCTTTATTTCTCAATAATTATAGCTCTAGAGAGAGACATTTAGGTTACTTCATGACAGAGAGAGCATAGACTTTTTGAATTACTAAAAATTGAGAAATTAAGAATTGAGAAATCTCAACTAAAACTTCAAAGACAGACAATTACAATATGTACGCTTGTCATTTTAAACTCTTTCAAGGACAAGAGATTAGTCCTACTTTAATTGGTTCATTAGTTAGTAAATCAAAGGATGAACCAAAAGGAGCAAATGCACTAATTAATCAGTTTGGCTTGTTCTTAAGCAGCTCCTGAGGAGCTTGGTAAAATAGGAAATTCAATATTAAATGTCATCCAACAATCTTCATGTATTGTTTTCCTTTCACCTACTAGGTCTTTTTACATTTGATGGTATTTCTTTCTTTCGTTATGGATCCACACCCAGAAAGATTGGTTGTGCTTTTCCATTCAATAATCACTAACCTACCAGGCACTTCCATCATCAGTGACACTCACCAGCGATCTGCTCCTCAGTCAGCTGATCAGCCTATATGAAGAAATGAAAAATGTTAAAATCCAATGCAGAAACAGTTTGGGATCAAATGAAAGGCATTCCAGTTACATTAAAAGTATTGAAAGCTTGCATGCAATTAGCAGTGTCTCAGAACATAGTAAACTCTTAATATGTATTTACTGATTGAGTTTTCTTCCCTACATGGTCTGTGACCGAAAAAGTCCTTAAAATGATGAATCTTTTGCAAAATTGTAAAAACCAGCTACCAAACCAAAAATACAAACAACAGGGGATACACTATATTTAATTTTAAAATGTGCTTCAACAAGAAAGTGACAGCTGCTATTTGGTTAAAGTTCTTTCTGAATAGGTGGCTTATCTTATATGCTATGAGAACCAGACAAGGTCGGTGCTTGACTTGATATATGAAAAATGGCACCTCTGGTGGCAGAACACTTTTTAGCATCAAGATAAAGGTATTCACAGAGAACTGAGACAGAAGAGTGCCATCTACCGAATCATTAATACAGCTTCCTGCAGTAACCACTCTTCTCATCCAAGATGTGACCCAGCCCAACTCTTTTCAGCTTGAGAGCTAACAGGATCATATCCAGGTCTAAGCTTTTATAGTACCTTGAGTATTGCTGCTGGCACTCTAAATACAGTTATGTAATTATACTGTATTGGATGTAAAAGCATGTTAATCCTTTTATAGGAGATGCATTTTTAAAATGGGGAAAAAACCCAAATGTATACCAATGGCTTTGTCCTCTACCCTCAAAGCTTCCTTTAATGTAACAAATGCTTTCTAGTTATATTAATTAGGTAGTTATTTGTTAAAAGCTTACCACTTTATAATGCTCCCAGACAATTACCAAGCCACAAAGAGAATGTTACTTAGTTGCTACAGAGCACAGTAACATTAAGGTTATAGAAATCTACACAATCTGCCTTTCTTGGTGGAGAAACAAACTATCAGTAGAACACACACCTCACCATTTTAAGGGTATCATAAAATTCTCTCATAATAAGAACCAAACCTGTAAATGACAAGAAACTTAATTTTCACTCGTACTGTTCCTTCTAGGGAACCCGCAAACAGAATTAGAGAGAGTGGTTTATTCTTACATATCTTGCTTTTTAATTAAGGAAACTTTATGGACATACTTGCAAAATAATTCCTAATAGTTCTTCCTTGATAATGCATGAAGAAAACATTTCTCTCTCGGGGCCTTTCATATCATACATATGAACCTAAGTTTTCTGATTAGTAAACAACTTGGAAGTGCACATTTTTTCAACTCCAGCAGCAATAAATTGGCTTTCTTTGATCAAGTGAAGTAGTTGTGATGATTTATGTAACTCTACCAGAGGAAGGTCTTTATTGTACCACAGAAAAGGCCACACCTTATTCTACAGCCAGGAAGAAATAAACAGCCAGCTCCACTTCACCAAAAAAAAAAAAAAAATGCTTTAACATATTGGAGCTATTGAAGCGTAGGTCCATGGACATGATCAAGCATCCAGCAGTTTGTTTTCCCTGAGCAACGGCCTCCCGACACCACCCCATCGCCCTGACTACCAGGGCAAAGGTAGCAACGCTGGAGCAACGACCCCACCCAGCCAAGCCATAAAATCCTGTCCCGGGGATGATGTCAGTTATCCCCAGAGGAGGGGGTGGCGATGGAGGAAGGGGGATGTGGAAAACACACGCCCAGCGCGGCCCCTAATCACATTTGGCGATCTAAGGGCCGGCAGGAACTGCGAAGAGAGAGCGGAAACCAAGGAGGGCATCCCCCCACGGACCGGGACAAGGCTGAGCAGGCGATGCAGATGCGGCAGAAAGGGAAGCCTGCGAGGAAAAGTGGGGATGAAGGGGGCTGGGGGAGCCTTGGAAGGTTCCAGAAAGGCAGAGAGCGGGCGCCTGGACACCGGCGGGGCGAGCCGGGCTCGGGAGCTTCCCCTTTCCGACCCCGCAGCCGCCGCGCCTCCCAGCCCCTCCCGGGTCCCGGCCGGCCCCACGGCGGCGGCCTCCCCGCCCCCCTCCATCCCCCTCCATCCCCCTCGCGAAGCAGAAACTTTGCAGTCTCTCCTGGAAACGAAGCAGCTCGCCCTCCTCCCCCTCCCGCCTTCCCCGCCCCAATTAGCGCGCAGGCGAGAAGGCTCCTCTGGGGAAGGAGGAGACCTCTGATGTAACGAAGCCCACAAATGGCTTTCCAGCTGCGCTTGGGGGTAGGAGGGAAGGGACACGCTGCGCTGCCTGCAGAGCCCCCACCCCCGGCGCACTGCAGCTCCGCGGCTTCCGTGCTCCCCCCGACTCTGCTACACCGCCGCCCCCCACGTCCTCCACCCCCTCGGGCTCCGGGCTGCCCCCACCCCAGCCCGCGCCCCGTGCGCACAAACACGCGGGGGAGGCGGGCGCCCCTGCTCCCGTGCCCGATCCGGGGGGGCCCGGCCGCCCACCCGCACTGCGGCCCCGGCCCTGGGGGCACCGGAGCCCGAGGGCGGCCCGGGCGGTGTGCGCCAAGGCCCATTCATTCTAGCCGGGGAGGGGAAGGCGTGCATCACCTCCACCCTCGTGGCCCCGGCCCCAGCGCTCCCCCCCACCCCAAGCGGGCGGACACACGGCCCAAGGCGATCGTCCCCCTCCCCCGGCGCTGCCCTCCGGAGCCTCCCCGAGGGGAGAGGGGCGCCGCAGGCAGCGGGGCGCAGGGAGCGTCGGTGTCAGAGGACAGGGAGGACGGGGGAAGAGGAGGGGGCGGCTGGCTACCCGAGGCGCAGATGCTGCGGCAGCTCCACAGCCCTCGGCCAAGGGAAGCGGGGGGTGGGGGTGGGGTGGGGGTGGGGTGGAGGAGGGGGAGCGGGATAAAGGAGCAGCTCGGCGGCAAGGAAACCCCCACGCCAAGCGAGCAGCTGCACCATGCATCCCCACGATTCGACCCTATGGCGAGAACCAGAAGGAAGAACCAAAAGGCAGAGCGCCTCCCCCTCTGAAACAGCGTCCAGGAAAAACGGGAAATGAACCACGAGCTCAGAAAACGGGGGAAATCGGCGCCAGCAGCTGCTACGACAGCAGCGGAGCCCTACCTACCATGGTGCGCGAGCGGGGAGAGAGGGAGGAAGGAACGGAGGGGGCTGCGGCCGCCGTGCGCTGGGGAGCTGCCTGCTGCACTGGCGCTGGGACCACCGGCCCTGCTTCGGCTCGGCCTCCGGGGCGCTGACGCGGGGCTGTGGCTGCTCGGGCTCCCGCCGCCGCCGCTGCTGCCGCTGCCGCCGCTGCTCTACAGCCGCCGCCGCCGCCCGAGTAACGGAGCCGCCTCCTGCACTCGCCTGCCCGCTGCCAGCGCTGGAGGTGTGCTCCTGCGCCGCGAGCCTCCCTATATATAAGGCGCTGTATCCCTCCGCCGAGCCGGGGATCGCAGGCAGCGCGCGCCAGGGAGAGCGGCTGCCGCGCGCTGCGTAGCCTCGCCCCCAAGACGTTCCCCTAGCCCGCCCCCAATGCGCTCCCTCTGCTTCTCCACCCTCCGGAGGCCTGGCCCTCCTCCTCCTCCTCCTCCTCCTCCCCTCTGTCAAGTCGGCCGGGCAGCCCGAGGGAGTGCAGAGAGAGTGTGCCCACAGGCTAAAGCTGCAGGGACCGCACCTTGGCATGAAGTGCGGCAGAGGGCTCTAGAATTTGGGTGGGAACCCGGCACTGTGACAGGGAATGACAGGCACGTCTGTCAGTGAGGTTTGGGTGACATGGGGGCCCTGCGATAGCCGGAAAAGGTAAACTCCCCACACCCTCACCCCGACATCTCCCTGCGGCAATACTTGGCCTCCGGACTGGGAAAGATGCCCTTACTGCGGGGGTCTCTATGCAACTCGGAGTCTAGGAGTCTTAACTTTGCTTGCTTTGACATTGCAGACAGCTTCATGGGACCTGCTCTATTAAAAAAAAAAAATTAAAAAAAAAAGCTTGCCCCAAGTGCTACAAAAGCTAGAGGAGAGGGAGATTGGAGGAAGGGGAGGGAGGAAGATGGAGTTAGAGCAGAAATGAATTACATCAAATTAAAGCAACATCAGAGGTATGCTAGGGGAAAAAAACCCAAGCTGCAATTTGATGGTGGAACAAGTTGGCTGGAGGTTTTCTCTCCATATTTTTTTTTCTAGTTTTGAAGGAATAGCTAGAGGTGGGAGGGATTTGCTTTGGCTGTCAATTAAACTTTAAAATATTGAACAGCCTGATTCTTCGCGTCTTTCCACTAAATAGTCCCCCCAGTAAACCTGAATTACATTTACCCTTTCCCTTGCTGCTTTTTCGCCTTTTATCCGTGCAAAAATACCATCCATTTGAGTTCTAAGAGCACCAAAATCTAATGTATTAATGACTTGCAAAGTCATGTTTTAAATATATATTTTATTTATCATGGATGGCAGCGGCAGCTTTACAGCACATAAGGAAAGGGCAAATATTAAAAATCCAGAAGAATTCCACCCCCTTCAAACTATGGCTTGAACATATTCATAATAACTAAGGCTGGGCCTTCTAAAATGACATTTTGTCTTTAAATTTACTTTACCTAAGGCATATTTTAAATTATACTGGTAGATAGTAAAATGGTATTTTCAGTCATTCCATTTAAACGCATCTTTTTTTTTTTCTTATCTTGCCAAAATGCTACAGTTTCACTTTTTTGCAAAGGCAGACCACAGAATTTGATCTTTTGTTTACAAGGCTGGGGCAACAGTTGCAAGTTATCCTTCCCTTAGTCTTTCAGAGAATGTTGCAAAGTGCTTGATTGATGCAGCGCACCACAGAATGTTTTTTGCTTGGTTGTGTTTGCTTCTGACTACAGAGAAATAATTGAAAAAGAATATCGAAAAAGAATAGGAATGTCCCTGTACCTTGCAGAGACCACAGGATTTATTAGGATAACCCTATGCAATCCATCTATGCAATTAGTTGGAGTGGGATTATAAATTTCTTAATGGATCTGCTTCTGGAATGTCAGAGAAAGACTGAACCTTCAGCTCAATTTAGAATGATTTCTGGAACAAACTTCAGATTACCATAGCTTTCCTTTTTCATTTAGGAATATGTTATTCCTTTTATAAAATCTACAAAGAAATGCTAATTCTATATTCACTGGGAGCTGGAGATGTGGGAGGGAGAAGGAAGAATTTTTAATGGGAAAACTGTAAATAAAGAAATAAAGGGGACCTATAAAGATCAGTTCAAGGAATATTAATAACCCAGTGCTTTAGAGGTCTGAGAAAATGTCTAAGAATTATTCCCTTGCTTAATAATTTACTTAGTTCATCAGATATTTGTACTCATCTTTTTTTTCTAGTTTTCTGAGAGTTAAATGCAACTAGTATTGGAATAATAAACAATATTAAAATGTAAAATAAATTTGATTCTATTATATTTTTGTAAAGTTGGATCATTCTAGCCTTGAAAATTATTCACTCTAAAATAAGATTCGTTCTTCTATTCAACGATTCACTTACCTTTAATTGTCCTCAAAATACAATTCAATACAACTCTGTGTGTGTGTATGTAAAACATATCCTTCTCGCTCATAACTCAATCTCCAAAAGGGAAATAATTTTTTATGTAATATAGTAACACTCTCGTTATGATTCTTCATGTTATAAATCAGTTAAGAGTTTCTTTTGGTCATTCTTTAATACACGAAAGCTTATCTCAACTGTTACATTTGTTGGATTTTTTAATGAGGTCATGCTTTACTAAGTTTTATGGCTAATTTGACACACTGAAATTAAGAAGGTCCAAGTGACTTGCCCAAGATCTTCCAGTGAGTCAGTGCTGGAGCATAAAGTACTTAAACTTGGGCCCTATTTTGCTTCTTCCTTTGGGGATCCAACATTAGATTTTGTATGAATGAATCGGAATGATACCACTAACATAAATCTTTCAAAGAACAATTTAGAAGGTAGATTCTTCTTTCTGACAGACTTCTCTTTGCCATGGACTCAGTTCTTTCTAAAGTCAGAAAGTTAATACAACCTCCTGAAGCTGAAGATAAACAGGAAAACTAGCATGGGAGCCAAGAACCAGAGTTCTAGTCCCAGTTTAGACCCTAATCTGATGTCTTATCAACTCGATGTGCTTCAGTATTCTCATCTGTTAGATGAAGCTATACAAGATAATCTCTAAAGTGCATTTCAGCTTTAAAGAATCTTCAACTTCCTATGAATTTAGATTATAATTCAGTGAGGATGAAAAAAAGTCCATGTAACTAAGACATTTAAGTGGAACTGGTCTTATGGAAATATTTAAATGCAATAATGTTAAATGTTTAAAAACAGAATGCAAAGTAGTATGAACATAATGTATTGAGCAATGTAAAAATACAATTCATAACACCCACAAAGTTCAAGAGGGAATATGGAGTAATGTGCCAGCATACCCTCAATGGGCAAGATATGTTACAATCAAATCCTCCCTTGAAGTTACAAAACCATTCACTTGATCAGTTACTTATAAGAATATTCCCATAGAACTGTTCCACATAGTGCTTTCTGTCTAAATATCATGTTTTTTGCAGAACCAATTAATAATATTAACTGATATATTCAGTTCAACAAGAATTTATTAAGCACTTATTACATGCCAGGCACTATCTTAGGCTCTTCAGATACAGAGACAAAAACAAGTCAATCTCTGTCTTTAAGGAGCTCATATTCTACTGGGAGAACAATATGTATACAGTAAATATAAAAATATTCAGAATAAATTCAAAGTAATTTGGGGGGACGCATTTTAGGCACTGTGGCATAGATTGGTCACTGACCTGACAGGAAGATCTGTTTGAATTCTACCTATCATTGTTAGCTGGGTGATCCAGAACAAATCATTTAAGCCCTCTAGGCCTTAGTTTCCCATCTGCAAAATGAGGGGGCCGAACTTGATGACCTCTAAGGTTCCTTCTAGCTCTAAATCTATGCTCCTATTGCAAGGGGCTCTCTCTACAATATAAGTGGCGTGGCGCTGCATTATTGCATTGCATATTTATCTCACACAACCATAAACTTTAGTGCAGAAAGGAGCTATAGAGGTCATCTAGTGTAGCCCAACCTCTTCTTTGCACAGACACAGAAGAATCTCAGTTACATGACTTGCTTGCCCAAGGTCACACAACCAGTTTAGTAGCAGTTCACTGTTACTTTCACCTTAGCCCACTGCATCCCATTTTGTCATTAACTCTCTTGAAAACGTCACCAAACTGTCTGTGAATGTAAGTACTGAATCAAGAGAACAATGAAAGCCAAAATGTACAACAATGATTAGAACTACAACAAAATCAAACTGGCACTTGCCACATCCAGAGTCTATAGCATCTGTCTCATACTTAAGGAACACTACTATCCCATGTACTGAGAGAACTTTGAGTTCATGTGCTACACAGAAGTGGGTCTCCATGTATTGTAAGAGGTCTTCCTACAAACGCTAGAAACCACTTGCTGTGGATTTCATGACTGGACATTTTTCTTCAGGTATGGATTGAATTAAATGACCTCTAATTCTGTGTGTGTATTTCATATATACATGTGTGTATGTATATGTGTAAGTGTATATATACATATATGAAATACATATGTGTATTTCAATTGTATACAAATACAATATATATGTATGCGTATATAAATATATGCATATGCACACATATATATACACATATACATCTATATGCACATATAAATGTATATATGAAATACACACACATACATATATATACATATATTCAAAGGCATCTTCAAAATGACATTCATTGAGAATGGTCAATTAAGGAAGGGTGATTTATTTATAGTCTAAATTTATTTTGTTATTTAATTATTGTAATCATTATCTTAATTTATTTTTGTAACAACATTATTACAATAGATTTTCAATTATTCATGAATGGATAATCCACAGGTTGGTTTCATTGGTCAACCAGAATCCTTCTGGGTTATCTCAGGGAAGACACATCAACTTAACACATATGATTAGTAAATTCAATCTGTTTTCCCTCCAAAAATAATTCCAAAGTGAAATATAGAATTTTTATTATTCATTGTTTTTAATTATTTATACTGAAGTTGATACTTAGATACTTTGAATGATCTGTGATTTCATCTACATGGCTCCAACTCCTAATCTCTATAACCATGGCCAAAAGAAACCCAAAAATCACCACCTATGACAGTCCTTCTGTCATACTTAGCTAGACTAATCTTGGGACAATGGAGATATGAGCCATTACTACCTCATATTCGATCTGGTAAAACCTGAATAATATAGCTTTTAAGAATCCAGCATCCTGAAGACTGGAGATCAGGAAAGGTATGGAGCTGGATAAATAGATATGAGAATCAGCTGCAAAGAGTGGAATTGAATCCTTGAGAGCTGATTAGCCGTCTAGGTCAAAAGTTAGGTAGAAAAATGGATGAAGATTCATCAAAGAAGACTGAGGAGTTCACGGACAGCACAAGCAGTACTATAATGGATGTAGACAGCACAATTTCCAGTGGGTGTTCAACTCCTGCAATGATGAATGGACAAGGAAGCACTACTTCTTCAATATTCAAAAATATTGCCTATAACTGTTGTTGGGGCCAGTACCAGACTTGCTTTAATTCTGGTCCAGATCTGGCAGATCATATTCATTCCATATATGTAGATTGTCAGCAAGGAGAGGTATTTGTTTGCCTATGGAAAGGTTGTAAACTATACAACACCCCTTCAACGAGTCGAAGTTGGTTACAAAGGCATATGCTGACACTCAGTAGAGACAAACCTTTCAAGTGTGTTGTTGGTAGTTACAATGCTAGTTTCACATCTCGGGGAGGGCTAGCTCGTCATGTACCCACACACTTTAGTCAGCAGAATTCTTCAAAAGTTGCCAGCCAGCCAAAGGCCAAAGAGGAATCTCCTTCTAAAGCTGGAATGAACAAGTGGAGGAAGTTAAAGAATAAAAGACCTCGCTCATTACCACGATCCCACGACTTCTTTGATGCATAGACACCGGATGCAATACGACATTGAGCCATATGCTCTAAACTCGCAGCCCATAGAGAAAGTTTAGGAAAGGGACACAGTGTTGTTTTTCATAGTACTGTAATAGCCAAGAGAAAAGAAGATTCTGGAAAGATAAAATTGCTGCTTCATTGGATGCCAGAAGACATTTTGCCTGATATGTGGGTAAATGAAAGTGAATGACATCAACTTAAAACTAAAGTAGTTCATTTATCAAAGCTACTCAAGGACACTGCCTTGCTTTTGGATCCAAACATATACAGAAATTCTAGCCAAAGAAGTACATACAGTGGAATCCTGGAAGAATCCAGCATCCTTTCTGTGCCTCTGCATAGGCAGACATCTAAATTGGACAAAGGGACTTTCAGAGATCATCTAGTCCAAGTCCTTCATTTTACATATGAGTAAACTGAGTAAACAAAGAGATGAAGTGTCATAAATTAACTAGTGGTAGAGCCAGTACTTACATCCAAGTCATTTATTTTGAATTCTGTTTTATGTGAGTTTAGCTTAGATTTATATGTGTACAGGATTATGTACTTTAACCTTTATCCTCTTCAACAACAATTTTTGTACTTTGAAATTTACTATTATCAATCATACACCAATCCAATTACTAAATACTTATGCAATACCTAAATTTTAGACTGTGATTACGTGCCATTAGAAAAAAGTAGCAATCTAACAAATACAGTACCTCTGTTTCTATGTGATGTGTCCCTCCATTTAACAAGTATTTATTAGGCACCTACTAATTGCTGGGTACTTTGCTAGAATGGGGTTTCAAAGACAACATATGCCACAGGTGCATTGTGTTGCCATGTTAGAGCTACAGTTCTAATTAATATACACATCTAATGAATTGGAGGAGTTGTTTTTCCAAGGTGTACCATTATTTTTATCTTAATTTCAGTCTGTCTCCATTTTCTGAGTAAGCAACTAATCAAATGTAATTTCTTTAAAACAAATTTTTAAGTGCCCCCCTTTATATGCAAAGATGACCCAAATGACCCAGCATCAATAGGGCAAAAAGCTTTGAGCTGTTTTCCTGGTAATGGTAAAGGCTATTCGCTCTTTTACTGGGTCTTCCCTTGTGACCAAGTCATGAATATGTAAGACAGCTAGCAGGGGTCAGGGGTGACCTCCATGTCTGTGGAATAAAGCAAAGTTACCGGCCATTAAAGGGGTTGAACCCATGACTTTGGCTTCATTAGCACTGTACTTTGACCAGCTGAGCCAAGAAACCCCAGATTGCCAAAGGTTTTGTAGAATTTAAGAAACCAGAATGAGAATTTAGTTTCTAAAATATGAAATAATGACCTTATCAGACTGAATATTTTTTGTACATTGTTTATTGACTAATACTAATGTAAAAAACATCATCTCCAAAACTTTTTGTCTATACCACACTAGAAATGATAGAACTGCCACTGAATAAAGCAATGCATTCTGCAGATTGTATTTATGAAGACTTCGATTCACACTGGCTTTGATGTGTATTTCTTTTTTCCAATGATCAGAGGCTAGTTTTTGTTACAGAGAAATTCTAATTCTTATCTAGCTACTAACTAAACATCTTATATTTTTGCCAATAGGTTGATTAGAAACCAAAGCTTCTGTGCCAATTCTGTCACTGGTTGAGCTGGTAAAATGTGATCTCTTTAAGGAGGACTGTCTCATTTTGCAGTAGGCAATTAATTTAAAACATTGAAAGAGTACTGGATTTAGAGTCACAGGATCTGGGTTTAAATTTGACCTTGCTTCTATACTACCTATGATTTTAAGCAAGACTGAAAATGATGAGATTAGACTTTATGATTTCTTACATATCCATCTATTTCTACATGGTTCTTAGTAGGCATAAAATGAGATATAAATCAGAAGTACTAGTTAATGCTCATTATGATCCTGTAGAGTGATACAACTAACTAATTCAAATTGAAACTTGATGTTCTAATTTTGTTTGGTGGTCAGAATGGCAATTAGAATAGGTGCCTATTTACCTTAGGGCACCAAAAATTAGAGACCATGTTTAGTCTTTCAGCAGTATGGTAACAACTGAGCTTAGCATCTAGTTAGAATGATTAGATTTAAAAAAAGGCTACTAGATGCCATGATTCTTCCCCTACACCCCCCAATCCTCCCTACCCTTGCCATGACTATGCCTCTCTAACTCTGTTTTCTCCTTTCTTGGTAGTGGCTTCCCAAGAGAGATCAGGTGGTGGGTGACTTGGGGGTCTTGGTGTCACCACACCATAGGGTAATGTCCCAGGGTCTTTAACTAATACTCAATTGAACTTAATTCAAAAAAAAAAATTGAGTTGAGGTTCTGTACACTTGGTCCAGGAACAAAAATTGCTACTTACAGCACCATTGGTTAGAGAGTACTAACTAAGCTTCAGGCATTCCAGATTTCTCACTGTTACTTGGATTACAGTATGAGATATCTTAAAGTCACACTTTAAAAGAGTATCTCCATAAAAGATTCAGAATCTGAGTTGGAAAGGACCTCAGAGGTTATACAGCCCAACCTGAAAGCATGAATTCCCTCCACAAAACTCCTAAGAAGTCATCATCCAGTTTTTGCTTGAACCCCAAAGGCAAAGTCTTCTATATCTGCCAGTCCATAAACATTTATTAAACACCTATTATGTGCTAAGAGGTGGGGATACAAGGAAAGGTTAAAAAAAGAGTCCCTACCTTCAAGGAGTTTACAGTCCCATTTGAGAACAACATACAGATAACTATGAATAAACAAGCTATGTACAAAATAAATTATAAATCATTAAGAGAGAAGGCACTAGAATTAAGATGGATTTTGAAAGGCCTCTAATCCTTAGGAAGTTTTTCCTTAAGTTCAGCCAAATTTTGTTTTCCTATAACTTCTACTCTCTGATTCTCATTATATTCTGTCTAGACCAAGCAAAATAACCTTATTCAAGAAAGTCTCACAAATAACTGAAGACAACAATCAATCTTTTCCCTCCCACCAAAATTTTTTTTTCTTTTCTAGGATGAACATCCTGATTCTCACTTAGTTTTGTATCTCCTCACTATCTCAATTGCCCTACTCTGGATGTATTCTAGCATATCAAAGTTCCTTCAAAAATATCCTGCCTAGAACTGAACACAATACCAAAGATATCTTTTAACAAGGGAAGTCTATATAGGAATATAGACTTCAGAATGAATAGCATATACAGCTATTAAATGAGTTCTGAGATTACATTGAACTTGCTGTCTACTAGAACCCTGGCTGTTTCCCCACATGAACTGCTTTCTAACCATGTCAAACCAAGCTATACCCCTCCTGTCCAGTTCCTACCATGTACCCTAGAGCTCAGTGTAGCTAACCACATGGGGAGCCATTCCCTTTAAACTTCCTGCCAGTAACCTCTTCTCCTTTCCCTCTCCTTTCTGTGTGATTCTCCTATCTCTATCCCTCTGAGTAAACTCAGAACCCCAGATCTACTTCTTCTCCTGGGTCTACTATCCCCTTCCCAGAAATAGTGAGTTGAGACACTCAAACCTCCTTTCTTCCCCACCCCACACACTGGTTATGCTTGTACATGGTCACACACCACTTGGATGAACAAGGAATCATCAACTACAATCTTTCTGAGAAGACTGAAAGCCACCAGGCCTTACCACCCACCCTAATGCTGAAACTTCCAATATGTCAAGTCAACAAGGATTTATTAAATGTCTACTGTTAAGATAGTAGGAGACACTCTGTTTTCCAGAGCTAAGGCCCAGCAAGCAGCTGTACCCTGAGCTTGGCATATCAACAATCTTTGCACTTACCCTCTGGATGATCTCACCCTCTGGCAAAATCGAATAATTATTGTATTGCTTTAACCAGCACCAGGTGTTCTCTGAGCTCAGAGAAACACTGGACCTATGTTTTGATCATGAAGCATTAATCAAACTTGTCTCATTGTTGCTGTTACTTCTCATTGTCAAGGCCACAGCTCACTGAGTAGCCGTAGGTATACATATGAGGATCTCCTCACACTGCCTTGGGTCCCCCCATTAGGGGTGGGGCTTCCGCATTTGTGTCCTTGCTTGCAAACCATATCCCTCACTTTGAAATTAAACTTCTATTTGATTCCTAACTGTGCTGTCTTTAGCCTGTTCTGTTTGACTCTGTCCACTCACAGGGTTAGAGGCCAGTTCAGTTAGGTTGATACTACTGATGTCTCCCTCAATTAATTAGTGCAGTAAGTACTTAATACTTTTTCATTCACTTATATCTCCTCTTACATCCTATACTTGTACATTTCTTTAAAAATCCAAATGTAATATTTTACATTTATGAATGAATAAAAAGTCACTTATTATATATCAAGCACTGTGTTAAGCTCTGGGGATACAAGGAGCTTACATTCTACTGAAGTGAGTAATACTTACAGGCGAATGGTATCAGGGAGGGATTTTGGTTAGGAAAGTGACTTGGATGGTGAATGGATGCATAAGAGTATAGATCAACACACCCTTTCCAGTACCATTACTACTGTTTGATTAGGGTTCCAGAGCTGGAAAGGGGTGGGGACAAGAGGTGGGGAAGAAGGAGATAGGTGGAGGATGTGAGGCAAAATGTCTGGAGAGAAGATGGCTGGGGAATAAAGTGAAGCATGACTAAAATCAACCTTACATTAATATGTAGTTAATGACGTGAGGTACTCCTCAATTAGGACAGCAGGATCCCAGCGACAGAATTC
The DNA here is from genome assembly GCA_028658325.1 of Potorous gilbertii. Lineage (NCBI taxonomy): Eukaryota > Metazoa > Chordata > Mammalia > Diprotodontia > Potoroidae > Potorous > Potorous gilbertii. Next base: position 40,804,366 of record CM053774.1, read on the forward strand.
CAAAGGGAAAAGGGTAAGCCCTCCAAGGCATGGTTTCTGGTCCAGGCAGAAAGTTAGTGAGAGCAGATTTCATCCTTTTAGTTTTAGGCCATCATTCTCACCTGAGCAAATTTTCTTGGGTCTAGGTTTTGTCATCTATTCAGCATATTAATGTCCCAAAAGATGAATCTTCCTAAAACATGTTACTTCACTCAAAAATTTCAGTAGCTTCCTAATGCCGACAAGATAAAGTTTGACCTTGTTAGACTGGCATTTAGGGTCCTCCTTGATCTGGTCTTAAGCTGACTTTCCCTCTTACTAGTCCCTTATACAGAATGGCCTTTACTAGTCAGAAGACTTAGGTCCCAGGTCTGCCACCTAGCAGCTGAGTACTTTGACAAATCCCTTGAGTTTTGATAAATACAATTATTTCATCTATAAAATGGGGACAATAATAGTTACACTACCTATGTCACATGGGAAATAAAAAAATTATCTACTCACCCTATCTCAATTTATGCCCCATGCTTGACCACTTCTATACAACATTCCCACTGACTAGAATGTCCTTGCACCCTCTTTTCCTTTAAGTTGCATCCAACCTTCTTAACATCCAAAAGCTTAGAAATTATTTAGTTCAACCTAAAGGCTAGTGGCTTGTCTAAGATCTTAGAGGTAATTTATTTAAGGTCACAATGCAACTATACAAATACTCATTTAATTAGTCTCTCAATATGTATATCTAGGACAAATACTGCAGATGGACAATAAATAAGGCCCAAAGGAGTAAAAGGTTGGGTTGAATCATGTTTGGGAAATTTTGCAGGACTTTCAATGATGTCAAGTTGTTTGCTGCCACAAATGCTCATATCTTTTATTGGTACTACTACATTGCTACAAATTGTGAAACACCACAATTTTGGAAAAAGTAAAATACCAAATAGCCCTAAGACCAATAGGCATAAATTGGCTATAGCACATAACAAAGGATAACTTGTATGCAAGAAGTTATGTAAAATTTATGTGACTACGTCATGTACCAAGAAAAATATGGACAATCTAATGCTTAGCATAGTGGCTGGCACATAGTTGATATGTTTATTGACTGACTGGCAACCCACATGGCATACTGGTACCTCCCAAGATATCAAAATAATCAGAGGAAGGTTTCCAGTCTTTTGGGGGATGAACTTTTGTATGTGTGTTCTCTATGGAATAATGGACACAAATCACACAGGATAAGAAGATATGAAGAGGCTCTGCTGTGCATTATAAAGAGTGCCCATGCTAATGAAATGATGGATTCATCATAGTTTCAAAGTATAAGTGAATGCCTACTTCATCCAGGGCACTCTGTTAGGTGCTAAGGGAAATATGCTCAAAAAGTTTACAAGCCAGGAGACAGAAGGATAGATACTAGAAAGTGTTATTAAATATATAATGAGTGGCATAGACAATAAATGCTTTAGAAATGAAGAGAGATAGAGTGCCCTGGTTGGTTAAGGAAGGCTTCTCTAAGAGGCAGAACGGTATAATAACAATAAAATTCACATTTAAATAGTGCTTTGAGGTTTTGTTGTCGTTCAATCATTTTGGTCCTGTCCAATTCTCCATGATCCAATTTGGGGTTTTTTTTGGCAGTTATTGGAGCGGTTTGCCATTTCCTTCTGCAGCTCATTTTACATATGAGGAACTGAGGCAAACAGGGTTAAGTGACTTACTCAGAATCACACAGTTAGTAAATGATTGAGGCTAAATTTGAACTCAGGAAGCAGATTCTTACCTACTTCAGGCCTGTCATTCTATCCACTGTGCCATTCAGCTATCAGGCTTCAAGGTTTACAAAATGCGTTCATGAGAACAATCTTACGACCCCAAAATAATGATGTCATTTTGGTCCTCTTCGAGAATAAAGGACAACAACCACCTCTGTGACTTTTGACAAGTCACAACCTTTCTGAGCTTTTATTGTTTTCTTTGTTTTTGTCCTTTCCATTTATAAAAAGAAGGGATTTGACTAGATAAGCCTGAGTCCAGTTCTAAATCTATGGTTCTCTGAATCCTTTCGGAAACGTAAAAAGAAAGGCAACATATGACTAAAGGGAATTGCTCGCCTACATATGGTCTCAATCTGCATCTGTCTTTGTTGGATCATCATCCATATCAAGTCCCTTGACTATGTGTATACTTAAAGGCTTTGTCCTAGACCCTTTTCTCTTCGTACTGTATTTCTCGGTGACGTCATCAATTCACATGGGTCTAATTTGTTATTTCTATGCTGATGACTCTTGGATCAAGCATTAGAGTTTGGATCTTCTGTCAATCATAAGCAACTGCCTATCGAAAGTTTCAAACTGAATATTCTTTTGGTAGCTCAAATACAACATATTTGAGCTCAAAACTGAATTCATTGCCTTTTCTCCCAAACCAGCCTTTCTTCTTCCAAACTTCCCTCTTCCTGTTGAGGGCACCACTATCCTTCACATCTCCTGTATTCGCTTTACTTTCCCTTGCCCCACATAGCCAATCAGTGGCCAAATCATGTTATTCTACCTCCACATCTCTCAAGCCCTTCCCCTTCTCTCTAGTCCAGGTCTTCAGCATCTCTTGCCTGGACTCATAATGGCCTCCTAATTGCTCTCCTTGCCTCATGTCCTTCCACTCCAGAGTATCCTTCATACAACTGCCAAAGTAATTTTCCTACAACCATGTCACTCCCCTACTCAATAAACTCCAAGGGCTCCCCTATTCCTTCTACGATAAAATACAAATTATTGTTTGGTTTTTAAAGCCCTTTGCAATCTTCCCCAGCCTAACTTTCTATGTGTTATTACCTTTCATATACACTAATGTCCATACATACTGGTTTTCTTACTTCTTATATACCTCACTCATCTCCTGTTCCCCTGCTTTAGTAACTGTCCCCCATTCCACACTTCTTAGAATTCCTGGTTTTCTCCAAGGTCCAGCTCAAGCATTACCTTCTATATGATGGCTTTCCTGATCCACCTTCACATTCCCAGCAGTTAGTTCCATCTTACCAAATTATCTCATATATACCCATATGTGTATATTTCCCCCAACTAGACTGTAAATGGCTGCAGGACAGGGATTGTTTTGTTTTTGTCTTTACTTAATTTTGTATCCTCAGTACCTATGGTTATAATTCTCAAACTTTTTTGTCTTCAGGACCTTTTTATATGCTTAACAATTGAAGTCCTCCTAAAGAGCTTTTATTTACATGTTTATAGATATTTACCATATTAGAATTAATACATCTTAGCATTATTATGAAAACAGTTCAGAGCTCCAGGATGCCCCAAAGGGAGTCTCCAGATCATACATGGAGAACTGGTCTATAGCACAGTAAGCACCTAACAAATGCTTGCTAATTGATTGCTGCTAGGTCACTCAGTTTTCCATTTCTCTTTAGAAATAGGATAGGAAGGTGAGTTTAAAGGACTAGTGATTATTAGTGAACTGATTCTTCCTACTCTGACCATTACTCACACAAAGCTTTGACCAAGCTTAAATTAGGGTGGAAACTGCTGCTCAGCCACCCTATCCCTAAGCATTCCCTCTGCTATGAAATTCTTCACATTTTCACATAGATCCTCTCCCTGACTCCTGTGGTGGAAAAAATTGGAATGAATAGTTTGACACAATTGGGAAACTGGAACCGATTTTCTGTTCTTTTTGAGTTTCTTCCATTTATTCTAACTAGAAACTCCGGGTCATTCTTTAACAAATCCTGTACCCAGAGATTACTATGGTGGTAATGCCAATGACTTACTTTGGGAATCATGATTGTATTTGAAATCATTTCTGTACTATAAAATGATTTGCGTTCCCTAAGGACTGTAAGTTACAGGGACTGAATTTTGGTGTTCCAAAATTCCCACTTGTCTATAACTCTCAAGTCAACTGATTATAGTAACTTAAGAAAAGAAAAAACCTAAAAACTGACCAAAAGTTTTTGAAAAGAAAAAAGTATAACAACTTTTCAAAAATATGTAATTTTAACTTTCAATTTTAATGTCAAAAGACCTGGTTCCTGGGAGCAGAGGCATCCTCTCCTGATAAAGACCTCTGTGTACAAAGACGTACAGAATAAGTACAATCCTAGGAGAGCCTGATATCTAAAGAGAAGGGATCAAGCTTTTCTAGCATTCTCTGGCTCATTATGCCCCTATTCCAGAGTAGAATATTAGGGGAAACTGTTGAAACAAATTAGGAATGAGTCTCCCTAAAATGGGATTCACAGAGACCCTTCTAAAAGATATTCAATATACAAAGATCAAGTATAGGAAAACTATGTATTTCTCCACCACAAAAGAAATGCCCAAAACACAAAAGATGCTAATACGTGCATTAACAAATACTTAAAACACGATATAGTTTGGGAAACTGCTGAATAGGCATTTCACTTTCACCTCTGATCTACATCTAAAGAACTCATGGTCCCTACATTCTAGAAAGTATAATAGGTACCTGAAAAGAGTCCTTTCATCTGCAGCATCCTTTCAGTAATCAAATTCTCTACCAATGAAAGATTATGAAAAAAGGATCACCTCCTTTGAAGCAACTAGTACTTGAAACTAGCAGAGAAGTTGCCAGCTTCTCAAACATAGAAGGTTTCTACCAGTGCTAACAACTGAAACACAAATCAGAAAAATGCAGTGAAGGATTTGAGGTCCAGCCTGGGGCTCAGTCAAAGTAAACATATGTACTCTCTGCCATGTGCATTCAGCTATCATAATTGCCCCTGGAGAGAGGAAGAAAGAGGGAAATTCTCTCTCTCATCTCTCCTGACAAAAGTCTAAGAAAATCTATCAGTGTCCTAAGTACATATTTAGGAGAAGAGAGATAGGCACAGAAAAGAAAAATATTTGTGTATCTACTGGGTAGGAAGTTTCCTTTGGCTAAGTGGTCAATCCTTTTTGGCATAGCTGTCCCTCTCCCAACCACAGGGACCAAGTGACCAACATTTCTAGTCTACCATGCCCCTTCAGCAAAAGAGGAGCAGATTCAATACTCCATCAGAAGTGACTCAGCCAAAAGACATTTATCACTGGGAAGGGATGAGTTATAGCTCTACACCAAATATGTTACATAGGTTCATCACAGTCCCATTCCCATTCATGCTACTTGGGGTGACCCCTAATTCAACTCTCTGCCACACTGGTTTAAATATCCATGTGGATGATGTCTAGATAGAAGATTCATGTTCTGAGTCAGGAAGATTTGGGTCTAAGTCCTGATTGACATATCCTGGCTGTGAGATCCAGGGTAAGTCATGTAACCTTTCTGTAATTCTAAGACTATAAATTACAGGGGATCTGCAATTTCCTTTCAGGAGCTCTCTATACCAATTAAATCAAATGTCTGGACTACGTATTTGTGTATACATGTATAGATTCATACATATACATGTATATATACAAACACGTCATTTTAAAAAATTGCCTCCTGAATATAAAGTATTATTTTCAATGTTTGAATTTTCTCTGAGACTTTCTGAAGAACTTGAGAAAGGCTTTAATTTTTGAGTTTTGTGTAGTGCTGCCCATAGATAGGTACCCCGGGCCAATTTTGGCCTCCCAGTAAGCCCACATCCACTCCCACAGAATGTTGATAATAGTTTCTCAGAAAACTGATCTATTTTACAATTGCACACTTAAATTCTATCTCAACTTTACAAAAGTTTAACATCTGCAACTGTTTTGGAAAAACTGGAAATATGGGAAACAACATTTAAAAAAATAATTTTCCATTTTTTTAGATTCTTTGTGACCCCATTTGGGGTTTTCTTGGCAGGGATACTGGAGTGGTTTGCCATTTCCTTCTGCAGCTCATTTTACAGATGAGGAAACTAAGGCAAACAGGTTTAAATGACTTACCCAGGATCATACAGCTAGTAAGTATCTGAGGCCGAATTTGAACTCAGGTCTTCTAGGCCAAGCAGTGCTTTTACCACCTAGTTGCCCCAAAATAAATAATAGCTAAATATTTTTGCCAATTTTTTATTTTAAAATTCATAAATATGAGCTTCTTTTGATTTTCTACCTCAGTTTAGAATTGACAGATACAAATGCCCATGATAAAATCCCTATATCGATCCACTCCATATTTTTGGCCAGAGCAATTCATGAACAGATTGATCCAGGTATATTACCAAAACATTTCTGTTTCTCAAATCTTAAATAAAAATAGAAAATAGAGTTACTTAACAGCACTGAGTACTTTGTACCTTATGTTGGGAGCATGTCTTCTGAATTGACTTTTACAGTGGTGACATGGGTTTCCATTCAGTTATTTTCACTTTATCACCTACTCCCCTTTGTCAGCAACTTTCGTTGGGGGTGGAGGGTAGAGGGTGGAGGGTGGGGGTTGAAATCTCTTGGTTGTTTAGGAGTACATGAAAATGATTTTGAATTTTTCTTTCACTGAAACTAAAAGGAGTCTTAGAGACTGAAACAACAGCATTATAAGCTAGCCAAGTGAGTTAATGAACCCAATCATAACTGTTTTAATTAATTAAGGTTATAGGAGTTTAGATTTTTTTAGAAGCCAACTTCAACCTTACCTTGAAAAATAGGGGGATTGCTTAGGTTAGCACTTTGCTGCAACAATAATTCAGAATTTTATTAAAAACATGACAGTAAATAGTCACAGTACTTTTTTATTTATTTTTCCAAAAGCTCCCAGAGTAAGCAAAATGCACAACTATACTAGGATTTTATTTCACTCACTGGTCTCTAAGAATTTCTGGGAATCAGAAAGGGAAACACTGTCCAAAGGAGACTGAAGCAAAGAAACACAAGATAAAAATGCTTAACAACAGGAAAGTGTCAGCAATTTAAATGAAGGTCAAAGATTTTAAACAAGCAGTATAGATAAGACCTAAGCACTGCGAACAATTCAGGATAGCCTATCCCTATATGAAAACAAAGTCCAAAAGCAAAGTAATCTTGCTGTTTTTTCCATAGCCATTTTGAGGCCTGGAGAATTGTGACTTTACTTTATAGGGGTTCTTAACTAAGGGTCAGTGAACTTTAAAAAAAAAATCTATATTTAACAATAATTGTTTTCCTTTTTAATGTATTTTATTTATTTAAAAACATTTTGAGAAAGAGTAGATAGGCTATACCACAATGTCAAAGTGGTCCATGAAACAAAAAAGGTTAAGAACCTTTGCTCTCCAAGGGCTTTCTAATCAATAATCTTTCTACCATTAAAATCTTTGATTCAAGTTTTTAAAAGACAAAATGCAAAAAAGAATAAGATACAAATTTTAACCTGATTTGATTGGGAATTTCAAAGGTAATATGAGTAGTGTCCTAATATCTAGGGAGTCTTCAATATTCTTCAATGATCTGGAAGGGAGATAACAAGTATTAATACATTATGTTTAATTATACAGATTGAGAACTGAGCTCACAAGAATTCCTCCTCCAGAGAATGATGCTGTATTTTAAAATGCTTAAAATATAGTAGTTTAACCCTGCTTAAGCTGAGACAAGCCAACTTTTTTTAATTCTCAAGAAAGGTTCCTGAAAGCTCAGTACAGTACATCATGAGTAGGTAAGGAAATGACCAAAAAATAAAAAGAATAGAAAGGAGAAAATGAGCGTTTTGTTTGAGTGAAGCAGGTAATTCTAATAATTTTTCTTCCAAAATTTTGTGTCTCCACAAAAAAAAATTAAAAAAAGGAATCACATATAAAGAACTGCTTTGTGGCAGGCTCTGATATATAAGGAAAGACAGTAAATGAACCACTCTACCATGATATTTTCATAATTAAAAACTTGAGAACCTCATAATTGAAGTTGTATTGAAAGATAAAAAATGATCCTGATCTGATGTACCTAGCAGATACTCAATAAATATTGTTTCTTTTGGCAGCTGAATTAATATTTCATATCAATAAGATATTTTTCATAGTGTACTACTTGTCTTAAGGAATTTAACTGTCAACCAAAAAATGAGCACCTTATTCCATATTAATAGAAACCAGTCAAGTAGAAGCAAAAATTAAAAAGTCTCAAAGTTACAAGATAAAATTGTGGAGGTAGACTGCTCACATTTGGATAGCAAATAGCTGTTATGCCCATAGTAAACTCAGCCTCTCTGGACTTGTTTTCTAAGATAAGGATAATATAGTCATACCCTATCCATCTCCCAGGGTAATTATGAGAATCAAATAATAATGAGTTCTCATTTCTATACTGTTTTATGGCTTATGAATATATATATATATATATAGAGAGAGAGAGAGAGAGAGATACACACATACGTATACATATATGTATGTGATTAAATAGTAGGGTTAAAATGTATATCTATTATGCTTTATAATTTTCAAATCACTTTCATATCCATGATCTCATTTAATTTACCTTCACAGAAGGACTACTGTGAGCAAAGCTAAGTTTTACAGAGAGGAACAGAATTTTAGAGTTGAAATCAGCTTTAGAGACCATTAAGCTCCCCAAGGGCAGAAGCTGTTTTAGTTTTCTGTCTTCCTATGTATCCTTAGCACCTAACCTTGTACAGAGCAAGTGTTTAATAATGGTTGTTGAATAGAATGAAATCTAAACCAACCCTCTCATTTTACAGATGAGAAGTGATTGTCACAGCTCAAATTCACTCTTATCTCAGATACTATATAATCTGGCATGAGTCAAATATTCCTTCTAGTGTACACATGAGAAAAGAAAAAAGGCATTATTTATTTGTACCAATTTTTTTTCTGATGAATAACAACAGTAATTGACATTTATGTAGTCTTTGAGGTTTACAAAACACTTTACATATATTACCTCATTTACTCCTCATCACAAATGCGCCTGGAAAAATTGTTAAAATAGTCATTTATTTGTCAAGTATCTTTTTAGGCTTAATACCAACCACCTATGAAACAGACAGCTTTTTGCCTTGAACAAAAGTTTTGAATAAGAACCTAAGAGACAGATAAACAGCAATAGGAACTACAACTAACAGTAGAATCACATATTAATAAATCTCTACACAAATTAAAAGCAGAAATGGACACACAGATGATACTCATAACTGTGACCTTCAAAAAAAGGAATAATAATGAAGAATAAAGTTACCTTGTATATATGGTGCTACCATCTCTCATACTTTGAAAGGGATGCAAGGGAAACAATGCTTCTAAATGTCTTTCCACCTATTTAGAATGCCAGGCTTCTCAGCTTCTCTCAGCTTAAAACTGAAAATTTCCATGCTAAAAAAATAATCTTTTAAAACAGAATAGTAGTTGGAACTTTTGGACTTAAAACAATGGCGGAGTAAGGTACCTTAAAGTGCACCAGAGGGCGTGTGTATAGAAGTATGTGTAGAAGATAACATGTTGCCAAGAAAGCACTATGGGGAAACCATGTAAAAGACATTATCAAAGAAATGCATGACCAAAAAAAGAAGTGGGCTAGATCTGTATCAAGAGCAAGAAATAGTCAACAAACAATTGTTCTCCATTGGTTAAGAAATCTAGAAAAGAATGTCTCCAACATGTTGGGTTGAGTTTCTGTGAGGATTTGGATGTGGTCAGAAGTTGAACAGGATTAGAAGATGTATGTACAGGTTGTGAACTGCCCTATTAACAGAGCCCACAAAAGTGTGGAAATACTGATAGAGCTTCAATTTGGAAGAGGTACATATATAAATGCATATACATATACTTGTATGCATGCATATTATATCTATGTGCATATTATATGTGTATACATGCATATACACATAGATATATGTGTGTACACACACACACACACACACACACATATATACACATACTTCCAGTATGGAAGAACTATACTCCTGCCAAGTGCAGAGTGGCCAATAATTATTCCACCCCTAAACATTTATGTTCTGCTTTGGGTACACTTCCACAATCCAGTGGCTCCCTGTTACCTCTAGGCTCAAATATAAACTGCTTTGTTTGGCATTTAGAGTTCTTCACAACTGACTCCTTCTAATATTCTTATACATCACTATCCTCCAAGCCCTCTATAATCCAGCCATACTTGCTGCTCCATTTCCCAACTCTCTGTCTATACAATGACTGTCCACCTGCCTAGAATTATGTCCCTTTTCATCTCTACCTCTTAGAATCCCTGGCTTTCTTCAAGACTTAACTGAAGCAGCATCTTTTGTAGAAGATCTGGTCATCTCTCTCCCTCATAGGCACTAGTGCCTTCTCCTTTAAGGCTACCTTACATACAACTTGTATATATCTTCTACATACCAAGTTATATACATGTTGTGTCTCATTAGAACATAGGCTTTTTTTTTCATTCTTTCTTTGCATCACCATAGCTTAACAGTGTCTGGCACACAGTAAGCATTTAATTTGTTGATTGATTGATGGAAGATGAAGTTCCTCAAATGTTATCAACAGTTAATATTACAGAATCAGAAATGTCAGGGTTAGAAAAGACCTCAGAGGCCACTTAGTCTAACCCATACTTGAACAAGAATCAGAGGATCATAGATTTAGAGGTCATCTAGTCCAAATCCCTCATTTAGCTGATTTAACCTTTAGATGAAATATAAACCCATCTGTTTGGCTTTTAAAGCCCTTTACAACCTTGCCCTGACACACCTTTTCTTCCAACCTCTTTCCTTCCAGCATTCTAGACCTATAAGGCAGCAGTCTAGTTAAACTGGTCTTGGTGTTCAGCAAACACAACACTCCAATCTCCCCCGCCTTTGCTTTTCTTGTCCTGTATTCTAGGGACAAACTCCCTGCTCACCTCTGCCTCAACAGAATTTCTTAGTTCCTTCAAAATTCAAATCTTCGTGAAGCTTCCCTCCCTGTTGCCCTCCCTCCTTAAACTACCAGGAATTTGTTCTGTAGAGATACATATATATGTATCTATGTGCATATACACATTGTATCCCCCAATAGCATGTAATCTGCTTGAGGGTAAGGACTGCTTAATTTTCTTTGTATCCCAGCACCTAGCACGCCACAGGATAGAAAAGGCACTTAAAAATGCTTGTTGACGGAAGACAACTATTAACTCTTGTATTTCGTCTTTTCCAGACAGAACATCCTCAGTGCCTTCCACAGACGCCAACAAGGCAAGACCTGCAGGTTTTACATTGAACTGGTGGTCCTCTCCTGGCTAATCTTCAGATCGCCTGTCTTTTCTATAATGTCACCCCCAGAAATGAACCTAATGCTTCAGATATGTCACGACGAGGACAGAGGACCACGGGCCCTGTCTTGTTCTGGACACCCTCTCTGATGCAGCCTAAGACGGAGTTAGTTTTCTTGGGTGCTCTATCACACTACTGACTCATATCGGGTTTGCAGGGCACCGACACTCTCAGATCTTTCATGATTACGTTATATTGGGACCTATGGCTGGCATCAAAGGGCCTTCCGAAAGCATTCCTGGAGCAACCAAGCACTGCTGTTACATGTAAGGGAAAGTCACCTGGCTCAAGGTGACCTACCTGGCCGTGTAGTATAGTGAAAAGAGACCAGGAAACTAGCCATTCAACATGGAAGTCCTCTTGGACAAGGCCCTTGTCTTTTGAAATAAAGGGTGAACTAGCCTGAAAATGATCATACGAAAGCCTTTTCCTTTCCATGAACGTTTTGCTAAAAATTCCTTCCTGGGGAAGACAGAGGGAAGCGAAGGGTGGAGGAGGGAGCTGCAGGCAAGCGCGGGTCCGTTCCGAAGTCAGGTAAACGCCCCGCAGCCCCCGCAGCCACGCCGAGCGGCGGCCTTCCCCGGGCTCTTCTCCCAGCCCGGGCTCCCCACGACGCCCGGAGCTCTAGGCCTGTGTTCCGCACTAACAAACGCGGCTGCGAGCGACAGGGAAAGCGCCTGGAGGACACGACGGCCAGCCTCCGGTCTGAGGGGAAGGCTCCCGCCCCGCGGCGCTCCCCGGACCGGGCGCTCCCCTGCTCTGCCGGCTCGCTGGAAGGGGCGGCCCGCACGAGTCTCTTCCCCACGCGCAGCGGCCCGGGAGATAGGACCGACCGGCCCGATGAATGGAAAACAGCTGGTCCTAATCCAATAAGGAGTGCGGGCAGCGCCGGGGATCGCCCGTGGGTTTCTGGTTACGGTTACAGCTAGTGTAAAAAAGAGGGAAGAGAAAGGAAGAGTAAAGGGGGAGGGGTGATCACAGCCGAACCGCAACTAGCGGCCGCCCTGGACCGCGCGCTTAACCCGAAGGGAATTCCGTGGGGGAAGGGAAGAGGGGCGGCGGGAAGGAGGGAGGCACTATATCCTCCGGCGGAGGGGTATCGCTTCAGAGACGCAAGCCACAACACACGGTTGCTTAGTTGGCGCGCGGTCGGGGCGCCTCTCGGCGTTCCCTTTGTCAAGGACGGCCTGATAGGCCAAGGCGACCCTGCAGTGGTTGGCCGGAAAGAGCCGGCGCTCCCCATTGGTCGCGTCCTACCTGCAATGCGTCAAGTCGTGATGGCAGCCGGCGGCGCGTGGAGCTTCTCGGCTGTGAATGGCTGAAGCGGTCCGCCCCACCCCCAATCCCATCTCTCCCTGCCCGGGAACCTATCCCTGGGAAAGGCGGCCGCCATCTTTACTAATGGCAACGGCTTTGGCTGCTGAGGGGCCTCCTACCCGGGAAATGGCTGCGTCTAAGGATTTTATTTTACTTTATTTTGTTTTATTGAGGTTTCGCTGCCCCCTTCCCTCAGGATCCCTCTCCGCCTAGCGTGTGCGGGAGGACTGCTAGGGCCGGGCAAAGTGGAGCGCAGAGGACGTAGAAGGCGACCCTGGGGGGGCGGGGCGAGTCCCATCCCTCTTCTTCAGGACCTTGTCCCCCCGGACGCTGGAGACCCTCTGGCCGGAAGTGGCGGGAGGAGCTAACCTCCAGCCCCCTTCCATCCCTGGTCCATTTCCCCGCGCCCCGGAAGGGCGTGGCTCTCCCAGGCTGTCGTTCTCTTTCCGAAGGAGTGAAAGGTGGCTCCCTAGGCCGGGCGGGTGACCAGCCCCGCGAGGAGCGCGACTCCAGCCCGGCCCGAAGGGCCTTCGTCTTTGTGAGGAAGAAACACGCCGGAGAACGTTTATGAACCTGCCGGGGGCCAAAAAGCGGCCTTGGGATGCGTCCCTCCCCCACCCCCACGGTCAGGTCAGGAATTAAACATGTTAGGAGAAGACCGTGAGTCGTTTGTAACGAGCTTTGCCTCTCTTAAGGCACTTTATCAGTCCTGGCTGTCATATGCCGGGTGCCAAGGTACAAAATAAATACATACATAAATAAATAAATAAAACAGCCCACCGAGCGACGGACAGATCTCTTTAAGCGGGGAGCGACGCCCACCAAGCGCACGTTTGGAAGAGCTGCCGGAGGAATGATGCCTTGGAGCCAGCCCTTCTCTCCACAGGCCGTTTGTCATGCTCCCTTTTATGGGCTTCCCCCCAAGCTCCTCTGCCATAAATAGGTCGGATTCAGCCTGGACTCCTAGCCCGGCCGGCGCGGTGGGGGAAGCCATTAACGGGAGCAGGACAGGTCCGGGGGCTGGGCCCGGGGGCTAGGGCCGAGGGGGCGTCCAGGTGCCCGTTGCCATGGCTACAGGAAAGCGGTAGCGGGCGAACCAGGGCAGGCTGAGCAGAACGGGTGAAACTTTGAAAGTCAGGAGCTCCCCCCAATGTATTTTTCAGAAACTGCTCTGGTCTTTACGCAGCCTTGAAGGTCTAAGCGCCCGGGGTTCATTTTCTAATCGCCAGCTTGGAGGGGGAGAGGGCTTGGATTGCAGTTTTTTCCGCATTCTCGTTTGCAAGTGGCTAGGATGCCTTTTTTTTAGGCTTTACCTAACTGGGTCTTTGCCTAATCTTACGGTTGTCATTTTCCATCCATTTGAATGTTTTCTCTTAGAATATCTTTCGCAGTAGGTAAACCATCACCTTCCGTCAAGGAGTTCTGCTTTAAAATGAACAGTTTATGAGTATGAATCAGAGGCCTGAATTACCGAAGACTGATTGTGAAAGAAGTCTCCATGTAGAATTTACTCCTACGTTTAAGGACAAAGTCATTTAGGGCGCTTTGTTACTAAGTATCCTATGTACCACGCGTACAGTATGTTTGCTTTGTCCTTTTGTATCAGAATGCCTGCGCTGGCAGACCCTGGAATTAGAACACCTTTTCCACCCAAATGAATTCCTCCTTCAAGTTTTCTATTTCTGTGCATGGTACCTTTTTTCACCCAGTCTCCAAGGTTGGAAAGCTTCCTTCTCCCTCATCTCATGTCCAATCAAGCACTAATCCTCATCACTCCCACTACTGTCTCTCCAAAATCAATTTTCTTCTAACAGGTTTTCTCAGCCTCCACATCATCCTTCACATTGATGCCAGGCATTTATTTCCTTTATACGTCTATCTGGTTGCATTACTCCTGGGCAGAACCTTTCAGTGGCTTCCTATTGCCCAAGGCATTAGTCTCTAAACTTTCTTGATTGCATGTTGCTCTTTATTTTTTAAAAAATTGAGCAGGTGCTCTTGATGTATGCATATGTATTTATTTGTAAAGTATATGTTTATTCCTATTATACTCATAATTATGTACATTATAAATACAGAAAATTAAAATTTGAAAAGAGGTAAAGATGAAGTAATATGACTAACAATGGTACAAAAGACTTTTTGCGTATGAAAGTAATAATTCAACATGCCCCATTATTTTTTTAAATTTTTAACACTGATAGTTATTCAGAGGTCTGGTTCTAAGTTTGGGATATTTTGAGGCTTGGTTTTATTGATTACCATCAGTGTTTTTCACATACCTTCCAAATATATATAGGTCTAACTGGAAGTACATCTTTATGCTTACTAAATGATGATAATTTTTCAATTCCATCAATCTCCTCAACTGTTCAGTTCTTGTGAGATAAATGGAAGGTATCACATTTTTTTTTTCTGTTTTAAACAAATGGATTTAAAACTCACTGAAACTCTTTGAAAGATTATTAAACAAGTTAGAAATTTTTGTTTTCAAGTTTTTAAAGTGTACATACATGAAAGTTTTTATAGGTAACATCATGAATCCAGAAATGCTGAGAATTTCAGAGGAGAGGATAGTGAACAATCTCAGATGCTGCTAAGAAGTCAAGAAAGATGAAGATTGAGAAAAGGCCAATAGACTTGATGACTGATAAATAGTAACTTTGGAGAGAGCAATTTTAATTAATTGAGTCAAGTATAATAAGGAGATTGAGAACCTGGATGACTTGAAAGATTGTGGTTCCCTCCATGGGAAAAGGAAAGTTCAGAATAGGGGGAATGGTTATTGGGGGAAAATGCCCACTCATCCTGTGCTACTCCCACTAAAAAATGAAAATTATGTGTGGGTGAGGAGGGGGACAAATTTATTCTGTGAAGTTTGAATTCAGTCAAAACGTCAAACATGAGGACCTTAGGGCTATGTGGGGCCTCAAGACTTCATGTTCCCCACCCCTGCAGATTAATATTTCCTGTTGTGCATTAATTGATTATACCATCAGCATTTTAAGCTTTACATGTATAAAACTGAAATGTTCAACTCTCATCTTACACCTTGTCTACTTCCTGACTTCTCTGCCAGTGGCACCATCATTTTTTTCATTACCTGTGATTTTAATCTCAGGAGTCATCTTTTATATCTCCCTTGTCCTACATTTCCAGTCAGCTTCCATGCCCTATTTTAAAAATCATTTTTCTTTATAAATTTTGTTTTTACTTCTATTGATATCCATGTAACACATATAGACTTTTTTTGGAGGGGGGTAAGAGAAAAGGTCCTTATTTCAATTCCCATTCCCACTGGAAAGTCTGATTACACTTCTGCTTTAAGGTTCTAAGAGTACCTAAGTTTTCACCTTGAGTCCCATTTCTATATGTTCTGCCTAACAATAGCAGCTAGTTAGAATTAGCTCCCTTATGTCATTTATTGATTGTGTTTAGCATCCCATTACCAATTTAACAAATGATTTAATAATTTACAAAAAAAATTTGCTGAGAAGACATAGCAAGTACAGAAGTACAATATATCTGCCTCCTTATCCCTCCACCCCTTACCCCAATCTCCATTCTCAACCAAGGGAGGTATCTACTCTACCACTTGGATCTCTGGGAAGAATGAGCTAAAATTTAGAGTGATTGCTATAGAGTATGTGGCTCCCCAAGTTCACTTCTGAATGTGGCACAGCCTCTGGACTAAGTTGAACCATTGCTTGTAGGTCCCAATGTAGGTCCACCGCTGGGCTGTACAAAGCAGGTTACTCCTCAGCTCTGTGCTGACACATTAAGGATTGGCTGCTGGCAAACTCTACTATGGACTGCAGTCCCTGGATCTTTGGAGCTTCACTTTTCTAAACTTTCAAAGTTCACAGATATCTCCAATATTCTTTCACCTTTAAGTAGAAAAGAATAGACACAAGAGAGACAGAAAAGACAAGATGTGCTCCTGGCTTCCCATCAACTGATAAGAGAGGGCCTCCCTTCCTCACCCACAAGGCCACAGCGGTTCGTAGTCCTCACTGAAACACAACTAGGGTGAGGGATCCATAGGATAGTGAGTGTCTTTTGTGTGCATGTTCACTTCCAGCAGTCAATCAAAAGGCTATTTTCTTTATCGTTGAGTAAGCAGAAAGGAAAGCAATTACAAATGTGAATAGCCTGACTTGTCCATCCTGTGTCATCAGGTATTTCCAAAAGCTTTCATGAACCCAGGAGCAGGCTCACAATAGTGAGTTCCCCATCACATGTATTAAACATAAATAAGAACTAAAAGCAAAACAATAAATTTATAAGCAAAAACAAAATACCAACAAACTACTAAAGGAAAGCATAAAAAAATGACTAAGTAAAATGACATAAAAATGGTTGCAGATGATTCTACGTATGACTGTATCCTATTATTTGCCAGTTACTAAATGAAAACTAACTTTATCAAAGTAGTTACTACATTGTCCCCTGTGGGTTTTTCTGCTGGTTGATGTTATCTTGTTTGTTTATTTTGACATATTCTTTCAATTTTATCTATATAATATCTCTTATCTGTTCCTTTTTTACCATTTCCAAGGCCAGTACTCTAGTTGGGTTCACTATTACTTCCTACCTGGACAACTGCAATAACTAACAGTTTTATCAACAGCTTCTGATCTTGTTTCCCTCCAATTTATCCCATGGGATCCTTGAAAATTAAGTTTCTTATTGTAGAAAGGATACTGGATTTGGGTTCAAATCCTCTCTGCTACTTACTACATGTATGACCTTGGGCATTCATTGAAATTCTCAGGGCTCAGTTTCCTCCTCTCTATTTGAATTAAAGAACCTCTAAGGTCCCTTCAAACTCTAAATCTATGATATTCCTGATCATTCCATTGTTCTAAATCCTTTATGGGCTCTCATTTGCCTTGAGAATAGAATAGAATACAAACCTTAGATGGCATTTAAGACCTCACACAACCTGGTTCTAGTTTATCTTTCCAACCTTATCTTGTAACACTACTCATTACATAATCATGTGATGCATAGATATATAATGTGAAGCATATATAAAATTTTCACCTTTTACAGAAAAAAAAATGTAAATATGAAAAGAAATTTTAAAAAGTACTGCTCATCATACCTGAAACTGGTTACCTACTTGTTTTGTACTTTTTACTCATCTTGTTCCTTATGTTTGACTGTCTTCCCTCCTTATCTCTACCTAATCATCTTTTAAAAGTAGGCTCAAATGTTGCCTCCTCTTTGAAGGTTTCCTCCCCTTTCTCTCTCCCCTTTTCCCCAAGCAGGAAGAACTTTTTCCTTTGTTTGAGCACTTTGTATTCCTCACATTGATCCTGTTTTAATTTTATCTGTAAATAAGTAAAATTTATTTTTTTAATTTTAGTCTCAAAGACTAAAAGTCACAATTTGGTGACCTCCATTGGTAGATAGACATTTTACACCAGGGAATTCTATAAACCAATGAAATCACTACAAATAAATGTTATTTGATATTTCTACATAATATTTTAGTGACCGTGTGACAGTAGTGGAATATAGTCAGTCATCTAGATGCCAATGTTGATTCTCCTTGGAGACTCTCTTCTGTTAGCCTTTGTTTCTTCATTTGTAATACGGGGCTAATAGCAGCACCTACATCACAGAATTGCTGTGAATAACAAATGAAATAATAACTGTACGGGGCCTTTTAAATATTAAAGTACTAGATAATTGCTATTACTGTCATTATTACATTTGTTTACCATAAATTCATTCATTTCATTTGTGGAAATATTTATTGGGTTCTGACTCTGTCACATTGAAATGAATGAAAAATTGGAAAGAGTTTCTGGGTAATTAATAATTTATTAATTAGGCTAGCTAATAATAAATTGATGGTCAGTGGTTTCTTTCAATAACTAAACACAAAACCATGGAGATTCTAAATGCTTTAAATACCTTTGTAAAAGGGAATGCCCCTGATAGGAGAACTCAATCCTGATTGGTGGACATTTAATGAGGAAGTGGTCTGGGAGTCTTCAGCTCTTCCTGCTGAGAACATAATTTGATTATGAGACTCACCTCTTTGAGCAATCTGGGCAAAGGAATCCATCTCCACTCAGACCACTCTGATTGGTTTTCTCCTTTATGAGCTTGGTTTCTCTAGCTTTTAATAAAAAGGTGCCAGGACAGGCTGTTCTCCTTGGAGCAAGAACTGGCCCAGTCTGGATTCTGTTTACACTTCCCCCTATCCTGGTTGGGTGACGTCTGGCCCAAGATTGAAGAACATGTTTCCTTAGAGTTAGAGGTAATCTCCTCCATCAGCCATGCCCTTCAGAAACTGACTGCCTAGTGGAGCTGGGCCCCTACATGAGGAAATAAAGGAGAAAAAAAAAACTAGATCCTACTTTAATAATTGGTTATTAACATTATAGCAAAATAATAGTTTTAATGTCTTCAACAGAGCTCAAGAAAGGACAACCAAATCTCTTCATCGATAGAGACAGACAGATAGATATCCACATACACACACACACACACACACACACACACACACACACATATATGTATACATATGAAATTGAGTTAAAAACCTGTTGTCTAGCACTAGTCCTGCCACTAACAGTACAATATTACAAAGAGCACTGAACTTGTGGTCAGGAGACTTGGGTTCAAAGGCTAATTCTAAAATTTAATAAATATGTAGGATCACATATATAGAGCTGGAAAGAACCTTAGAGGTCATAGAGAATAGTCTTATTTTGCAAATGAGTAAACTGAGGCTCAGAGAGAAAGTGACTTGCTCCCAGGTTTTCTAGGTAGTAAAGAGAGTCATAATTTAAACCCCATCCATGGTCTCCAAATGCAGTTTTTTTTCTATTGCTCCAAGAACCTTAGGAAAATCATTTAGCTTCTCAACATCAGTTTCCTCATTTACAGAGTAGAAATAGTAATAATATTCCCCCCACCTTTTTCACAAGTTTGTGTGAGGAAAAAGCATTGTAAGCTTTAAAACAACTCGTCAATTTGACCTATAATTAATTGGCTTTATAGCCTACTCTTTCTTGGCCTCTATTTTTTCATTTAAAATGAAGAAGATGATCTCTGAGGTCTAACATTTTGTAATTCTAAGTGTATCAAGAAGGTTAGAAAAAAGTGCTATGAGAATTATGTGAGCTTTTGGACCTCCTTTTCCATCTGGCCAATCTTGCTTTTTAAGACATTCTTCTCTTCATTGGCTTTTTGGATCTTTTTTTGCCATTTGGGTTGCATTGTTTGGGATCTCCTTTAGCAAGTAGTTGACTCAATTTTCATGGTTTTCTTGCATCACTCTCATTTCTCTTCCCAATTTTTGCTGTACTTCTCTTACTTGATTTTTAAAATCTTTTTTAAGTTCTTCCATGGCCTGAGACTAGTTCATATTCTTCTTAGAGGCTTTGGATAGAGGAGCTTTGGCTTTGTTTTCTTCTGTTTGCATGCTTTGGTTTTCCTTGTCACGAAAGTAAGATTCTATAGTCTGATTCCTTTTCTGGTTTTGCTCATTTTCCCAGCCATTTACTTGACTTTTGAATTCTTTGTCAAGGTAGTTCTCTGCTTCCAGTGAGGTTGGGGGGTGTACTGACAGTACTGCTCAATCCCTCCATAGTCTGTGGGCTTAGAGCTCCAGAAACAGTGGCTGCAGCTGCCCCTGCTGCTGCTGTGGCTGCTGCAGGTTCCTCCACCCCCTACCCCTCCTCAACACTCTGGGACTGGGGCCTGTGACCCACTCTCTCACACTGGTCCCACAGTCTTTCTCCACCGACTTCCCAATTTATCCTTGACATTTGGGGGTCCTGAAGTCTGGAAACTGCCATAGGTGTGAGACATTCAGTGTCCCCAAGGCCTGTTCAGGTCCTGTCTGTGCTGGTACAGCCCATGTTGGACTGCCCCCTGCCCCCTTTCTGGTGTGATAAGAACTTCCTGGGACCTTTCAAGCTATCTTGGGCTGAATATTTGCTTTACTCTGTCATTCTGTGGGTTCCATAGAATTTGTTGAAAGCCATTTTTTTTTACAGGTATTTGGCTGGACTTGCCAGAAAATAATTCCTTAAAGATCAGAATGAAGCAGATGGAAGCTAATGACTTTATGAAAAATCAAGAAATTATAAAACAAAACCAAAGGAATGAAAAAGTAGCAGACAATGTGAAATATCTCATTGGAAAAACAACTGACCTACAAAATAGGTCCAGGAGAGACAATATAAAAATTATAGGAGTATCTGAAAATTATTATCAAAAAAAGAGCCTAGACATCATCTTTCATGAAATTTTCAAGGAAAACTACCCTGGTGTTCTAGAACCAGAGGGCAAAATAAATATTGAAAGAATCCACCAATCATCTCCTGAAAGAGATTGCAAAAGAAAAACTTATAGGAATGTTGTAGCCAAAAGAGTTCTCAGGTCGAGGAGAAAATATTGCAAGCAAACAGAAGGAAACAATTTGAGTATTGTGGAAATACAATCAGGATAACACAAGATCTAGCAGCTTCTACATTAAGGGATCGAAGGACTTGGAATATGATATTCCACAAGTCAAAGGAGCTAGGATTAAAACCAAGAATCACCTACCCAGCAAAACTGAGTATAATACTCCAGGGGAAAAATAATCATTCAAAGAAATAGAGCACTTTCAAGGATTCTTGATGAAAAGACCAGAGCTGAATAGAAAATTTGACTATCAAGCACAAGAATCAAGAGAAGCATGAAAAGGTAAACAGGAAAGAGAAACCATAAGAGACTTAGTAAATTTGAACTGTTTACATTCCTACATGGAAAGAGCATATTTGTAACTCTTGAGACTTTTCTCAGTATTTGGGTAGTTGGAGGGATTATGTACATATAGACAGAAGGCACAGAGTGAGTTGCATAGGAAGAGATGGTATCTAAAAAAACTGAAATTAAGGGGTGAGAGAGGAGTATATTGGGAACAGAAATGGAGAAATGGAATGGAGCAAATTATCTCTCATAAAAGAATCAAGAAAAAGCTTTTTCAATTGAGGGGAAAAGGGAGGAGGTGAGAGGGAAAAGTGAAGCTTATTCTCATCACATTTGGTTTAAGGAGGGAATAACATGCACACTCAATTTGGTATGAAAATCTATTTTACACTACAGGAAAGTAGGGAAGAAGGGGATAAGTGGAGTGTGGGGGAGCATAATAGAAGGGAAGGGAAATGGGACAAGGGGAGTAATTAGAAGTAAATACTTTTGGGTGGGGACAGGATCAAAAGAGAGAATACAATAAGTGGGGGGCAGGGTAGGATGGAGGGATGGAGGGATATATAGTTAGTCTTTCACAACATGACTTTTATGGAAGTTTTTTGCGTAACTACACATGTACAACCTATATTGAATTGCTTGTCTTCTCAGTAGTGATGGGCAGGGAGGGAGGGAAAGAAGTTGTAACTCAAAGTTTTATAAACAAATGTTAAAAAATTGTTTTTCCATGAAACTGGGAAATAAGAAATATATGTAATGGGGTATAGAAATCTATCTTGCCCTACAAGTAAGTAGAGGAGATAGGAATAAGAAAAGGAAGGGGTGTGATAGAAGGGAAGGCAGATTAGGGGAAGGGGAATCAGAATGCATAGTGTCTTGGGGTGGGGGAGGGGAGAAAAGGAGAGAAAATTTGGAACTCAAAAGCTTGTGGTAATAAATGTTAAAAACTAAAATAAATTAGTTAAAAAAACAGTGATGCAGACAGGTATAGGGAAAGGGAAATATACCTACAGTTCACTGTGAATGGTGTCTTTACAAAAACTGACCAAGTGATAGAGCATAAGACCTTTGAAACAAATACAGAAAAGCAGAAATATAAACCCATGCTTTACTGATTACATATGATTAAATTATAGTCAATAAAAGGCCTTTGACTAAGGATTCAAATGTAAATGGAGATGAATTTCATCCTAAAGAATTGGTTGGTGAAAAATAAATTATAGGAATGATAGATAATTTTATTAAATAGAATTACAACAATGAGACAGAATACCAAAATTTTCAAATTGCATTCAAAGGCTCTCAAAATCAAAGAATTTAAGAGTTGGAAGGGATCTCAGCAGCATCTAGCTCAACTCATACACAAAATAATCCATGTTATAACATAAATAACCAAGAGTCATTCAGTATTTATTTGAAGATTCCAAAGAAGAGGAAATCTCTTTAAGGCAAGTTATTGCATTTTTGGATAGTTCTAAATGTTAGGAAATTTTTCCTACATCAAGCCTAAATTTGCCTCTTTGCAACTTTTCCCATTACTCCTAGTTTTACCTTTTCCTTGACTGAAAATTTATATCTCTGTGACATTCAGTGAATCCAAGGATGCTAGCTAGTATAAGAATAAACTATTTAATAAAAATTGTGGGAAATCTAGAAAGCACTCTGACAGAAATGAGGTTTAGACCACCATCTCATACTATATTCCACAATAAGCTCCAAATGTAAATGAGTTAGATGTAAAAGGTCATACCATAAAAGAGAAGAAGGGAAAGAAGTATCTTTTACAACTATGGATAGAGGAAGAGTTCTTGACCAGATATGAGTTTGAGAGCATCACAAGAGTTAAAATGGATATTTTTTATTGCATAAAACTGAAAATCTACTATACAACCATAATGCAGTTAGAATTAGATTGGAAAAAAATCTTTGCAAGAAAATTTCTCCATTAAAAATCTTCTTTCCAAGATATGTAAAAAGTTGATACAAATATATTAAGAAAGAGTCATTCCTGGTGTGAATCTGGGTTTAACAATCTCACATCTAACTCAGAACTTTCATAGCCTGAGCAGCAACCTTGGTTTGATTTAGCTATTCCCCCAAATACCCTCCAAAATGGCATCAACTGTCAAGGATCAGCTTATCCTGAATATCCTAAAAGAAGACCAGGTTCCCCAGAACAAGATCACTGTTGTTGGGGTTAGTGCAGTTGGCATGGCATATGCCATTAGTATCTTAACAAAGGAACTGGCTGATGAATTTGCCCTGATGTAATGTAATAATAATGTAATCAACAGATGTAATAGAAGACAAACTAAAGGAAGAGATGATAGATCTCCAACATGGCAGCCTTTTCCTCAAAATGCCAAAGATCATTTCTGGCAAAGACTACAGTGTGACTGCAAACTCAAAACTAGTCATTGTTATGGCTGGGCATGTCAACAGGAGGGAGAAAGTCATCTTAATTTGCTCCTGCATAATGTGAATATCTTTAAGTTTATCATTCCCAACCTTGTTAAATATAGCCATAATTATCCCCAAAAGATCATAAAAATGGGAGAGCATCCCACATGTACAAAAATATTTATAGCAGCACTCTGTGGTTGCCAAAAACTGGAAATCAAGGGGATGCCCATCAATTGGGGAATGGCTGATTAAATTATGGTATATGAATGTAATGGAGTACTGTTGTGCCATAAGAAATGATGAACAAGAGGACTTCAGGGAGGCCTGGAAGGACTTATATGATCTGATGCTAAGAGAAAGGAGCAGAACCAAGAGAACATTGTGCACAGCAATGACCACAGTGTGCGAGAGTTTTTTCTGGTAGACTTGGAACTTCGTAATAACACAAGAACTTACTAAAAAAAAAAATCCCAGTGGTAGTATTCTAACAAAAAATGTCTTCCACACTCAGAGAAAGAAATATGGAAGTCATTCGCAAAATGTAGCAGATCATGTTTGTATATGTGTAGGTTTTAGTGTATTATGTTTTGATTTGTTATATGACTTCTTCCATTTATTTTAGTTTGACTACATAACATGACTATTGTGAAAATGTACAAATAATTGATTAAAAAAAGTCATTCCTTAATAGAAAAATTATGTCAAAGAGGAAAGACCAACTATCAACAATCATATAAAATAATGCTTCAACTCACATTTTATGCCCATAAGATTGGCAAAGATGACCAAAAAAAGGAAAATGCCAATTGCTGGGGTGCTGTGAGTGTACAAGCACACTAATTCACTATTGGTGCTGCCAAGTGATCCAATTTTTCTGGAAAGCAAATGGAATTATACTCCAAAAGTCACTTACCTTTATATACCTGAGCTCCATTAATAGTAGTGGTAGTCCTGTTCCCCAAAGAGATCAAAAAGGGAAAACTCCAATTTACAAAAATATTTATAGTAACACTTTTTATTGAAGCAAACTAAAGAAGTTCCTATGAATTGGGGGTGGCCAAGCAAATTATGGTGTATTAATATCATGGACTATTATTACTCTGTGAAAGGGACACATTTAGAGAAACCTGGGAGGACCTGTATGAACTGGTACAGAGAAATGAATGGAATCAGAACAATTTGTATGATGACTAGAACACTGTAAAGGAAAACAACAGTTAAAAAAAACTTAAAAACTGTGATCACTGTGATGACCAGTCAGACCTCCCCAAGATTAATGATGAATCATGCTTCCCCGCTCTTGGCTGAGAAGTAAAGGACTAAATATGCAGAATGAGACACTTATTTTCAGACATAGTCTGTGTGTGCATTTATTTTGTATGACTATGCTTATACACGAAAGGGTTTTTTCTTTATCTTTTTGTGATTGGTGTGAGTAGGGTTAGGGAAAGGCTAGTTATAGTGATATAAAAAGAAAAGAAAAACATTAGCATTAAAAGAGATAGAAAAAAATTTTCTGTAGCAGATATGATTTTAACTGGAACTTGAAGGAAACCAGGAAAGTCAAGAGGTAGAGATGGGGAAGGAGAGTATCCTAGTCAAGAAGGGCAACTAGTAAATTTCCCAGAACCAAAAGATGAAAGTCTTGTTTTGGGAAAAGCAAGGAGTTTACTGGACTAAGGGATACCTGGTGGAGGGGAGGGGGGAAAATATAAAGTATAAGAATGGAAAGATGGTAGGGGTAGGTTATAAGATTATATAAGGTTATATAGAAAGGGGTAGGTTATAAACAATTTTGAATAGAAGATTTTATATTTGATCCTAGGAATGGTAGATAGGAAACCACAGGAGTTTATTGAGTAGCAGGGTGATATGGTTAGACCTATGCTTTAGTAATATCACTTTGGTAGCTGAATAGAGTGTGAACTGGAGAGGGGAGTAACTTGTAGGCCAGTAGAACAACCAGCAGGCTACTGCAATAGTCTAGGTATAAGGAGATGAAGACCTGTATCAAGGTGGTGGCAGTATCAGAAGAGAGAAGAGGGTTAAGAGATGTTATATAAATGAAATTAACAAGTCCTGATAACATTGGATACGGAGGGGTAAGAAATAGTGAGGAGTTGAGGATGACACTGAGGTTATGAGCCTAGAGAACTGGGAGAATGATGGTGTCTTTGACCGTAATAGGGAAGTTTGAAAGAGGGAAGATTTTAGGGGGAAAGATAACGAGTTCAGTTTTGGATATGTTAGGTTTAAGATATCTACTAGGCATTCAGTTTGAGATATCTAATAGGCAATTGGAGATGCAAGACTGGAGATCCCCAAAAAGGTTAGGACTGGGTAAATAGATTAGCAAATCATCAGCATAGAGATGATAATTGAATCTATGGTGATGAGATCACCAAGTGAAATAATATAGAGGGAGAAGAGAAGAGGTCCCAGGACAAAACCCTTGGACACACATGTTTAACAAGAAAGACTTGGAGAAAGATCCAACAAAGGAGAATGAGAAGGAATGGTCAGCTAAGTAGAAAAAGAACCAGGAGAGATTAGTGTACCAAAAACCTAGAGAAGAGAGTATTGAGGAGAAGAAGGTGATCAACACTGTCAAAGGTACAGAGAGATCAAGAAAGATGAGGACTGAAAAAAGGTTACTGGATAGCAATAATATTTATTGGGTGGGTGGTAATGAGAACCTATACTAGGGCAGCATTAGTGGGAAAAGAAGAGAAGAATATTAGATGTTTCTAGGGTGGAATCAAGAAAATTGAAAACATTCTATAAAGAGGTAAAGGGGAAGAAAGAGTTAATAACTATACCAAAGTTATAAACATGGGAGACTACCACAAACTACTCCCTACAAAATAAGACAAAAACAACTCAGGTCTCTTTCATGTAATCGGCTTCCAATAATGAGATAATTACTACAGTGTTTGAATTTCTCAGGATTATGATTATAAGATAAAATCTGGCATTTTGTTACTGGCATTTGGAATGGCAAAGCCATATTCAAGTATCCATTTTTCTTTGATATATTCATGAGACAAGGGTTGTAGCTCATTGACTTGTAGAACTGTTAGACTTGTAAGGGATCTTAGAAATTCACTAAGATGTGCTCTTATTTTACCAATGAGGAAACAAGACTGGAGAGGTGAAGTCACTTGCCCAAGGTCACATACTGTCACAGCTAAGACTCAAAGTACTGAAGATCCTTTGACTTCAAATCCAGTGCTCTTTGTATTACCCTTCATGGTATTCACTTTCCTAAGAATCATCTCTCATACTCTGGTGTATGAAACTAACAATTTGGCAAAACCAATCTTTTTTCCTAGTGAACTTTTATTCTTTTTCATTTTATTCTTCCCAGAAAATGCAAACAATCCTAGGATTGTAGATTTGGAGATGGAAGAGACTAGAGAGATCATTGTAATCTAACTCCCTCATTTTGAGAAAACTTGGGCCCAGAAGAAAGTCATGACTTACTAAAGCCACGCTAGCAGTAGGTCATAATACTGGTACTCAAATCCCAATCCTCTGACTCTAAATCTAGCACTCAATCCAATTCATCTGAAATCTGTAATTATAGTTAATCAAAGATATTTTCCTTTTCTTCCCTCTTAGTTCATAACCTGGCTTTGACTTTATTTGTCATTTAACTTCTCTGGGCCTCAGTTTCCTTATCTGTAAAATAAAAATGTTAGACTAGATGACCTTTAAGGAGCCTTTTATTTCTGATCCTGTGATCTATGAATATATCTTTAAAATGCTTATTTTAAAATACTTCTTATAATAGACAAGTTTCCAACCAGTTTAAATATATTATTTTTTGTTTGAATTGATGAAAATGAGTATTGTGTTAAGAAGTTTGTAGTTAATTGCTTTACAGAGCTGCTTAGCTTGAGGCACAGCAGGTACTATGACTCTTCCCTCTGTTTGTGCTGGTGCTCCTAAATTTGCATGAGCAAATGCTAATTTTTTTGCATCCAGGCTGACAAAGGGGAATCCCCTCTATGGTGCCCCATGAGACACATCCATTTGCTTCAAACTTGGTACCAAAATGGGGGCGGGGAAATCCTGACAGCTAAAAACCTCTTCTTCCTGCCTATGCATAATTATCTGTGATGGGATAATTGGAGACCCAACAATGGTTACAGATATCTACCTCTCCTTGCCTCTCGTTGGAACCTGTTGTTTTAATGACTATTGTTACAGCACAAAAACAAAGCCTTTGCAGTTCAAATGAACTTTAAGTTTCCTAAAAGGAGGCAGATTTCACATGCCTTCCAGTAATCCAGGATGAAGGATTTCTTCATACATAGATAGAAGCCTCTAAAATAAAAAAGATATCTGATTCTAAGGTTAGACATTTCTTTAACTTATAAAAAAGTACAACCTGTGGGTTTGGAATTTTAACTTACAGGAAAATTAGAAACAGTATACCTTTATTGTGCAAAGCACTACTGTAATACTTGCAGTAAGATAACTTTGTATAGAGGCAAGGGCATGAGACAGACTCAGAAATATCAGGTTATTGTCCCAGTTCTATCGCTACCTTGTCATGTGACCATGAGCAAGTCACTTTATCTTTCTATGCCTCAATTTCCTCACCGGTAAAATGAAGAAACTGGACGATATCATCTCCAAAGTCCTTCCCAATACTAACAATCTCTAAGGGATAAGGCATAGCCCCTACCATCTAAAGTAGGGGTTCTTAACCTGGGGTCCATGAACATGTTTTAAAAGATACTTTAATAACTATCTTAATGTAATTGGTTTGTTTTGTAATTCTATATATTTAATTTATGCATTTCAAAACATTATTCTGAGAAGGGGTCCATAGGCTTCATCAGACTGCCAAAAGGGTCCATCGCATAAAAACGATTAATAATTTCTAAAGCCGTTTGGGTAAAAATAATAATTTAAAAAGAGATGAGAAGGAAGATGAGGGAACACTTTCATGCTCAAATGTATTTTTTTTAAAGAAAAATGTTGCATCATTATAATTAGGAATCTTCTTTCTCAAAATTCAGATTTTAAAAGTGTAAATAAACATAATTTTTCTGAGAATGGTTCCAAAAATCTTCTGATGGTTTATGGACAATCTTTGTGTTTACTTTTTAAAGATGTAAATACAATTATTAAGAATGCCATGCCAAAGATCTTAATTTAATTAGAGATCATCATCTCTAATAAACATCTATTGAACACAACCTATGAACAAGGCATTTGGAATATGATTCTTGCTATCCAGATATTATATACATACACATACATGTATATACATATACACATATGTATATATATAATTACATACATACAATATGTATATATGTATATTGTACTGTAAGGGAGTGGCTAGGCATGTACCTTATGTCTAGAAGCCTGTACATGAGTGCTACAGCATGATGACATCACTCATAATGCATTTAGGTAAATAAAGTTGGTATGTGAGTTTTGAAAAACTGAAGAATATCTTGAGGCAGACTAATGTGGGCAGATATCAGAGAGACAAAAAAGAAATGTAAACTCTTTCTATACCATACTGTGGTTAGTGTGGGTAGTACAGTTGTTGGTGAGACAAACGACCTCTAATTCTTTAGAAATGTCAGTATATCCTAGATTTCAGCTGCTATACCAAGATGAAAAGAAGAAACTAAGTAGAATGTCCTTGTACTAGTTCCTAATATTGTTCCTAGTTCTGTGAGTGCAATATGTCTCTCTTCTCCTGTGATGAGAAAACATAGTGATTAGTTGAAAAGGGAGACTAGGACTCCTTAGAGATATGTGGGAGTGGCAATCACATGGAAACAGATGCTGAAAGGCATTGTAACAATGCCTTGTTATTGATTGCTATTTTTTTTTCATTCAATACCTTTTGCTAAGTCCTTCAATCATGAACTGACTCCATATAAAATCAGAGCTTGGGATTTTAGGCCATTCATTACATTGGAATTCATTTCTATTTTTCTTACCATTGCTATTCTTTCTTTTGAATTTTTTTTAAATTTTGAAATTATCCCCCTCAAAAGACCATTTCCACACACAGCACAGAACATGAAAAAGAAGATTCTTGCATAAATTTCTGTTCATACCACTTGCTTAAAAAGTTTGTAATAAATTCTCTATTCATAACTGTCCTACTTGTACATTCTTCTTTCTGAACATCTTACTGTCCTTTTCTGTGTCTTTTAAAAAATATTACAGTGGTCCTCCTTTTTTGGCATCACTATTGCTAACCTCATTCTCTAGTACCTCCCCATCCAAATTAAAAACAGAAAGAGAAAAAAATTCCTAGCAATAAATAAGCATAGTTAAACAAAACAAAATCACATGGAGCCTTATCAAAATATGTGTTTCTGAGTATCATGCCGCATCATAAGTCTTCGTCAGATATAGTTGCACATTACATCCATTAGAGTTCTTAAGTCTTTCAAAATTGTTTTTCTTTACAATGTTGTTGTCCTTTATATAAAGTGTTCACTTGGTAATATTCACTTTACTCTGTATCTGTTTATCTTCAAGATTCTCTAAAATAGCCTCTGTCATCATTCCTCTTACTACAATAATATTCCATCATAATCAATTAGGACATTTTGTTTAGCCATTCCTCAGTCGTTTAAGAAGCAATCTAAAGCATCTCCTTAGACTTTAGTTCTATTCTCCTTCCTCACTGAACTTTGCCTTTAGTATCAGGAAATGTGTTTTGCATTTAACTCTTCTCTTATCATTGTTCTTCTTACATCTTCACTAACTATCCCTGCTTGTTTCTCTGTTGGGTTTGATACATTTCTACCCCAAATTGTTTGTATATCAGTATTTGTGTGTGTTTATGTATGTTTTCAACTCTCATCTGTCAATTTTATAGGAGTGAGATTCATCTGATGTTCACTCACCATCCCATTCCCCAGTCCTTCCATATTTGTATACTCTTCTTCTCATATATCTCATATATCCCAGTTATGAGAAATACAAATTTTCACCCCTTTCTCCTTTCTACACTAGTGTATTCTTTTTACCTGTCCTTTCTTTTTCCTCTCTTCAAACTCTCAGAATGAAACTCATCCACCGTCAGGCCCTCAAATTTTCTTATGTAACTCCCTTAACACTATTTGTAGACATTAAAGTTCTGAAAGGGCATGTGTTTCTTCATCCCTTATGTTACCATTGTATCATCATATAGCTCCTTCCAACTGCTCACGTAAATTTATCTTCCTAAAAGGTCCTACTTAGCTCTGGTCTTTTCATCAGAGAGAATTGAAAGTCCTTTCTTCTGTTAAAGATTCATATTCCACTCACGTAATATTATACTGAGTTTTGCAAGATTGGTATTTTGAGTTGTGAGAGCCTGTCATTTTTACCTTTTGGAATATGGTATTCCAAGATCTGCTTGTGTTCATAGTAAAAGTTACCATATCTTGCGTGATCAGTTCCTTGGTACTTGAACTGCTTCTTTCTGGATGCCATTAGTATTTTTTCTTTGTTATGAGAGTTCTGGATTTTGACTATGATGTTCCTGGGACTTTTCCTTTTGGGATTGCTTTCAGAAGGTGATCAGTACATTCTTTTTATCTTTACTTTGTACTCAAGATCTAATAGATCTGGTCAGTTTTCATTTGTGAATCTCAAAATATAATATCTAGATTTTTTTATTCAGATTTCTTTTAATCATGGTTTTTAGAGAGCCTAATGATATTTTGTAGTTGAATTTTCTTTCTCTTTATTTATTTTTAGATTTTGATATTCATTTCCACAAAATTTTGAGTTCCAATTTTTCTCCCCATCTCTCCCTTTCCCCCACCCCATAATACCATGCATTCTGATTACCCCTTCCCTCAAGGTATCCTCCCTTCTATCACACCCCACTCTTCCCTTATCCCTATCTTCTCTCTTTTCTTATAGGGCAAGATTATACCTCATTACCTGTATTTCTTATTTCCCAGTTATAAGCAATAATAATTCTCAACATTCGTTTCTAATACTTTGAATTCCAACTTCTCTCTCTCCCTCCCTCCCTACCCATCCCCACTGAGAGCACAAGCAATTCAATACAGGCTATATATGTGTCATTTTGCAAAAGATTTCCATAATAGTCATGTTGTATAAGACTAACTATAGTGCCCTCTATCCTTTTTTTCTATTCTCTCATTTGACTTTGTCCCTTCCCAAAAATGTTTACTTCTAGTTGCTCCCTCCTCTTATTTGCTCTCCCTTCTATCATTCCCCTCACCTCACTTATCCCCTTCTCCCCTACTTTCCTGTAGTGTAAGATAGATTTTCATACCAAATTTAGTAAGCATGTTATCACCTCCTTAAGCCATATGTGGAGAGTAAGCTTCACTTTTCCCTTCTCATCTCTTCCCTTTTCTCCTCCATTGAACAAGATTTTTCTTGTCTTTTATGAGTGATAGCCTGCTCCATTCCATTTCTCCTTTTCTCCTCCCAATATTTTCCTCTCTCACACCTTAATTTCATTTAATTTTTTTATGGATATCATCTCTTCTGATTCAACTCAACCTGTACTCTCTGTTTATGTGCATGTGTGTGTGTATGTGTGTGTGTGTGTGTGTGTGTGTGTGTGTGTGTGTGTGTGTGTGTGTATAATTCCTCCACCTACCCAAATACTGAGAAAAGTCTCAAGAGTTACAAATATTATCTTTCCATGTAGGAATGTCAATAGTTCAGCTTTAGAAAGTCCTTTATGATTTCTCTTTCCTGTTTACCGTTTCATGATTCTCTTGATTCTTGTGTTTGAAAGTCAAATTTTCTATTCAGTTCTGGTCTTTTCATCATGAATGCTTGAAAATCCTTTATATCATTGAATGACTACTTATTCCCTTGAAGTATTATACTCAGTTTTGCTAGATAGGTGATTCTTGGTTTTAATCTTAGTTCCTTTGACTTCTGGAATATTATATTCCAAGTCCTTTGATCTCTTAATGTCGAAGCTGGCAGAGCTTGTGTTATCCTGATTGTATTTCCACAATATTAGAATTGTTTCTTTCTAGCTGCTTGCAATATTTTCTCCTTGACCTGAGAACTCTGAAATTTGGCCACAATATTCCTGGAGTTTCTCTTTTCAGGTTTCTTTCAGGAGGTGATCAGTGGATTCTTTCAATATTTATTTTGCCCTCTGGTTATAGAATGTCAGGTCAATTTTCCTTGATAATTTCATGGAAGATAATGTCTATGTTCTTTTTGTTCATGGCTTTCGGGTAGTCCCATAATTTTTAAGTTGTCCCTCCTGGATTTATTTTCCAGGTCAATTGTTTTTCCAATGAGATGTGAAACATCTTCTATTTTTTCAGTCTTTTGGTTTTGTTTTTTAACTTCTTGGTTTATCTCACAGTCATTAGCTTCCTTGAACTCCAGTCTCTCTTTTAAAGAACTATTTTGTTCAGTGAGCTTTTGAACCTTCTTTTCCATTTGGCTAATTTTGTTTTTCAAAGCATTCTTCTCCTCATTGGCTTTTTGGACCTCTTTTGTCAATTGAGTTAGCCTATTTTTAAAGGTATTATTTTCCTCAGCACTTTTTTTGGTTCTTTAGCAAGCTGCTGACTCATTTTTCAAGCTCTTCTATGGCTTGAACCCATTTCATATTCATTTTGGAGGTACTGGAGTCAGAAGCCTTGACTTCCTCGGACAGTATGCCTTGCTCTTCCTCATCAGAAAGGATGAAAGGAGATACCTGTTCACCAAGAAAGTAACCTTCTATGGTCTTATTTTTTTTTCCCCCTTTTTGGGACATTTTCCCAGCCAGTTACTTGACTTCTGAGTCCTTTGTCAAGAGGAGGGTCCTAGTGCTTCTCCTCCCCCCAGTATTGTGCTCAAGGTTGAGATTCAGACCAGCTGCTCAATTCCCTCAGGGGCTTTGGGTGGGGGCTGGATTGCCACTGAGGGCTGAAGTTCAGATCAGCTGCTCAATTCCCCCAGAGATTTTAAGCTGAGATTCCTGGACAATGGACCCAGGCTGCTTCCATGGCTACTGTGGCTGCCTGCAGCCTGCTGCTGCTGCTGCTACTGCAGCCTCTGCTGCCACCTGGGGCCTTTCCCTCTCACTCAGCTGGGAAAGCCCTCCCACTCTGACCTTTGGAGCTTTCTTTGTCGCTTGGGACTTGAGGGATCTAGGACCTTCCCTGATGGAAACTGTGCCCTGGAGGTCTGTTCAGGTCCTGTTCCACTACCTCACAGCCAGAGCTGGACTCTGCTCTGCTCAGAGTCCAGTGAGATAGACCTTTCCTGTCAGCCTTCCAGGTTACGTTTGGCTGGAAACCTCTTTCACTCTGTTGTTCTGTGGCTTCTGCTGCTCTAGAATTAGTTGAGAGTCATTTTTTACAGGTATTTTGTGGGCTGTGGGGAAGCACTACAATATATGCGTCTTTCTACTCTGCCATCTTGGCTCTGCCCCCTGAACCTAATGATTCTTTAAAAAAATTTTTTTGGTAATCTAATTTTTTGTAGTTTTTATTTTTAATTCCAAATTTTCTCTCTCCTGTCCTTCCCTTGCCCATTGAGAAGGTAAGAAATATAATACCAATTATGTATGTGAAGTCACACAAAACATTTCCTATTAGCCATGCTGTGGAAGAAAAAGAAATAAGAAAATGAAAGAAAATATGCTTCAATATGAACTTAGAGTTCAGTTCATTTTGGGGAGGGAGATAGCATTTTTCATCATGAGTCCTTTGAAATTATCATGTATTATTATATTGATTAGAGAAACTAAGCCTTTCATAGTTGATCATCATTACAATATTATAAAATTATTTTCCTAGTTCTACTCATTTCACTTTGCGTCAACTCATATAAGTCTTCCCAGGTTTTTCTGAAACCATTGATTTCATCCCTTCTTACAGCACAACAGTAGTATTCCATCACAATCATATATCATAATTTGTTCAGCCATTCCCAAATTGATGGGTATCCCCAAGTATCCAATTCTTCGCCATCACCAAAAAATATGCTGTAAATATTTTTGTACATATGTGTCCTTTTCCTTTTATCTCTTTGGGATACAGACTTAGTAGTGGTATTACTGGGTCAAAATGTATACAAAGTTTCTAACCCTTTAAGCATAGTTCCAAATCGTTCTCCAGAATGGTTGACCCAATTCACAGCTCCAATGATAGTGCATTACTGTATCTATTTTTCCACATCCCTTCTAGTATCTGTCATTTTCCTTTTCTCTCGTGTTAGCCAATCTGATGGATATGAGGTGGTACCTCAGAGCTATTTTAAAATTCATTTCTCTAGGAATTAGAGATTTAGAATATTGACTGTTGATAACTTTGATTTCTTCTTCTGAAAACTATCTTTTCACATCTTTTGACAGAATCTAATAATTCTTAGGTTTTAATGACTTGTTGATTTTTCTGGTTCAGTTTTTTTTATAGCTTATATTTTATTATTTTTCAATCTTTTGATTTTGTTCTCTCATGGAGTCATGGAATCATTCCATTACAGTTTTCAGGGAGTCAGTTTCTTGAATAAGGTTTACCACCTTCTTTGATGGAAAAAACATTAGAGATCTTGGAACCCTGGGGCACTGCAATATTGCACTGGTTGGCATTGCATTAATTGCTGCCTGCTGCTTCCTAAGATTTTTAAGGCTCCCACCATGGAGCTTTCTGATCTCTTTGGAGCTTTCTCAAGGAAGTCCTAGCTTTTTCTGTTTTCAGTCACAGAGCTTATAGGTTACATGGGTTCCATTTCTGGTCACAATAGTTCTTGCTTTGCTGGAGAAGCCTTATTTCTTATTGCTCATAACTGACATTTTGTGCAGTTCTAGAAGTCATTGTATTTTCTCATTGAATTTTTGTAAATCTTTGTTTGGTCTGGTTAGAACTGGACAGTATATTAGAGTAGCATCTGGGAGCTCTGGTCTACTTCCTGTTTAGGCAATCATATGCTACTTTTTTGTGCAAGTGTGAAATAATTTTAAAATTGTTATAACCTTTTCATGTTCCACTTGCATTGAACTATTTTATAGTTATTTGTGCTATTTTCCCTTAAGAAAGAAGACTGGAATTTTTTCATTTAATATTCTGAATGCTTTTTCTTAGGAATTTCAGTTAAACCCCCCTTTTTTTTATCCAGACTGCTGTGGTGGTAGAAATTCAGTTGTCATCTCCTTATCATGTCCTTCCATAAGAATTTAAGAATTAAGAAATTTTCCTCAAAGAAGCAGAAGCAAAATCATCCCATTCCTTATTCAACTGAAAACTGGCAATAAGATCAGGCACAAATGAAAAAGGTAACAATGGAGAAGGACCAAACTGGGTTTATAAAGAACAGATAGGACAATGACATACATATTTATTCTGTATTTTTGGAATTCTGGATTTATTTCCTCCAAATGAATGTTATTATTTTTTTCCAACTTTTTAAAGCATCCCTTTGCTTGTTCGATTAGTATGACATTAAGTCAAGTATAAAATATATTAATGAATATATATTAACATGTGCTCATTAGTTCCTAATTTTTTAAAGTATGAGCCTGTGATTTAATTTATATAGAGGATTCAGGGTAAGGAAACTTTCTCCACCAATACAGATTCAGATTCATAACTGTTCTGAAACTTAGAGTCCTAGAAAGACACCTGGGCACACAAAGAAGAGATAGTTATTTTATCTCAGAATCAAGGCTTGAATATCAAAGTTTTCCCAACTCTGAGGGTTAGTTTTCTTTCTTTTTTTTTATGTGTTCAAATATATTTTATTATATGTTATAAATTCTGCTAACCATCTCTAGGAATATCATGGAAATGTAAAACATTCATCTGGTACCAGGGGAAAATTTTTATCTGAACCAAATCCACATTGATGGTAGTGCATGACAGATGTTGATGTGGTTCATTAATAATCTCATTGTTGGGAGTATATTTTTTTAAAATTACAATCAAAGTAATTGTGACCTTGTTTATGAGATTTTTTTAATGTCAAAAATTTTTTATGGCACTATAAGACTCTGTCAAGTAATTGTGAATTAGTTTTTGGGTAAGTTATATTTTATCATGTAAGGAATAGGAAGTAGATATTTTTCATTCTTGTTATTTCAGAAAATCTCAGCACTGTTGCCCGCCACTTTCCTGTGTTTTCTTTTTATGATCCCTTCTCCTCCCCTCATTGTAGGCATGGCATCAAACCCTAACTCCTTCCAGACTTACTTTATACCTTGTCTTCAAGTTTAACTGGAAGGTTGGTCATGGCCACATGACTACTACTTGACTACCTCTTTTGGGATCCTGGGGATCACACTAATATGTATGGTCTAATCATCACTGGAGCTGCTGAACCCTTACCAGGCTGGTTCCCATTCAGGCAGCACTTGACTTCGGAGTATGAAGACCATGACATCTTCTCTTCCCTGGGTTAATGATCTTTACTTAACCATTCCCCTTACAGCATAGTCTTGACACATTCAAGTCTGTCATTGTCCTCTATTTGGATCACCTGGAGCTGAATGGAACATTCTAAATGTGATTTGATCTCATAAGAAGAATTATTCTATAATCTCCTTAGAACACTGTGCTTAGATTAGTGTAGCCTCATGGAGAGGAGCCAGTGATGTAGTGAGCAGAGGCATAGCCTTAGGAGTCAGGAAGACCTGGATGGATTCAAATCCTGTATTTGACATAGACTTAGTTGGGTGACCAAGGCCTTAGCCTCCAAGTGCCCTTGGCAACCTTCTAAAAATTACAGACTGAAGTGTCAGTCCAGATAATTGCAAGCAGTTCTCTCTCCCAACCTCTGGACTCTTACATCCAAAACTGGACTCATTATCCTATTCTCTATCCTTCTGAACTTCCTGGTTTTGTAGAAGACGCTACTGTCCCCTCACTCACCTAGGCTCATGGCCCAGATGTCATGCTCAATTCCTCACTCTCTTTCATCCCCCATATCAAATTTTTTGCCAAGTCCTTTATAACATCTCTTATGTATACCCCCTTCTCTCACTGCAGGCCCTTATCACCTTCTGTCTGGACTACTGCGTTGGCCTCCTTGGTTGATCTCCTTGTGTCAGCTCTCCCTACTCCAATCTATCCCCCACTCAACTGCCAAATTAATATTCAAAAAGCCTAGATCTGACCATGTTTCCCCTCTGTTCAGTAAACTCTGGTGGCTCCTTACCACTTCTAGGATCAAATATAAAGTCCTCATTTAGCATTCAAAACCCCCCATAACTTGCCACCTTCCTACCTTTCCAGTCTTCTTACACCTTCCTCTCCTAACCCTTCCCTCCACACTGTGATCTAGTGACACTGTCCTCCTGGCCTTTCCTCAAATGACATGCTGCTTCTCTAGACTTTGGAGAGTTTCTCTTTTTTTCATTTATTTATTTAAGTTTTCAACATTCATTTCTAATTATTGTTTTAATTTCCTCCTCATTGGAGGTGGGTTCACCCCTTTCATTTTTAATATTAGTAATTTGATTTCCTTCTTTCTTTTTTTTAATCAAATTGACCAAAGGTTTATCAATTTTATTAGTTTTTTCA